>JAXDDW010000012.1:7045000-7210000 GCA_034670385.1 Hoplostethus mediterraneus | reverse complement strand
GTGTGTGTGTGTGTGTGTGTGTGTGTGTGTGTGTGTGTGTGTGTGTGTTTGGTGGCGGTGACTCCCGGAGGCACGGGGCCAGCTGGTGGTTAGCTTAATTGTCAGGAACCTGCTGAGTGGCGTGTCCTGAGCAGAGAGCACAGGAGTGTGTATGTGTATTAGCCCTTAGCACTTCATATTGTATGTCCCCACACACTGCTAGCACAGTTTGTAGGTCAGGGTGTGGAAGCTGTTTCTGGAACCAGACTGTGTGCAGAGGTACTGTAGTAAGTGTATGGACACTGTTATTCAGTGCAAAATGAGTTATGGGTAGTTTTGTTAGCATAATGTAGCTCAAAAGATTTTTCTCAGTCGAAAGGGAACTGCCAACACATCCACATCTTGAACGTTTGTGAACCCTACAGGTGATCTAAACCTCAAATCATAAAGACGACATCTCAAATAACTAACATGCACAAATATATATGGTATGGTTGCATTGTTTCTTTAACAGAAGCTCAGACATCCCTGTGTGCAAAAATATGTGAACTCCTTCAGTCAGGAACTTGTGGCTCCTCCTTCAGCAGCGATGACTTGGAGTAAACGTCTCCTAGAGCCACTCGTCAGTCTCTGGCATCTTCCTGGATCGATTTTCTCCCACTCCTCCTTACAGACCAACAAAGTGAGGTTTGAGGGTTTCACGTGAACAGCCGCTTCAGGTCCTGTCACAGCATCTCAACTGGATTTAGGTCAGGACTTTGACGTGTCCAAAACACTAAACTTCTTCTTCCTGAGCCATTCTTCTGTAGATTGAATGCTTAGGATCATTATTTCAGTTAAGAAAAGGCAAATTTTGGTTCATTACATTACATTACAGTCATTTAGCAGACGCTTTTATCCAAAGCGACTTACAATAAGTGCATTCAACATAGGTAGGTAGAGAACTACTAGTCACCAGAAATCGTAAGTGCATTTCCTTCCTAAACAAGCAACTAAGAGCATAACTAGCGCTTAGGTAAAAGTGCAATAAGTTAGCTACCTACTTTTCTTAAACAAATGAGACAAATAAGAAAATAAATTGAGCAAGAGCTAAGACAAATATGTGTATCAAATAAACAAGAGCCAATAAACAAGATCTCATACAAATAATTGACGACAAATAGGCACGGCTCAAGAAGGTTTGCGTGGTAAAACGGGTTCACAAACTTTGAAGCATGACTGTAAATGTTTGTTGTTGGCATACATTGTTGTGGTGCACTCCTGCATTTAGCAGTGGTCAGGCGCCAGAGCAAGATACACTATATTGCCAAAAGTATTCACTCACCCATCCAAATAATTGAAATCAGGTGTTCCAATCACTTCCATGGCCACGGGTGTATAAAATCAAGCACCAAGGCATGCAGACTGTTTCTACAAACATTTGTGAAAGAATGGGTCGCTCTCAGGAGCTCAGTGAATTCCAGCGTGGTACTGTGATAGGATGCCACCTGTGCAACAAGTCCAGTCGTGAAATATAAATATTCCACAGCCAACTGTCAGTGGTATTATAACAAAGTGGAAGCGATTGGGAACGACAGCAACTCAGCCACGAAGTGGTAGGCCACGTAAAATGACGGAGCGGGGTCAGCGGATGCTGAGGCGCATAGTGCGCAGAGGTCGCCAACTTTCTGCAGAGTCAATCGCTACAGACCTCCAAACTTCATGTGGCCTTCAGATTAGCTCAAGAACAGTGCGTAGAGAGCTTCATGGAATGGGTTTCCATGGCCGAGCAGCTGCATCCAAGCCATACATCACCAAGTGCAATGCAAAGCGTCGGATGCAGTGGTGTAAAGCACTGTTTGGGGATGGCCCCTTCCTGTTCCAACATGACTGTGCACCAGTGCACAAAGCAAGGTCCATAAAGACATGGATGGGAGAGTTTGGTGTGGATGAACTTGACTGGCCTGCACAGAGTCCTGACCTCAACCCGATAGAACACCTTTGGGATGAATTAGAGCGGAGACTGAGAGCCAGGCCTTCTCATCCAACATCAGTGTGTGACCTCACAAATGCGCTTCTGGAAGAATGGTCAAAAATTCCCATAAACACACTCCTAAACCTTGTGGAAAGCCTTCCCAGAAGAGTTGAAGCTGTTATAGCTGCAAAGGGTGGACCGACGTCATATTAAACCCTATGGATTAAGAATGGGATGTCACTTAAGTTCATATGCGAGTCAAGGCAGGTGAGCCAATACTTTTGGCAATATAGTGTACTTTTCGCTGAAGGAAATGTAGAATAAAAGAAAAAAACACAGCATGTTGCTGATTGACCACATATTGAGAGGTACATTCAAGTGTATGTTAACCTGTGGCTGAAGAGTATGCAGCTGCAGGGAATAGAATAAAAAGGTGTTAATCACCATCACTGCAGCTAGCTTGGTAATCAAAATAGATTAATTGGCCACAGCATGTTTCCCTAAACAGCCTACCAGTTCACCCTGACTCAAATAGGCAAATAGGAGTCCAGAAGGTCATGGCTGGTGGTTGGTTGGACCAGTTTCCCCTGGCCCAGGCCTAATCCAGGCTTTAGCTGGGGGTCATTACATCCTGGGCCTCAGACTGGTTGGGAAGATTGGTTCAGAATCAATCAGCTCAGCTGGCTAGGCTGACCGCAGGGCACTGAGAACAGCCCAGCGCTCTTCAACAGGATCACAACGGATTAACTGGCACACTTTTAATTGGGCTTTTTTTTTTTTTTTTTTTAAACTGGGTTGATTACATTGGAGGAGAGTTATGCGGACCGGTAGGGGCGTGTAGGCTCGGTGCTGATTGGGTTGACGAGGTTGCAGTGTTTGTTGTGTGCCGTTACAGATTCTGAAACGCACCCTGATTTATGAGCCACGTTGTTGGTACTTTGCACATCGCGAATTCATGCAAGGTTGCCCAAACACTGCTGCACCGTCAGGCAATTGACACCCTTGTACACGCAAACCTGCGAACCTGTGCACACACACAGTCACACACAGACTCAACTACACTATGCCAAGGTGTTTCCAAGCAGAGATAACTGAGGAACTGCTGCCCCCTTTGGCCACATTGTGAACAGAGTGAACGGACACATTCCTCTGTGAAGCTGCTGTCTGCCGCTATAGAGAAAATTCCCCTTAAATAGCCCTCAGGGTCCAGGGAAAAAGGTGACTCCATTCGCTTAACTCTATTCCACGGCCTATTGATTTACCAAGCCATTCCACGACTGTCTGTCAAGGAGTGGAGGCTATTTTCCCCGTAAAAGGAGATTTGGCCATTTTTTTCCCCGTGTAATTAAAAAGGGACACAGGGTCCTGCAGAAGGGTCGAGATGACTCCCTCAGTCCTGACAGTGTTATTATAGCTTAAATAGGGCCATCTACCGCAGCCACATACATACACATACAAAGTACATTCTCCCTCACACACACACACACACACACACACATAGAGGCAGTCACATATAGGCCTCCACACAAATACGCACACACACACACCAGCAAATGGCAATACAATAAGAGACTCTAATAAAGTGTTTTGCCGCACTAGTGTGCTGGGAGCTTCTTTAGCCTCAGTCTTGTAGAGGACACCATTGTTTAACTCTCTAATAAGCTCCTCCCACCAAACCCCCTGACTTTTTTGTGATCAATTTTTTTTTAGGGGGCAAAATGAGGAACGTTACAGATACAGGTGTAGGCATTTAAACACCTCATATGCTGTCTTTGCTGGTCTTTCTCTCTCACACACATGGAAACACACACACATCTCCATGCCCACACCGGCGAGGGAGTGATTAGAGTTGATCTGCAGTGTCCAGGCCGTGGCAGACCTTGTCCTCCTCTCATCAGCTCTACAGAGTGGAGTACAGCCTGATTTACCCCAATCAGATAGATGGGCAGGATTCACATTGTTACGGTTAATAGTGGCATGAATTTTTGATTTAGTTTTGACTTCAATTTTTATTAGTTCTAATCTCATTTATGTTACAGAATATTTTTTTTTGTTTTTGTCTAGTCAAGGGTTAGTTGTTGATATGTGTAGGTGATGGACAACATAATGGAAACTCCTGACAATGAATAGAAATTGCTTCAAAAGGAGCAGGGCCTCCCTCTGCCTTCAGAACAGCTCCAGTCCTCTTTTCAATGCTTTCAAAGTCCTTGACTGTGTGGTGGGAGACTGGACCACTCTTCAAGAAGGAAAGTCTCCCGTTCTTTGAAATCTGCTTCCCACTCACCGTGGCGGGAGCTCGACTTCATCCCGGTGTTTGTGAAACCACTCTTGAATCTGTTTAACAACGTGTACGGGGGCGTTATGAGGGAACCGCGTTTGCACCGCGGGGTGAACCGGGTCCGGGTCTCGTATCCCTTGGCTGTGCAGTGAACATGCAGAGTAATCATCAGACCTCATGACTCCCGTCCGTGAGATGGCTGCCCACGCCGTTACAGATCCGCCACCATGTTTTAACAGTTGGCAGCTGACATGGGTGCGTTTAAGGTAGCCTTCTCAAAACATCCAGATGTAGGTGAAAGGGCCAAAGACGACTCATAGACCATATTTTCTATTTCCATTATTCATTACACCGGGTTATGCCTTTACGTGTCACTGTTGGATGCAAGCAGTTTCTGAAGGGCAGACCCGCCATAATCAACGAAGCGAAGCTCACAATATATAGTTTTTGTTGAGACTGTATCTGTGGTAACTTTGAGCTCCTAGTTTTCTGCTGTTTAGCATCCATCGTTTTCAAGACTGGTCCCCTTGCCACATTAATAATTTTGCATTTTTTTGTCAAAGCCGTGGCGGCTGTCCCACCCCTCCCGTCCCCTTGATTCACGGTGTAATTGACATTTTCTCAATAGAGAGGCGTAAGCTAGCTTTGTCGCTGAAATGTCTTGTGCCAGCAGTCAGTCAGTGTTTCTCCACAGCACTGTCCTCCGATGTTGAGCAGCTGAAAAATGCATGGGGAGTAGGAGTGAGTGTCTTGAAGTTGTTGTTCCCAAAGAGTACGAGCCTGGCGGTGAGTTTTGAATGCCAGAAAACCTCGGCACCTGGAGAAGTAATCACTGAGTCAGTGGTGTTGATCAAAGCCTATCAATCCCACGCAGATATAATTTAGTCATTTTGTACTATGGGGCAGAAAAAAATCCTTCTTATTACCCTTTTAAATGGATATTTCACCGACAGTTAGACGAGAAATTGGAGACAGGGCAAACTCTCTGTCTAACATCAAACAATGACAAGAAAAATGAGCAGTGAGGAAGACGATGAAAATACTGTATACTGAGAAACGTCCCCCCTTGGGACGTGTGTGTGTGTGTGTCTCTCTCTCTCTCTCTCTCTCTCTCTCTCTCTCTCTCTCTCTCTCTCTCTCTCTCTCTCTCTCTCTCTCTCTCTCTCTCTCTCTCTCTCTCTCTGTCTCTCTTGCTGTCTCTGTCTCTCTCGCTGTCTCTGTCTCTCTCGCTGTCTCTCTCTCTCTCTCTGTCTCTCTCGCTGTCTCTGTCTGTCTCTGTTTGTCTCTAGCACCAGGCTGTGAGTAGGTCTCTGGCAGCACCTAGTGGCTGCAGGTGAACACTCACATTCACACACTTGGATACAGTACATACACACACACCTAGTGGTAGCTGTATCCGACTGGTCTCCGTCCTTGCCTGCTCCCTACTGCTCAAAGCGGAACTGCAGTCAGCTCTCTCTCTCTCTCTCTCACACACACACACACACACACACACACACACACACACACACACCTATATACGCAGGCAGAGACCCACGTAAATGCATGTCCCTTCTTTCTCACTCACAGATGTGTGAATTCCCCCTCACACTTACAGTACCACAGACTGCTATGTACATTGACAAAACAATGCACTGTCGCTGCTCATTAATATTTATGGTGAAAACTGTAAGTGCATATGGTGTTTACTTCTTTCTTGTGCTATATACAGTTTCCATAGGCACATTTGTCTTAAAATACCTTTTGCATTATGTATTTGCAGTAGCACACAGTTGTATCTCCTATAGTTTTACATTTGTTTTGCAGCGATTCCCTCTAATCATCTGGCAGATTAGCCTGTCACTGTTTTCTTTATAGGAATATGATGGCAGGGATTTGTCAGTCCCAATGAAGTTGATAGGTCAGCCTATTGAACATATTCTGTCCTCCCTCCCCACTATGAGTGAAAGCATTGCCCTTTCAAAATATGGATTTGTCTGAGGACAAAAAGAGAGAGCGGGAGGAAGAGAATATTCTGTGCCGTTTGATTAGGAAATGACTTTGGACACCACATCCCCTGTTGATATATCAGAGCATGGTCTCTTCCTGTTCCTATTCTAATTAATTACATTGCACAATTGATTGTTTGGAGCGTAAGGCTCCAGAAATGTGTTTGAAATGACTTATTATCTGGCTGGGCAAAAGCGTTGAAATATTAGGCGTTAAGTGGTGGTGGTAATAGAATTCCTCATGAAAGGCCTATTGATCAGGGCAGCCCGGCCGCCAGAGAATTCACATATCATGCAGTCTTAATTACACGCCAGCCAGGAGAACTGAGGTCGACAACACACACACACACACACACACACCCCTCCATGGTCAAAGTGCATGCAAATACACCAACACAAACAATTGCATGGACAATTTTTGTCACACATCACATGTTTTAGGTACGCACAGAGAGACGTGTGTGTGTGTGTGTGTGTGTGTGTGTGTGTGTACAGTGTTACATTCCACATGGTTACTGTACACAAAATAAACAATTTTCAATTACAGTTACTATAAAAAATACAAATTATATTCGTTAGTTTTGAAAAACAGGTAATTACTTGGTGGACTTCTCAAACACATTTGAAAAGAAAAGTCATTTAGATTGTGAGGTTAGGCACTAACAGCTTGAGATAATGGTTGACACATGCCTGTAGATGACAGTACTACTCACCGAGTTTGAATACTCCAGTGCGATATGACACTAATAACGTTAAGTACTTACACATATGGAACAGATTACAATTTGGAAGTCACCATACCAACCCTGTATACACAGAGCAGACGATGAGGATCATGGGGATTCAAGAGCACCTGGGTTTTGAAAATCTTGCTTGAACAGTGAATGGCACATAAATACAGTGGTGGCCAAAATTATTAGAACACTTGGCATACATTTAAGAGGTTTCAGTTGTTTTTGTTCAATTGGCCATTAAAATACCCATAAAACGAATGCAATATATACAAAGTCATCATTATGCTCTATAAACCATAGAATAGAGCCATCATAAGGAGATTTACGTCATTTTCCTTACAAAAAACAAGCTAGGCCTATTTCACTGTCAATGTCACACAATCATGTTCCTTCACAGAAGAAGCCAAATTACTTGTGTAATCATTGTCAGGTGTGATCGTGGTTAAATTGATGGTGATGCAAGAGTCTTAGGACACAGCTGTGTGATTCTTAATAATATAATATTAAAGTTAAAAGTGGATAAAAACAGTAGGACTCACTTCATCTGATATTTGTTGTGCTCAGAGCAACCATCTGCATGTTTCATGAACATTATGAAATGAAATCATGTTTTGGAGGCAAGAAAAGGTCAATATTTTCAGATCTGTCAGGTGTTCTAACAATTTTGGCCACCACTGTATCTGTCTGTTGTTTTAGCAGGGAGGGTGGTTCTGCTTCATTTGACCCCTCTCTCTCTATTACTCACTGTCTCTCTCTCTCCATTCCTTGCTTTGCATCTCTTCTCTCTGCCATCCTCCTCCCTCCCTCCCTCCCTCCCTCCTTCCACTACGATGCCCCCTGCCCTGTGTTGTGACAGGCTTGTCGGGCTTGTGTTTGGCTGCGCGGTGTGCAGCGCTGGGAGCCAGCCAGTCTAGTGTAGATCCCCAGGCTTGTGGAGAGCGCCTCCGGGTGTCTCTCTCTCTGTCTGCTTGGTTGCGGCTCTACCGGGGCAGGGGCGCCACCAGAGAGCCCAGCATCTGGCTCCCCTGACCTCGCTACAGCCAGGGGAAAACACACACACACACACACACACACACAGACATCCTCACACACACCCTTTTTCCCTCATTCAAGTCCTTCACAGACTAAAGCTGCTTTCGGATCAGCGGTTGAATTTGCCACCGTTCACCCATAACTCCATCCATCTGTCCATTGGGGTGAACTGATTCCTCCAAAGGAATTCTTTGTCTTTCACACAACGTGATTTCACATCAACACAGATGACAGATTGGTTTCAGACTTGTTTTTTTTTTTGTTTTGTTTTCTGGTAGGCACCAATGTCCTGGAGGCCAAGAGGATTCTGTCAGAGAGCGGCCTGCCCATCACAGCAGCAGACAACCTGGATGACGCCGCCAAGAAAGCAGTGGCAGCCATCAAGAAATAGGAAATGACACCACGCCCTCGAGCAGTCCTTTCTAGAACCGCACCACATCTGTCCGCCCATCGCAACCACCCTTAAACACACAGCAGCCCCAATAACGTCACCTTCAGCCTTTACTCATTTGTCTCAACGCTAACCTCCGACCCGCACTTCATCACCAACTGCCTCCTGGTTTTGAGGTAGGACATCACTTGCTCATGATTGAGCGCATATATAGCGTCCTCAGTTCAGATGCCAGAACCCCTTTAAGCCTCTTTTATCTCAGTTTTTTTTTTTAATCTTGTGATTTACAGTACGTTAACACATTAAATGGGTTAAATCAGCCGGCGAAAAACGTTCAGGTGTTTCATTTTCACATTATGAAAGTTAATATAATCTGGCGTTATGAGATCGTGAAGCTATTACATTTGGTTGATGCTCCGCTTGGAGACCCAGTGCTTCGAAATTGTGCATTCCATTTCAGGAGGCGGCCGACGTGGATTTCTCTCTGCATATTCTGGCATTTGTATGGAATATAAACTGAAAGACACATTTCCGCTTTTTCCTAACCACATGTCAAAGTATTTCTGACAGCTTTTCAGAAGTTATCACTGTGAAATGTAAAGGCAGCATCACACCCAGTAGTCAGTGTAATGCTGGAGAACGTCACTTCATTGTACAGCTTAAACTCCTTAGTTTGTCTCGGTTCACATCAATGCCTTAATCACGGATTTGTTGTCATTTGAAACATCCATCCAATGCTAGTATTGTATGGTGTGTCTCAAACAAGGTGTGAATTTTCTTAATCCATGTCTTATGTGTAAAGTGCTGCTTCACTCTATGGTACACTGCTGGGTTCTGTGCCTTTTTCATGAAGGTAAAAGGGATTTGTCAACTAACTTGCCAGCTTGTTCAGTCACAGGAACAATTTCATACAGATCTTTCAAAATGTCATTGTATTTTTATTTTTTTTTATAATCATGAATGTATATTGACAGGATATTTTGGATACAGTGTATCAACTGTGTATATAATTTGAGAGATTAATAAACCGGAATAGTTGATGAATGTTTTCTTGTGTTATTTCAAGGAAAAAACACTGAAGCAGATGGAAAGTAAGCAAGCAAGGAAATAAAAATGCAATCATACTGTATCGGCTTTTTCTGGAGGAAGTTCATTTGCAGAATAAATGTAATGTCAGTGGGGGAAAGCGGACGCTCAGCACTTTGTATGGTTGCGTGCCTTAGAGCTCACAGTATTGACTAGCGGAGTCCTGTACAAACAGACTCTAGCCTTGAGTTAATGTTGATTCCAAGTGTTCATAACCCCGAGCTTCCTTTAACTTGGATAGCCTAGTGTGACTGTAGCTGTGTTTACTCACTACAGCATTAGAAATGTATTTAAATCTACTATACTATCTAAAAATACATGTACTAGATCTAATATATAGTTTAAAAATCCTACCTGATTGGCTCCAAACTAGATCAGAATCAATCAATATCTATAATATTTCAGAATCATTCCGTTTGGATTCTATTGATCAGACCGATTTCATACAACCCTACTAGTAATCATATTGCACTTTTTTTCATTTTGTTAATGAAGGGATCCTTAAAGAAACGTTTGAAAATACAATAAATTCCAATCTACTTGAAGTTGTTTCTTACTCCTGTATGGGGTTTTTTTCTGTGTCTGCTGCTTATTGTGTTTATTGTGCCAAGAATTTGAAATGCTGCTACATTCTTCATTCCTGCAGGCCTACTTTTTGTCATGCTCTTCGTGTGTACATTACTCGCACACACATTCATCACACACCTTCAATCTATTAATGAAACTCAAGTGTACGTAATCTCAAGAGAGACTTGAGAGGAGTGACTGTCCTTCATGGGCCCTGTGTGAGTCGTACAGAGGGAGCGAGAGTTAACTGAGACCTCTTCCTGTCAGACGGACTGACTGTGTGATGGATTATCTGTCAGAGCATCTGAGAGGATGCCCAGACACACAGGATCGACTGCTACCTCCATGAAACACACACACACACACACACACAGACGAAGCGGATCCACTCCCATGCGCACCAGAGAGGAGCACTGGCCGCTTCCCACACCAGAGCCGATCTCTCATACACCAATAACATGTTTTTTATGGGACAAGGTCATTTGGCCCCTGTGATGCATAGTCAAGACTCATGTGAACTGATAATTCCTATAGGCCAGTGTGTTTGTGCTCGCTGACACACACATCGTTGTTTTACAGATATCTACAACTTGACACGCTTTTTGTGTTGTAGAGGAATTTCAGTTCTTGCAGCTCTACTGGTTCTTTTACCTCGATGTTACGAACCAGAAACTTAAATATCACACACTTGCTATTCAGAGGTCAAAGTTTCTTACGTGCGGGATGGAGAGAAATACAATCGGCATGAGCTGCTGCAGTTCTCCTAATCGGGGGAAGTACAATATGCGTCTTTGGTTAGATGTTACTCAGTGACTCATACTTCTAAGAAATACAGAAATAATCATAGCAAGTTGGAACCGGTCCTAATTTGGTGCGACATCCTGTTCGCTGCACCCGGTACATTTCCATTCAGAGTTACATAGAAACCGGTTTCACAGCAGCAGTTAGCACCTAAACAGGTTTGTCATATTAAAGAAGCACAATTAGTCAAAGCAGCATGTGAGTAAATCAAATACTCTACAGTGTCAAGCACCAGCCTGGACAGTTTGGATGTTTGGGACTTGGTGAAGTCAACTAAGCGAAGAGAGATATTACATGCTATCTGTTGTTTTGTTTTTTGTTGTTTTTTATGTATTCATTTTCAGCGTCCTTATCGGTGTCATTTCAAGACACAAACTCACAAAGTGAAAGTTCTGCGGCTCCGTGCAGCACCGTGCCAGGCGCCCTAGCCGTAGAAATGGGCTGGAGGGTTCAATAATTGCCTTATTTCATGCTTTTCCCACCGTGTGTCAGAAATATCCCCGCTGATGGATTGGACGGAGGAATTTAAGGCTTGTTAAAGTGGGCTTCTCGGGCGCTGATATTGTTTAATTCAGTGTCAAGCTAGAGGTCACGACGAAATGTGCCCACTGATTTACTGGGTAAAATTAGTGCCGCTCCCTCATATAAATATAGATGAGGGTAGAGAAGCTTTGGAGGTCAGCCTGAAGACTTATATCATTTAGCCAGCGCTTTTAACTTGGCTAATACCTCAGGAGGTGAAAGAAGGGGGGCTTGTTTTAAAAGGCCCTTTGGGCAGACTGCTCCTTTAATTAAATGGAATTATTATGCTGGGGGAGTATTATTTTTCACCCTTGGTGGCTCACTTTATTTGTCTCTGTAATTGTCCATTTTGCTTTCTGAAAGCGCGGCAGGTTTTTTATGCGCCTCAGAATTGATGTCAAAACGGTAATTGCCACTTTATGAAGCTGCCTTTAGTGTTTAACCATAGTGGGAGAGTCAGTGCTTGTGAAAAGCATTCTCTCAGACAACAGGGTCAAGGCCGTCTCTCAGGAAGTATTGGATATTTATTGAGTAATTTGGAAGCAACAACTACGAACATATTAGTTCATAAAAAAGCAATAGTGATATGAATTGCCCCCGGCTATTGTACTTTATCTTCCAGGGACAAGGGTTGCTCAATATTTACAATTTTCTGCCTGCGCGTCTGACTACCGAGGCAGTGGACAGATGAGGGGCAGGGGCGTGTGTGTGTGTGTGTGTGTGTGTCAGTGTATGGTCGATGTCAGCATGTGTGTGCGTAAGCAGGCATGCAGGTGTGTGAGTGTGTATTTTGACTTGTTCATTTGTGTGTGCAGTGTGAACATGTGTTTATGCATAAAGACAGTAAACGCTTATTTCCCCCACAGGACCATCCAAACACGGGAATGTGCTTCCTTTGTTTGTTTGTTTGTTGGTTTCTTTATTTCCCATTACCACAGATGTTCTCTCACAGACAGAAGACATCCACTCTCACAGCATTTATTGTCTTACCACCAAATTCAAACCATAAAAAATTGTTTTTGACAGGTTTTACGGTGGAACACCAGCAGAGTAAAAACATCAGGAGTGAGGGAGGAGTGGAGGCTGCTGGTGTTGAGGTCCTCACATTTGGCCTTGGCTCACAGATGGGCAGAAAAATCCATTTCCCTCCGCCCAAACTGTTGTCAGTGTGTCTGTAATTGAAGGACTTAGAATCGATTTAAATTACCTTGGCTGTCTCTTAACAAGAAATTGAGCCGAGAGGAGGCCGATTTAAAAAGTTGCAATAACAAACTCTCCTCCTGAATCCTCCTTTTTCCATGACAATTTGTTTTTTTTTCCTCCGTCTCTCTCGGTACTTCTTTCACAATCGATACAATTCGAAGGGTTCTTTTTAAACAGGTTCATTTTTATGTCGCTCTCAAAATGTTTGCTTCCCAATAGAAAATCACACATCTTGAAGACGGGGCGCTAAAGGAGGTACATCAACCGCCAATTAATTTGAGTTTCTAGTATAAGGTTGGAACGCCCGTCCCCGTGGCAACCAGCTGAAGTTTAGTCTGAAAACATTTGGGGGTTATTTCAAACTAGTCTGTTGTTTTATGCTGTTAACATTCCCTCCTCCTTTCACTCCTTTTTTGCCTCCCTCCTTCCTTCCTTCCTTCCTTCTTCCCTTCCTTCCTTCCATCCTCCCTTTCATAATTTCTCCCTTATTACCTTCCTTTTTGCCTTACTTCTGTTTGCATCCATCATCCTTCTTTCTTTCTTTCTTTTTTTCTTTCTTTCTTTCTTTCTTTTGTTTCTAATTTCCTTCCCTCCTTCCTTTCATCCTTCTGTCCCCATGTCCTTCCTTCCTTCCACCCATCCTTTTTTATCATTCTTAAATCTCCTCTTCCTTTCATCCATCAATCTATCCATCATGCTTCCTCTCATCCTTCCTTCCTTCCTTCCTTCATTCATCCAACCTCGCTTTCTTCCTCTCTTCCATCCCCTCTTCCTTTCATCCATATGTACGTTCATCCATCACCCATCCATTCACTTTCCTTGCTTCCTTCCTTCTTTACATCGCTATTTTGTTTCTTCCTTCCTTCCTTCATCCTCTTCCTCCTTCCTAATGACTCTTTATGAATTAAAAACAGTAAACAAGAGCGAAAGAAAGGGGGGGGGGGGGGGGGTGACTACATCCAACCATTTTGTTTGACAAACGTTCTCCCTGCCAGCAACTTTTGATAGCGATCTGCGTTGGTGTTGGCGCCACCCACCGCCTACAGAGTGGTATTGGGAGGGCGGCCTTCAATAAGGGAAGAATTTACTCGGAGGATGACAGTAATTAAAGGCTCATTTGGTGTGACCTCTGAAAGCGCCACCCCCCCCCCCCCCCCCAATTAAAACAGCGGCAGAGGCAACAGAATGCTGTTTCAAATTGCCTGATAATTAGGCTCCCAAGCTATCCTGGTGGAGAGCTCGGCAGGTGTTCGGCTGACACACGCAGACACTCCGCGGTCCCACAATGCAGCGCTTCCGGGCCGTCTGCTGGGTAAAAATAAAGGTGAGACGCAATCCTGAGGGGCCGACGACGCGGCGCGGTGACAACGACACAATGCGGGTATTCTTGGAAACTGCTGCTAGTTCTTGGTGTAGTTTTTTTTTTTTTTTTTTCCTGCAGCAGTTCACGCCGTCCTGGTCTTCGGGACGACTCGAGGCGCCGAGTTGGTTTTGATCTCCGAGTTTCACCGACAGTTCTGGCATGCATCATAAACCAAATTAAATACACTCACTACCGATGACTTGATCTGTCACCTTCATGAATCACGCCAGCTGCAGTGTGTGTGTGCGTGTGTGTGTGTGTGTGGTGTGTGTGCGTGTGTGCGTGTTGTGTTCGGCAGGGCCGTGTTTTGGGCTGAAGGTGACTTTGACAGTTAATAGCGATAACGGTAGGATTTCACCGGCTCTTTTTCCTCCCTCTTCCCTCCTCATACTCGGGGTGAATATATGAAACCTGTGCGTGTCGGTGGTGCTATAGCCGTCAAATGCAGTGTGTGCTGAGAGGAGGGTGTGTGCCGGGCGCTGAGGAAAAGTGGCCTGTCACCGGTGATTTTGGCAATGTGATAAAGCGGAACAGTAATGGCAAGATAAAAGCTGCAGACTCGCTGAAGCACGGCCTAACACACACACACAACACACACACACACACGTATAAACAGACACAGTAAACAAGATGATGAAGTTTGGCATTCATGCCTGTGCAGACATCTCCCCTGCTGCTGGAGTTTTGTTTTTTTTGATGCAGGAGCTCTGGGTAATCAGAGAAGGTGCGTTTGTGTTTATTTGTGTTCGTGCATGCATGTGTCAAAAGGCGCATGAAGATCAAATGTGTGTGTGTGTGTGTGTGTGTGTGCGTGCACGTAATCAGGCGTTAATTTGTGTTTGTGTGGGCTCTGATTATTCTCTATGGGAAGATGTGATGAGGTGTTTGTGTAGCGAAATATGCTTGAAGGTTTGTTTGTATTCAGGGTGGCGAGTGAATTGCTTCTCCCCCAAAGTGTAAACTCATCTTGGCTGGGCATATTCCAGTCATATGGCTGTGATCTGCAGGAACTAAATAACCTAGACGTCCTGATGACTAATCATATACTCATATACTTTCACCTCTGTTGACCTGGTGTAGGTTTGCCGAGCACACGGGCTCACTAACACAGATTCATGCCTGGCAGCTGCCCCGTATCTACAGTGCAGCCTCCTTCTGTCGGCCGAGCAACCGCAGTGGTGCAGTTGGGGATGAATTGCCTTGCTCATGGGCATGTTGATGATAGCTGTTAGAGGAACAGCTGCAGTAGAAGTGCAGTTTCTAAGTGGTACGGTAAACTGTGTTCGTATTTTCTCAGAATACATCGCCACGTTTTACTTCCAGCATCAGCTGCTTTCTATATACACGAGTTACCAAGTTCCTCAGAAATGGATTCTGTGGGAAATCAAGCCTGCAGTTTTTTATTTTTTGCACGTTTAAAGTGCGATGTAACTATCACTTGTGCTGTTAAGCGAAAGCGAATACCAACATAGAAACCGTGTTGGAAGACAGAGGGGCGGGTAGGTGCGGGTGGCGGTGGAGAATCAATAGTAAATCCTGCTGTAGATTGGAGCTGTTAGAACGGGTCAATTCATTTCACGGAGAAATACTAATAAGAAATCATTCCAGCATTTCACTGTCTCCCCTCCCAACTCCCACCCTCCCCCCCCCGCTCCCCCCCACGCCTGTCATGAACACACACGAGTAAGTTGTTTTTAATAAATTACCTAGTGATTTCTAAGGTGGGACACCACCCTGGAAATACAATTGATCTACTGTAAAAGTAGCAATGATCGCAATTCAAAATCTCATTTCTCTAAGTTAAGGCAGAGACAGACATTGACGTGTTACTTTCTAAAAATGGAGTAATGTAGTTGTTTTTTTGTTTCTTTCTTCTTTTTCCACCAAACAGCATATTTACCTCTTTATTCACTGGAATCAGAAAATAATAATTAGTGTTTTACAATTTCTCTTTCCCCTGTTGTACCAGAATATATCAATAATATTAGAACATGTTAAAGAGTCACACAGAATGACTCAAAGCAAGACAAGACAAACACATCTTGGGTGTGTAGCCTGCTGTATGTATACTAAACCAGTACCACCTCAAACATTATCATACCTGTGCATGTGTGTGTGTGTGTGTGTGTGTGTGTGTGTGTGTGTGTGTGTGTGTGTGTGAGTGTGAGAGAGAGAGAGAGAGAGAGAGAGAGGGATCAGAGCAGGTCCCACTCTCCTAGATGAGCACATTACCTGCATCCATGGGATATTTCAAACACTTCCCCTTGTAAAATTCCCCATTACATGGGTCAACAGAGGGCAATGGGAGAAGAATAAGTACCCACACCTCTCCCAAAGACCCCCAGCCCTCTCCATCACGTGCACACACACACACACACTAGCTGACACTAGCTGTCAGCCCATGTGATTGCCTGTTAGGGAGTCTCACCCACCACGACAAGTGCCCTTTTTTTCGCCAAGAACCATTTTCCCCGCCATGTCAGATATGGGGATATTAATGAATGCACAATGACAGTCCTTAGGGAGCCGAGCAGCTAAAGTGCCTCTGCAAATTTACCCGCAGGTCCCTTTTGTACGACAGGAAAAAGGAACTATGGAAACAAATAGGCGCAGGTCAGAAACTCATCTCCTCTCCGAGATTAAAAACTCATCTTTCAAAGCAGCGCAGCGTTATTGAGGCTGATTCTCAGGGCTCTCCATGCAAATGGAGGTGTGATTAGGCATGGTGGAGACGTGGCTGTGGGTGAGGAGGACGTTGTGTCACTCTGTCCAATTACCTCTGCATGGATAACAGAGAGGGAGAGAGAGAGAGAGACAGAGAGAGAGAGAGAGAGGGCAAGAGGCCAGCCCTGTGTGAAACACTCATTAAGGGAAAAGGTTTTGTGTATTTTTGAAACAGAATACATGCATATGTACGTGCACACACACACACACACCAGGTTTTTGCTAACTCATAAATTCACATTAATGTACACGAACACCCACACACACACACACACACACACACACACACACACACCATACTACTACTACTGCAGTCCCAGGAGATGCTTTCATGAGAACTACCAAACACACAGTTATTGTGCTGGACATTTTATGACGTGTGTGTGTGTGTGTGTGATACGTTCTAATGAAACACTGTTAATGTTAATGATTATTTCACATTTTAACCTCCCTGTTATATTCATGTAATGACATCAACATGGGAGTGGAAGGGAACAGCAGAGTTGGTTAGAAAACGGTGCAGAACTGACGCATCCTCGGTTCCGCAGATCTAGCGTGGATAAATAAGACAGAGCATCTCTTTGAAAACGCTTTCTCACACCACCAAGACACGTGGTGTAATATAAAATGAACAGAAAACTTTGATGATTTCACCGCTCATTAAAGCGGGGCGCTGATGCCTTTTTAATGAAGGGGGCTCCAGCGGAGGAGAGCCGGGGATGAAACGAGGAGAGGTTTTATCTGCCGTTGTTTCCTCGTTAACCTTAACTTATGCAAGTCAATACGGTTCAACTTCTAGTTTGCGGACAGCTCGCGTTTTTCCTTTCCGGTGGCTGAGCTCTTTCATGTTGGCTCCGACAGTCTGAGGGGTCCGTGTCTGCTTCCCGTTTGCCACCCGTTCCACCGCCGCTGCTTTCCTCTGTAATGAGCCCCCGGTGCACCGGCAAGGTCATCCTCGTATATACCACAAACACATTCAAATGTTTTGTACTGGTTATGTGTGGATTGAGTCTGTTTTTCCTCTGTAGCGATGTACTTTATACATACGTTACCAGTGTGTGTGTGTGTGTGTGTGTGTGTGTGTGCTTCAACCCATACCATCAAGCCCCAAAGCTGTCACCGAGGTCAGTGTAAACAGACACCCATCCGCCCCCCACACATCCTCCTGTACATGCCATCCTCCACCACCCCCCACCCCCCCCACCCCAATCTCCTATCACCGGAGACATCAGTTCCCTGAGCAGATATCAGGCTGTGGCTCCACCGTAGCCCGCGGGGGTATGGCTTCTTAATAAGGTATGTATATTTATCTGGTCTCCTGCCATCGACGGCTCTATCAGGATCAATGACGAGGATTAGTATTTCACACCGAATCAGATGACACCCCGAGGGCTGCACAGCGGCCACACAGCCAGCAGACATGTTGGTTGGTAACTTAATATTACAGTAACCTGCTTATTCTGTTCGTTTTGTTTTTTTTAAGTTATGGATATGTCCAAATATAGATGTCCATCCTTTGGCAGGTGAAAGTAAAAATCGAATATTTCATTGTGATTTTTATCAGTCTTGACGCAACCTTCGTTTTCAAACTATCACTGTTGAGGATGCCATCAAAGATTGAACGATTCAAGATCCGACATTCACACCGATGACCTTACTTCCAGAGTGAGTGGACTTCCAGAGACCCTAACACTCCGGTAGCCTCCTGCTCTTCACGACTTGTTTCACCGAGGAGAACAGGAGTTTCAAAAAACGTCCCTCTCAAGCGGTGAAACAGCTGTCAATTTGCCGTCTTGGTGGAGCAACAAAGCACCGGCGTCGAGCTGGGAGATCCCTCCTGTCTCCCTCCACCTGGATCCATCGCCCTTGACACATCCTTCAAGGACACCTGACAAACTCCAGAGAAGACTCACCTAATGTAGGCAATGAAACCAATGAGCTCAATTCAGCAGCTGCTCAAGCATCCGGTCAGGGAGAAGGGGTGTGTGCGCGCGTGTGTGCGTGTGTGCGTGTGTGCGTGTGTGTGTGTGTGTGTGTGTGTGTGTGTGTGAAAGAGAGCGAGACAGAGTGCGAGAAAGAGGTAGTGTTTGTGTACGGTTACCAAAATATCAAAAGGTGTGGTGAACATCGTGGAGTTTCTCCTGTACTTCTGGTATGATGGGAAAAACTTGAATCTGCAACAAAAAAAAAAGTTTACACCAATTTGTCCTTTTTTAAGAGAGAGACAGAAGATGGAAATGGTCCCTCAAGAGGAAAACACTGCGGGCTTAGTTGATGTGTCAGCATGCCATTATCTGACAGCAGGGCGTTCACACTGCGAGCGACTTGGTGGATGTATTTTTTTATTGCTTTGTGTTGCCTTTCATAATGTTAAGTTGTTTTAACTTGTTAACATATATGCTAGCAAACAAATAAACTCAGTGACTTCAGAGCTTACCATCGACCCCGACGATGCAACCGCTCTCCAAGGATCATTTTTGAGACTTTTCTTTTCCTGTAGACTTATAAATAATGAAGGACTGGAAAGTTTCGAACGGCCGTTATCAGCTTCTCACCCATTTCGCACTTTCAGGCAGAACTATTGATGGACCGAAATCACATAGACAGTGAAGGTTAGCGTTGACTTGTCGAGGACATGTCCTGAGTCAGTGTAAAATACCATCCTGATCATGACTGTAATCAACTCACCGGCTACCACACCACAATGAATTGCCCAATGATCCGTCTGTATTGTTTTTGGATTTGATATGATTGCTATACATTGTCATGTATTGTAAACGACATTTTTGCCCGCCAGTTCCTTGAATTGTCAAAAAACGTGTCTGTGTATATTTGAGAGAAGGAGAGAGAGAGACCGTTGTAGTTGTAGGCATCCTATACTGCATGAGCACGTGTGTGTATGTGTGTGTGTGCGTGTGTGTGCGTGTGTGTGTGTGTGTGTGTGTGTGTGTGAAGAGACTGTATCAGCCAACCTCTCACCCTCCTCCTCACTCCTACACCCCCCCCTCCTCCCCTCTTCTCCCTCCCCCCCCCTCCTCCCCTCTCTTCCCACCTCCCCAGCAGCCCCAGCGCAGCAGATGACATTTCATCAAATATTTATAAAAAACAATCTCCGAACAGCGTAATTAGAGGCCGGGTTTAATGTCGGCCTAATCCTCCGGCTCCTATTTCGCCGTCATCCTCGATTTGTGTTACGGAAGCCAGTGCCGCAGTGTCTACAGCCAAACGAACAGCCAATGAGCACCCTGCCGAGTGTTGTCATGTAGCGCACCTCGTCGGAGCCTCACCTATGAATCAACATTTGATTTCTCCCCCCTCTCCCCTTTCTAGTGTCGTTCCTATTTATCTCACTCCGAGATATGCATAAAGCAGCTGCACTGCAATGTGCTGACAAGAGAACAGCCTTTCTTTACACCTCTCTCTCTCTCTTTATCTCTCCCTCTCTCACACACACACACACACACACACACACACACACACGCACACACTTGACAGCAGCCAGTACATTTCCCCTGAATGGCTTGTAGAAGGAGCTCTGCACGTTATTACATTTTCAGGTTATTAATTACTTTCCAATTACTTAAACAAATACGCTACATTGAGTGCCTAATTTCCCTGCTAAACTGCAGCAGATGGATGTGGCTGCAGTGGCTAGAGCCGGCTAGCGCTCAGTACCTCGCCATAATAGGAAAGCACACAGAGAGAGGGAGAGGAATGACATGCACTGCTAGCGACATGACTGCCTGCGCTGTAGTACATTAGCTAATTAGTGAACCTCGTAGCAGGGCAGCAGGACTTGTGTGTTTTCCACGCGGCCCTGCGTGGAAGTTAGCAGCTGTTATTTATTGTTCACGTAAGAGGGGAATATGCTGTGTGTGTGTGTGTGTGTGTGTGATAAATGGTATGGGATTGTAAGGATGACTTCTTTCATCCTCGGATTGAGAGTTTTCCACACATTTTGCAAGGTTTTTACGTGAATGATGGATATTTATTGTTTTCTGACAGGTTCAGAGTTGGGAGGAAAATCCGCATTGAAGGTGTGTGTGTGTGTGTGTGTGTGTGTAGTGGGCATGTACGTGCACGTCCATTCGTATGTGTGTGTGTGTGTGTGTGTGCGTTTATGTGAGTGTGTGTGTATGTGTTGCACAACAAAGTGGGAGCCAAACTCTTCAGTCACAACTAAAACCCTGATGGGAAATCTCTCCCCCAATTAAGACGCATGAATAATTCAAGTGGCGGCGCGCTAATTACTATCCCATCAGTCCTCCGTGGCGATGACGGCCCGTCGAGGCCCATCGCAGCTACAGGAGGAGGAGGAGGACGGCGGGACTGAAGGAATGTGGACACCTTGAGGGAGTATCCTATCTTGACGTGCTTCGCCACTTTGCTCTGCCTCTGTAATCGACGACAGCGAGAATCCTTTGTCTGGGAGAATCTGATGAATAAGAGATCATTTGTAGGTGGGAATGAGCCTCGCGTGACACTTTTTTTTTCCTTTAATATCTAACTTCAACCGGAGAAAAACATGCCTTTGCCTGAGCCTGTACGCTTTCTAGCCACCGTGGGTGCAGTCAAACCTCAATATACACATTGTACTGCTATTAATGCATGATTTAGTTGTGTTATGGCCCCGCAGTTATTGCCTCTCTCTCAGAGGAGCAGTTTAGTGTTAGTAAAAGCAATAAAGAGGTGTTAAGATGGGAATTAAGTCGGGATAAATCACCGAGGTTAACTCTGCTTTGGCTCACAATTATGCTCAAGGAAATTCATGACTTTATTTAAAACAAGAGTATTAACCCTGCACAGGGAGGTGCTGCTGTAGTTATCACTCTGTCTTGTTCTGAGTCTGAAACCTCTTTAAGTAATACCACGTACTCATTGGAACAGATCCCATTAATGATGAGGGTAAATACATGAGAAGCTGTTAAGCAGCTACCTTTAGGCCTGCCGCTTTGTTGCAGAGTTTGAGGAATCACCTTTTTGTCATCATGAAGCGTGAGGCGCACACGCCGTCACACACACACACACACACACACACACACACAAAGAAGAAAGACTCTTGAGGGCCTGTGTGAGTGTGTGTAGCCCGGGGGAGGCAGGCTGAGGTTTTGTGGCGTCTTTGTGCCGGGTTTAACCTTGGCTCTGGGCTAAACACACAGGGAATGTTCTGAGAAGACCTTCAGCCATCGGCGGCAGCTTTTCATATACTGCTCCAGTCCTGCGGGAGCCCCGCCACAAACACAACTATTGATCCACTGTCATACTCTCACACACTCCTCGTCTCTGCTCTTCTCTTTTCTCTTAGCTCCCTGGGTAGTATCTCTCTGTGTGTGTGTGTGTGTGTGTGTGTGTGTGTGTGTATGCACGTGCAGAGGCTAAAAAATACTCTCCAAAGTGGTCATAGATCCCATGGTGTGGTATTGGGGGTATCGATGTGTTATTGGTGTCCTGTGTATCATATGGACTTGGGGTTTTGGCTCATGATTTTCTCTATTTATTTCTATCTATTCATGGACACCCTGGTATGGATTTGTTCAAAATATGTATGACGTATCATTTGGTCCTGTTTGATAATATTTCATTAATGCAATGCGTGTGTTTGAATAGATGTAGGCGTACCAACACGTCCACAACCTCTTCTGGATTTAACTATGAATGTTCATAACACTCAGACCTAGTGCCTAGTTTTAAACCTGTTTTTAGTAATAGGAGCATGCATGACAGACCTGACATGTTTGATGATGCATTTGTGATTTAGCAACAATCTACATTTATGTGATGTGATATCTAGGAATTTTGAAATGATTGTCATTGTCATTGTAGACTAGTTACAACTGAGATCAGCACTTCACACCTATTTCATCCATCCAGACTGATTCAAGCAGTCCTTTTTCTGTGCTGAAGACCAACTGGTTCCTGTGTTGTGATATGGTGTATAGGTTACATGTCCTGCAACGACCACAGGAATCAAGTGGAAACAATGAAGTGCTTCACAAGGCAAATTACTTGGTAAGGGTACTCAGTGGATCAGAAAACATTCAGCCTCAAAATCCATTTTCCTGACTTCCTGTTTTTACCCATATCTTTCTCCTCATATCATATCATATCACATGTAATATGATTTATCATGGATGCTGAGTTTATTACGGTTACTGGAATGATGTCACAAGTGAGAATGAAGACCTCAACATAGATTAGACTCTCTCAGAAAGGAATGTTGCCATGGTGATGTTCCAGAACTCAAGGGATCCTGAAATGTTTGTCATTCTGCACCAAACTTCCTGCACAAAACAAAGTGACAACCATCCCAATATTATTACACTGAACTCTGAACTACATCAAATGTCCAATTTGGATCTGTAGCTCTGGTATGTTTATTTAAGGAATTAGAATGAGTTTTCCATGTTTTAACACAAAATAACACACAAAGGATTCCGAATGTGGGACTCCTTACCACTCAGCCAACCAATCAGACTACAGGACCCAGTTGCTCTTTCAACCAAGTGACCTATCAGACAAGCACCAGCCTTTCACTGGGTCCACTCAATAAGAGCCTCTTTACGGACCATGGCTGCTCCCCATCAAACCCAGTAACCAACCAGTTGTCATGGTCCAGCATCTATCAGGACCAGTGGACCAAATATTTACTACATGGCAAAGCAGCCTGCAACAGCACCTGTCTGCTGTAGTGCACACTCCTGTTTACAGTTCACCAACCACCAGCCATTCCTCAAACGACACCTGTGAGCCAATGGAGGTGGATCCACCCTGGGTTAATGAGGTGGAGGAATCTGAAAATGATTAACCAATCAGAATCCAAATTCTTTTTATAATAAGCTGCTGAATTAATTTATTGTGCCATCTCTTAATTTGTACAAATTGTTTGGTAAAGCGATTACGTCAGCGGTGCTTTAATACAAGTAAAAAGGCTTAATACTGCTAGCATCCCCTCCGTCACAGGTGAACGCAGCAGGCTGATTTGGATTGATTATGCGTTCAAAAACGTGTCAGGAGGCTGGATGAATGTTGTATGTGCACCTTTGATAAACTCAGTCTTCTCAGTGATGCTACACAGGGAATATTTTAGGATATCAATAAAGGAAAGAGAGAGAGAGAGAGGATGAGTAAGGATAAGAAATAGAGAGGAGGAGAGAAGAATCCAATAGAAAAGGATTTGCAGAGAAATGGAGAGAGAGAGAGAGAGAGAGAGAGAAGAGTCTGAGGTACTATGATGAATCATCCCCACATCCTGTGTGTGTTGAATAAATAGTAAGCCATTTCCACATCATAAATATCAGCCCCGCTTAATGTGCTGATTTCCAAGGTGGGCCCTGACTGCGCTACCCTGGAGGTTTTATGGAGGAGGGGGGGGGGTACTGGTTAGGGGGAAGGATCCCTTGTCTGTTCCCCCAGGAGAGGGGGCCAAGGGCAGCTTAATCCCTGAAGCGGTGGGTACCATATCTGTCCTGGTCCCAGTGGGGCAGATGTGCTCCAGATGCCAGGATGGACAAAAAGGGGCATTAATCATTCTCAGCCTGATGACTCTCCCCTTCATCCCCTCAACCTGGATGTGTGTGTGTGCTGTGTGTGTGTGTGTGCGCGTGCTGTGTGTGTGTGTGCGTGTGCGTGTGCGTGTGTGAGCTGGCGTGTAGTGCACACATCCTGCATCAACTGTACTATTCTCTTTCCACTTCCTTACCATAGAAATGCCAGGAAGACCAACCCTAGGGGACCAACAGTCAGAATTACAACAAAAATACAAGATATGGATACACTGTAATTCAATTCATTTCATCTCTATCTCTCATATCCTTTTAGAATGAAGACCTCTGGTGGTGAGAAAGTCAGTGACATTGGGCTCTGATCTGTCCTGACGTGCGGAGGGTTGAGCTCATTTTTCTCTGTGTCAGGCCTTGTCCTTTCTGATGAATTCCAGGGCCCGAGGCCTGGGCGGATTGGTTTGCACGCTGGCTACAGGCAGGTGATTGATGACTGGGAAGAGAAGTCTTCAGCTTTGCTCTGATTTCCCACGACTGGCCAACCTGACAGCCCCAATCGCCAGGCAGACATCTGAATCGGGGAGAAGGATCTGGCTGCAGCTCTTACCTCCTGAGGGTGAAGCGGTCTGCGGCCAATCAGGTGATCAGAATGGTCTCACATGGTGATTTAGTGAGATTTGTTTGTTTGGACAGTTTACTCATGCAGGTTGGAGGTAGGTCCTGTTAACAATTCAGGCATATTAATGCTACAAGTTACTTTTTAAACTTTTTACGCTTATTTGGGATATTCATTTGAGATGTAATGTGTAACTGTATTTGAGCTAATAATGGTTCTTCTGGTGTAAGGTTAGCTACAGTAGCTAGCCAACGTTCTTAGTCACAATCTTGGCAAACTAGAACAAATGTTACCTAACATACTGTAGTTAAAGTTACCCAAAAGGTAATTCAGCTGATACATACTGCAACATTAGTCTTCATGAAGATGTTTTTATTCGTCAGGCTACAACAATATTAATGTTAACACTAGAATGTGCTTGTTGGGTGTCTATGGGGGTTTGGGTAAGTAGCTAAGTAGCTAGCATAGTCTAGTCTGAGCAGGCTAGTAAGCTAAAGCTGGACTAGGACGTGATCAATAAAACACTTGATAACAGTAAATCCAATAACGTTAATAACTAAATAGGAACTCCTCAAGATGATCATAAATCAGCTGATTGTGTCTGTTTTGTATCTTTATACCGCTGGCCAGTTGAACAGTCTTTAACGGCTAACCCGTGTTTATGTTTCAGACGCACGTATCAATAATTGAGGCAGAGTGCTCTCTGCCTTTGGAGAGAGGACATGGAAACCGATGCTGCTGCCCCATCTGGCCAGCAGATACGTTCAAGCCACATTAGTGTACATGAAAAACATGCAGTTGATTATAATGGTCAGGTTGGAGAAACATTACAGTGGCAATAAAATATGTAAGTTATTTTTCTATGCAGACAACAAGCTGATCTGATGAGGACATGTCTTCCAGTGGTGCATCCCCTTACATTACTTACATTGTGTAATACATTTTTCTAAAGTAATTCTTTTCTTAAACCCCGAATCCAAGACTCACTATATGCTAGGTGCCGTTTCTCTATTAACGCCTCCTCCACTACCTCCTCCTTCCCTTTGTACCCCCGAAACTGATGATCCTCCCAGCCGAGAGCTTTGATCGCTGAGTCTTTAATCCAGCGACCATTAGTCAAACACAGTCTAATATGGATAAAGTATTTTGTATGGTCTTGTATTCTTCTAAAAACATTTTTCCTTTCCCCCAAAGGAAAAGTGCTGTCTCTTAAGTGATGCAGGGAACAGGAACTTATTGGTGAAGTCATCAGCCCCAAGGCGTTGGTATGGCAGCAGTGAAAGAACTGAGAGAGTCGCGTAATTGATCAGGAAGAAGGGCAGATTTTGGCTCAGCCTTTTACGTTCACATTTCATTCTCAGTCTCATTACAACATGTTTTTTTGGAGGATTTGGTTGAGAAAAACAATTTGAAGATCCATGCCTCATTTGAAGAGCAACATTAGTTTAGGGTAGTTTAAGGTCAATTGCAGGATTGCAGTACGGCCAACTGGCCTAGTGGCTTTGTGTTTACATTAGTGATATATTGGATATTTGGATATTTTTTCCACCCTGAAATTAAAATTTGTCTGAGCCTTTGATACGAGCACTGACAGTTTAAATGGATTGGTAAGAGGACTGACAGTATGTGGCAGTATGTTAAATGTCCTTGTGGCTAAATAAAAATATATTGCTCTGATTCATTTTCATCATCATTTGTTGTGATGGTTGCTTGTGTTACTAACAATTCTGGATATTTATGGGTATTACTGACCTAAATTCTGATTCCTATATTGAGTTGAGAAATTGTTTATTACTGTTGTTTACTACTGAAAATGTTTGTTTTGACTGTTGCTCATTTAAAGAAGGCCATCTATATAACTATCTTCAGTTAGTGCTGTGTAACTGTATAGTGTCATCCATTGGCCTCCAGCAGCTTGGGCCTATCAACAGTCCCTTAGACTCCCCTCAGTCAGAATTTTTTTTTTTTCTGACTTTTATTGCAATATTATAAACTTGGAAACACCTCAGGCTAAAGTGCCATGGTAATTATAGATTTTAAACTAAATCCTTTGATATCGGAGATAAATTCAAACTGTTGTTTCCAAGAGTGCAAGTGCAGTTTCACCTCTCGGCCATAGGTGGCAGTGTTTTAGAGTTACCTCAGGAGGAAGCGCAGCAGGCAGATGCTATTGGCCCTCCGCCATCCATCACAGGTCCAGCTCAAACTGACTGGACTGTTCTATGTTTTGAACCAGTGGACAACATAGAAATACGTGAACACCTGAACACAACTGCACAGTTTACTATGATGTATTACACCTACAGAGACTTGAAATAACAGTAAGCTCGCCGTTTTCTCCATTCAAGTGCTATTAGATGGCTCGTGTGGTGCATCTGAGCTCGATTCAGAATGGCTTCTCTCAGCATCCTTATGAGAGTGGAAAGCAGTGAGCCAGAGCCTCGCTTCCCAGCCTAGCTTGAAGCCCCTTGCATCAGCTATTTGGATGAACGCTTACCTTGGAACACATGCAGGTGGTGTATCGCCTCCTCAATTAGCACCTTGTCCAAAGCCCCCATCTCCCATTCCCTCGCACAGTACGGGGTGTGAAATTTAAAATACTCCACCAGCGTGATTGCTCTTCTGACACGGGCACCGCGCTGCTGAGACAGCATAATGACAATCACCACAGTGGCTCGGGGCGGTGGAGCTACTAAACAGGGCTGTTTACGGGGGAAGCACCACTAGTCAGACTCAGGGAGGAGGGGAGACAAGACAGGACCTTAACAATGGAATTAGCCGCGTGGTACTGAGGCTTTCAGATGAGTCATCAGGTTTGCTCAGCCATGCGTCTCTGTGCCAGTCCTGACCGTCTGTTTGTTCCCCTTCTCCTTCTTCTTTTCACACCCCGCCTCCGTGCCATGCTCCGTCCCATGGCAGCCTGCCTGGCGGGGCTCAAAGTGGCGCCCGGCAATTACTGCCCACCCGCCGGGGAGCGTGGGTAAACGTCTGGTTGAGGCGTGATTGGCTCCGGCTGCCCCCGCTGACGGATGGCTTCCTGGACACCTGTCTCAGATGAGAGGGGGGAGCAGGTGTGTGTGTGTGTGTGTGTGTGTGTGGTGGGGAGAAGGGGTCTGAAGGTGGATTTCTTTTTGGATTCCATGATAACTTTTTTTTTCATTAGAGTCATTTCTGTCTATTTTTTTGGAGCTGCAGCTGCTATAATTGAATGATTTTTCTCTGTCAGCCGTCAGATGACCGGCCTGCTTAGCTTCACTTCCTCAGGATGAAAGCAACACAGCACAGACAGCAGAGACAGCAGAGACGAGGCTGAAGGGTCCAGTTTGCATTCTGAAAATTGTAAAGTGATTACCAACATTACCTTTGCCGCTAGACATGAATGAGACAATTTCCTTTCTGAGTGAACTACTGCACAGTCGGATCACAACCAGTCACAGTCACAACTACTGAGAGAAAATGAAGAAGGTGCATTACCAACCATCGCAACAACACAACTAATGAGGTCAGTGTGTGAGTGTGAGTGTGCGTGTGTGTCCGTGACTATATGGATTATCCCCTCTTTGCTGTGGACCTGATCCCCACCCCACCCCCACCCCCACCCCCGGTTCAGGTGAAGCCATTAATTCCTCCGCTGACACCTCCACTTATTCATCTCCGGATTCTCCGATAGTCCGGCCAAACATTTGTCACATCGTTAGCGTCTATCTGACAGCCCACAGGAAGCGCGGGGCCCCTGTTTCCGGGACCCCGGACCCCTGGGCCGCAGCACCGAGCAGCAAACATTATTAAATCACAACCCGCAGCTAGACAAAGATTAGAAAGAGGGGTGGTGGGGGGTGACGGGGTGAAGAGATGCACCCGCCCAGCCAACCCCAGACACATTACTATGGCAGCCTTCCCAGTGTCCTGCCCATCAGAGCCCAATCAAATATTCTATTACATTATTCTCCAATTTCTGCCCCCTATCTGCCTCGGGAGCCCAGAGGCCTCGCTAGCACCGTCAGCCCAGGAAATGTTTCCTCCGCAGCCATCTGTGGTGATGGGAGGACATATTGGAAATCAAAGCAGGAACAGGAGGAGGGCGCAGAGGGCAGGTCCCCCGGCTCCGGACGGGCTCCTCTCCGGCCAGGAGATACTAAACCGTAGAAGGATGGATTGGGAAGAGGTGGACTTGTACAGTATATACGCCAATACATGGATGTTTACTCCATGTGGGTATATTACATACATGGACATGATAGTGTATATGTTTTTTATATACTTGCTCATGTTATTGCTCCCACAATCCCATGAATCACAATCATTTGAAAACGGAGACAAAGAAGGTACGGAGATGGACCCGCTGGAGAGATGCCTATATCACACACACACACACACACACACACACACACACACACACACACACACAAACAGCCTGCTCATACACTCACACCCAGCATAATAAATCTTCAGAAGCAGGTTGGGATTTGTGAATCAGCAATAATAACAGCAGAATGAGATTATGAACAAAGTAAGGTCAGAGAAACAGAACTGGAAAGTAGGAAAGTACTGAGGAGGAGAAACACTCCCTTGACAAAGCTAGAAAGACAAGTGAGGACACCCGCCGATCTCTCGCCAATTAATCCGTCCTCTCCTCCTCCTGCCCACTGCTTCCCTCTGGGGGGACGGAGCACTAAAAAAAAACCTCTTCCGGAGACACTTCCTAAGGCCTGAACTCATATTGAATTGTTCTGTGCAGATGGAGAGAAAAACGAGGGAAGATCTGGTATTTTATTTAATCTATCTCTGTCTGTCTGTCTGTCTGTCTGTGGGACGTCAAAGGGACAGCGAGAAAGAGGGAGGGAGGGTTGTAAGGTGAAAGAGAAGTTTCCTGGGACACTTGTGAAAAGGGAAGGAAGGTTGATCGTCCAGTTGCAAATTGAAGATCCGACCACTCAGCCCCCCTCATTAACCGCAAAGTGTAAATGCTATCCTGTCTCCAATCTACATACAACTACCATAACAGATGTAAATGGATCAAAGTAAAGAGTAACATAAGACTAACTTGATTACTTTTTCAACTTTTTCAACTTCTTGCAACTTTTTCAACTGCCAGTAGTTAGTTTCCTTTGAAGCGAGTTGGCAACATTGCTTTAGACTTTAGACGTGCACAGTATGCTAGCAGCTAGCTAACTTGCTAGCGCCTGAACGTGACAGGAGAACGTTGCAGATTTCCAACTCAAGTGAAAAAGGCCAAACTGCCTGCGATTTTAAAATCAGACTGTTATTTCTTATCTGATCACTGTCGATCGAAGTTCTATCAGTTGGCTATTAGTAAATGTTGGCGTTGATTATGCCGTAAGTTTTGGCCCGTGACGCATCCTTATGCCGCATCGCTAACTTTCAGTGTTTACTTTCCAAGTAATCGTTTCTGTGTATTTTGCGATGCCTGAGCAGACTTCTCACCACCTCTGTGAGGGCTGTGCTGTTCTAAGCCAACACATATCCGAGCTGGAACAGAGGATTTCCATTTTACATCGAATTAGGAAGGATGAGGATGAGTTGGACTCAATGCTAGCTATCACTCACCAAACTACCTTAACCGGTATGGAGTCTACTCTACCATGGAACGGGATTGTCGCTATGGACGTTCAGCCTATGTTTTTGGAACCATCGAGCTGTTCTACTCCCCTGCCTGCTGGAGCGGATACCTGGGCTGTAATATCTAAACCAGGCCGCGCTCGCAATGTTCCAAACGCAGTGTCCTGTCCCATCCTGGAGCTGAGGAATAAATATGAGGTGCTTACTGGGGAAATGGTTCATACTCCAGACGCCTGTGGTCCCTATTCTGACCTAGGGTCCACATCTGCCCAACGCCGCAGACTACTGAGAGATGCGGTGATCGGCCGGAGAGGGGGAGGCCTCTCTTCTTCAGAGCGACTGGAGGCTCCATCTACCAGAGCCCGGACCGACACAGACGCCTTTGCTAAGGTAATTACTGACACTGTCGCTGCCTCTACTGCTATGGGGGCAGTCGATAGTGTTGGTGCTGCTGTTGGCAACGGTGGTACGGCTGGGGATGCTTTATCTGTCATCGCCATGACTGATCCTGGCACCCTTGCCGCTCCTGCTGAGGTCCCTACTGTTGGTGCTCTCCTTGCTGCTGATGCTGTCGCTGCTGCCCCTGTGTTGGATGCTGATGCTGTCCCTGCTGTCGTTGCTATCTCTGTGCCCATGGGGTGTGCTGACCTGAGTGGGGAGCACTCGGCTGTTGCTGAGGAGCGGATCAGAGCTGTTCCTGTTGTCTCTCCTGTAGTCTCTGACACACTTATCATTGGTGACTCGATTGTCCGCTATGTTTCTGTGAAGGGCTGTGAGACTAGGTGCTTCCCTGGTGCTACAGTGGATGACATGAATACCATGCTACCACGTCTGCCTGATACATCTCTGGACTCCCTGGTGGTTCATGTAGGAGCCAATGATGTTAAAGCTGGTGCATCAGAACTGTTAAAGGAGGATTTCTCCAAACTGTTTGACACTCTTTGGGAGACTGGTAAGAACGTTACTATCTCCGGTCCCTTACCCTGTCTCAATCGGGGGGATATGAAGTATAGCCGTCTTCGCCAGCTCCATCTTTGGCTGAAGGGATGCTGTTGGTACTGGGGCATTCCATACGTTGATAATTTTACTCTCTTTAGTGACAGGTATGATTTGTACAATAGGGATGGAGTGCACCTGAATAGTGCTGGAGCTAGGCTGCTCTCAAGGAACATTCTCGATACACTACAGTCCCTCTTGTTTAAGAAAAATCTCTGCATACCTGCAAACTGATACAATTTATGTCCAAGCCTTACACTTGCACAGTTATTTCACCCCACTCAATCCTCTCCCCAGCTCAGGCTTGGGCAGTTGACCAGTCAGAATTACAGTACTGTCCTACCATCATTACTTCTTGCACCTCCACTATTGCTACCATTGGTTATTCCCACCCGAATCACTGTTAGATACCCTAGTCACAATTCAAACCGTGCTGTTGTCAGCTCAAACCTAATCACAATACCCCTACAGCCTTCTGTTGCCACTTCTATTTATGCTCCAAATAATGTACTATATTCTACAGTTCACCTAAATAGTCCGCACATTATTGAACCTATAGTCTATTTGAATGATCCACATACCTTTAAAGAAAGAAAAGGCTTGGGGCTGATTCATTTAAATGTAAGGAGCATACTCCAACCTCAAAAATTAGATCACTTAAAAATTCTGATATCTCAGGCAGACCCAGATATTTTAGTGCTAACTGAGTCCTGGCTAAAAAAATCTGATAGTGACTCCTCCATAGCACTAGACCAGTATAATGTATTTAGAATAGATAGGATTGGAAGGGGGGGCGGAGTGGTTATGTATGTGAAATCGTGTTTTTCTGCCACTGTTCTGAATGCCATTACTGCTCCTATGTGTTTTGAACTTCTTGTTTTGAAGATAGATTTGGGTCCTAATAATTCACTAAATGTGATTGGGGTGTATAGACCCCCATCGGCTGATGCTAGCTCTATTGATAAATTAGCAGATTTAGCATCTCAGTACTCTGATGTTGAAATGATCATTTTGGGTGATTTTAATCTTGATTGGTTGGGTAACAATTCCAGTTATCTCAAGGAGGTTAGTGGTAACCTAAACCTAACTCAGCTGATTACTGAACCCACGAGGCCAAATCTGAAAAACAACTCTAGATCTACCTTAATTGACTTAATTTTTTCTAACAGAAAAGACAGAATTGTTGCTAGTGGTGTATTTGACTTAGGATTTAGTGATCACTGCCCAACAGCTTGTATCAGGAACACTAAACTAAAGAAAACTCAATCTCACACCATCATCAAAAGAAATCTAAGAAACTTTAGTGATCAAGCTTTCCTATTTGACCTTTTTCATAGTGACATTTGCTATACTTCGAACATCCCTGACGTAGAATTGGCCCTAGATTTCTTCATTAAAACCTTTCTTTCAATCCTTGACAAACATGCGTCGTTTAAGAAATTTAGAGTAAAAGATAAGGTAACCCCTTGGTTTACACCTGAATTATCATCCTTATTCAGAGAAAGGAACAGAGCCTGGGCTCTCGCCAGACGCTCTAGGGATTCATCCCATTGGTTGTCATTTAGACAGATTAGAAACAAATGTACATCAGCTGTCAGGAAAGCAAAATCAGATTATTATTTAAAATTAATTACAAGCTCGTATTCAGATCCAAAAAAGTTCTGGAAGGCAGTGAATTCTAACAAAACCAAGGCTACTATTTCCTTGCCTACAATGGTCAAATCTAATGACTGTTTGATAACTGAACAAATTGAGATCTGCCTGGCCTTTAATAGGCATTTCGCACATGCTGGTCATTTGTTTGTTAATGATGATTGTGAGGGGCCCCCTACTGGTGATTGTGGTCATGTGCGAGTCGAGAGACATGTCTCTCAGTTTTCTCTTGAGCCCTTTTCTAGTAGTGTTGTTCTTGAAGCATTGCAATCAATTGATACCGGGAAATCAACTGGGGAGGATAGTTTGGATCCCTTTTTTCTCAAATTAACTGCTCCATTAATTACAGAACAAATAACATATATATTTAATCTTTCTATATCTACAGGCATAGTTCCCAGCATCTGGAAAACAGCCCATGTTTTTCCATTGCATAAAGGTGGGGATAGAAGTGATCTTAATAATTATCGTCCAATCTCCAAGTTGTCCTGTTTAGCTAAAATACTGGAATCACTGGTGAATAACCAACTCAAAGCATTTCTCACAAATCATTCTGTATTAAGCCCACATCAATCTGGTTTTAGAGCTAAACATAGTACGATCTCAGCCAACACTTTAGTTAAAAATGATATACTATCCGCCCTAGATAAAAGAAAACATTGTGCTGCCCTTTTTATAGATCTATCAAAAGCATTTGATACAGTTGATCATTTTCTTCTTTTAAACAGACTACACAGCGTTGGTTTTGATGAAAATGCTTGCAGTTGGTTTCAGAGCTATTTATCTGGGAGACTTCAGTGTGTGAAAGCTGGAAGAACCCAATCAGAGTTTTTACCCATTACAAAAGGTGTTCCACAAGGTTCAATCCTGGGCCCTGTTTTATTCACTATTTATATTAATGACATTATTTTATCTCTGAGTGGTTGTCAATTTCATCTTTACGCTGATGACACTATTATTTATTGCATTGCAGACTCTGTACAATTAGCTATGGAGAATCTACAGCTTTCATTTAATGCTCTGCAAGATGCGCTTATTGGCCTCAAGCTGGTACTCAATGCAAGGAAAACAAAATTTATGGTCTTCTCTAGGGCCAGAGACATTGCTTACGATAATCTGCATATATCAACCAGGAATGGGTCCGACATCGAAAGGGTTACAGAGTATAAATATCTGGGAATCTGGCTCGATGACAAATTTACATTTAAATATCATATAGATAACCTTGCAATTAAATTGAGGCAAAAAATTGGCTTCCTATATAGGAACAGAACCAGCTTCCCAATGATTAGCAGAAAGAGGGTTGTTGAAACAGTTTTTCTATCTGTTTTGGATTATGGAGACGTGATCTATAGAAGTGCTGCTCCCTCCACTCTTAAACCTCTAGATTCTGTCTATCATTCTGCTCTCAGATTTATTACTGGTGATAAATATGATACTCACCACTGCATTTTATATGACAAAGTGGGTTGGCCTTCTCTGGCAGATAGGCGAAATACACATTGGTATATGTTTATTTTTAAGGCCATTATTGGAAAACTACCATCTTATATCACAATGTTGTTAGAGTGGAATTATGGACCCTATTTTACACGTTCAGGTGATTGGCTTAGGCTTAAGGTTCCCCGAGTACACACTGAACTCGGAAAGTCAGCCTTTTGTTTTAGCGCCCCAGCTGCATGGAATGATCTCCAGCTCACGCTGAAGATTGATTCTTTTATATCATATGGACGATTTAGAAATTTAATTGCAGACCTGCCGGCAACAGTATGCAATTGTTTTTAGCTTTGACGTGTTTTTATGATGTCTTAAATGTATATTTATGTAAATGTGAACTGATTTCTCTATTGTATTACTAGTGTTGTGTATATATACATATATATATTGAAATGTCTGTAAATCTCGGCGACATTGTAAATGAGGGTAACCTCAACTGTCCTTCGAGAATAAATAAATGTCAAATAAATGGTCGCTTGTTGACATTCCCCTGAAGATCAGTCAGAACGGAGAGCGAGAGAGAGTGAGTCGGTTTTATGAGAAAGGAGAAAACATGTGTGAGGCCTTGTGGGGGAGTGAGGTGAGAGAGGTGAGGTGCAGCAGCCTCTCTCGCCCTCGTCTCGGTGTCTGCTAATGTATAGCGGACAATCACTTGAACCAGCCAGCAGCCTTATGAATTATGCAGCCTAAACCAACATACAAGCCACTGGGTCACGTAAGTGGAAGGCCTTTTTTTTTTTTTTACCCTGCAGTCGTGGGTGAGAGAGAGAGAGAGAGAGAGAGAGAGAGAGAGAGAGAGAGAGAGAGAGAGAGAGAGAGAATGAACGGTTGGGAGAGATGGAAGAAAAGGACATTGGACAGCCACCAATGTCTGAGGGAGGTGGGTCCGCAGAGACTTGGCGTGGCCCCCCTCCTCTCCTGCGCCACCCCTTTCTACCACCTCTCACTTCTCTCAGCACCCCCCCGCCCCAACACACACACACACACACACACACACACACACACACCCCACGGCTCCCCAGCAGGAGACTAGGGGGCATCTCAGAGCACTGTGACAGGACAGCGGGGGCCCCGAGGTGGGGGGTTAGAAGGACGACAGAGCCGAATGGTTTGTGGGGATGTGTGTGTGTGTGTGTGTGTGTGTGTGTGTGTGTGTGTGTGTAGGGAAAAAGAGGGGTGGGGTGGTGGGAGGGGGCTGGGGCAGTGGGCAGCCACTGTGTCCATTAAGAGTGGCCAGGCCTGAAGATCAAGCCAAGGGCACTCCAACCAGCCACTCCTCTAGCCAGTTTGGTCTCTAGAGGCTCAGTGTGTGCGTGTGTGCGTGTGTGCGTGTGTGCGTGTGAGCGTGTATGTGTGTGTGCGTGTGAGCGTGTATGTGTGTGTGTGTGTGTGTGTGTGCGAGACCCACCTATGACCTGCTATGCTTGCTCGGAGGCAGCTCTTTGTCTTTGCGGTGACAGGGTGAAGATGATCGAATGCTCTGCCCCTCCAGTATTATGCCACAGAGACCCGGAGGTTTAGACAGAGCACCAGTTTTACACTACAGTCTGGAGACTCACGTTGCTCCACATATCCTTCACGTTTCATTTCCACATCCACTATCCAAATAGCAATGAGTCTTTTTTTATTTTGTTCTTCCGTGCAATAATTAAGCCTGATGAAAAAAAAAAACGAGTCTGTTCATTTAGTCTTAAAGCAGGCGAACTGGAATTGGAGCAATATCTACACCCCGCCCCGGGTTTATGAACTCTCTACCGCCCTTTTATTGGACTAAATAAAAATAAAATGGAACAACTTTCACATTAAACCAAGTATCACTGTAGGGTGTGTGTGTGTGTGTGTGTGTGAGAGAGAGAGAGAGAGAGAGAGTGAGTGTGTGTCTGCAATTAGTGTGTGATGGTTGGGCTGTACTTAATTGTGCATTTGACTGTTCACTCTTATTTTTATTTAATATTTTTAGAGTATATTTGATTTGAGATGAGATAATATTTGTTTGTACGTGTGATTTGTCTCAATGCAGTAAATTACTGCTCATTTTCAGTTTAGTTGCGGTTATTAAACCGGAACAAGGGGATAAAACACTGATATGGTAAAAACGATGAGACACACAGAGAATAGAAAATCAGAAAGAGAAAGGGAAACATTTGTAGTGGTGAGATTAAAAACAAACAAAAAGAAGAACAACCAAAACAAATTGTAAATGACAAGCACAGGCACAACTGAACGGGATAACAGCAACACACATGAAGACATGAAATGCATGCACAGCACAATGAAGTTCAATAAAGTGACAATAAAGTCAATGAAATGCGTCAGAGGCAGAAAATATCTATCGGTGTTTTGATGAACACTGGATTTTGCATGTGTGCGTGCAGGGACTCGGCAACGCGCTAGCAGCAACTTCAGGGATGTATCTATTAGACGGACTACTCCATCAGTCAATAAAACCCTGAGGTTGATTAGTGGACTTGGAGATGGCGCTCCTCCATCTTGGCAGCTGGCAAAAAAAAAAAAAACGGTGTCAGGTGGCAGACGGCACTGCTTGTCCTTCACTGTTACCGTATCATATTTCTGATGCCGCTGAGACCAGTAGGTAGACGAAACTGCCGCTGAAACATCAAGCTTTGGCGTCGGTCCCCGGAGAGCGTGTGCTGTTGGAATGATTAGTACAGCGTGTAGCCGGGCCTGTAGCTAGTTGAGCCAGGCAGACAGGGAACATATGTATGTGTGCTGGGCCTTGTAATCAGCACATGGCCTGTTGAGGCTGACGCTACTGCCAGGGAAGGAAGGCGCTTCTGTCTGCTTGTTGGTTTATGAGGGAATATGCTTCGGTAAACAACAACACAAGCAACACGAGCAGACACACACACACACACACACAATCAACATGAAAGGAATTCATGGCTCCAAATCGGGTCCATGTGAACAGAGGGGATTGTCTTTGTATACACACACACACACACACATGCACACACACACACACACACACACACACACACAAAACAAATCCAAACACAGTTGTCATTTGAAAACCACATTATGAAGCCAACAGAGGCTAATTAATTTCACTAGCATCACCATTCCCTCTCTCTCTCTCTCTCTCTCTCTCTCTCTCTCTCTCTCTCTCTCTCTCTCTCTCTCTCTCTCTCTCTCTCTCTCTCTCTCTCTCTCTCTCTCTCTCTCTCTCTCTCTCTCTCTCTCTCTCTCTCTCTCTCCCTCTCTCTCCCTCCCTCTCTCTTTCCATTAGGCCTCCAGTGTAAGATGTGATCAGTATTCGTCTCTGGTCGTCCAGTAAACTCAGGGAGTGGTGTGACAGTAACCCTCTGGGTCCCCACTGCCTCCACCCTCTGCCTCCCCAGTCACTAACAGGGCCAAAGGCTGCCTGTAATTAAAAGCCACACACTTGTAGGGTGTGTGTGTGTGTGTGTGTGTGTGTGTGTGTGTGTGTGTGTGTGTGTGTCCATCGATGGAGCAATAGTATGAGCACTACCCATGGAGGCCTCATTTTCTCATGTATAGATGGAGGCAGAGGCGGATTAACCCCAGAGAAAAGGCGACTTGAATGCCAATAAGAAATACTGTTAGGAGAAGAAAAGTTTTAATAATGACTCTCATCTATTAGGTATCAGTCCGATAGACGATGGACCGCCATGTCTCAACTCGGGTTCGGCTGATACTGCCGATACTGATACCAATTTTTGGATTGAAGCTGCAAAAAAATTGCACTGATATTGAAAATCTTCAAAATCACAGTTGAACACTCCTCACATCATCCTGTCCAACTACCATGATGCAAGGCAGTGACTTTCAGCCCCTCAGCTTCCTCCAAGGCTCCTAGATGTGACCGCGTGCAGCTGAATGTTAACAGTCACCTTTCATGTCTGTCAAAGGTGAGCTAAGGTGATGAAAGACGTCCACCCACCTCTTCCTGTTCTGCCCCCCCCCCTCCCCTCCTCCCTCTCTCCTTCCCCCCTGTGGAAGTCAGGTGAGGTTAGGGAGGAAGATGACGGCCTTCACTTCCTGCGAACATCCTCATCAATGCGGCGCATCGATCGCATTAGCATCTCCTCCTCACCAATCAATGCCTCTCGCCGCCGTCCCGAGCTGTGCTTAATGTGCAGGATTTCATCTCACACCGTTACGTCAACACGTCTCTCTCTCTCTCTCTCTCTCTCTCTCTCTCCTCGTCTCTCCTCAGTTTTCTCCTTCATCGTGTGCAATTGTTTTCTTGACAGTGAGGGATTTGTGTTCGCCCCCCCCGTCCTGCGACAGTACGGTCAGTAGTGTGTTTGTAACGAGTGTTTGTGCAAAAAAAAAAAGATTGTTTTGATGAAAAATACAATTGTGACTCACGTAGAAACAAACAAGCAGCAATAACAACATTTAGATGCAATCATTCGGTATCTCTCTTTTTGTGACATGTTTACTTGCCTTTGTTCCTTTGAATATCTTCATTATCATGTGGAGAAAAGAAAGAGGAATTACTGCAATAATCTTGCCCCAGAATGAAAGACTATTCCTCAGTCTCTCTCTCTCTCTCTCTCTCTCTCTCTTGCTCTCGGTCTCTGTGACAGGAGACCCAGGTGTTAGATGAAATAGAGGAGATGAGCTCAGTGGAAACACCCATTAGAAGCCAGCAGCAGGAGCTCAATTGAACAAATAGAATCACTGTTGGCTACTCGGTTTCCCATGATCAACTGTGTGTAATCCACACACACACACACACACACACACACACACACACACACACACACAGGAATGGAGCCATAGTCAGCAAATGAATCCACCGCAATTACATTCAATTTCCTCATATCACTTGAAAACCCTCGCTAACTTTCTTCTTCTTCGTCCTTCCAGGTACCACGTCCAGCGAATCCGCCCTGTCAACCATCACTTAGCTTCAGGTTCCTGTAAATCATTTTCATCCTGACCCGCTTTGGCTCACGGCATCTCCAAACACCAACAGCACCGACCGTTACCGGACCGCACCATATGCCGTCCCTGCCTCCCCCTTACTTTCCTACTTCCTTCATCTGTCAGCTTACTGTCACCGTCCCGCTCACCTTCTGGCGCTGGCATGTGTGCTGAAATCCTCAGAGCAACACCACCACCCCCTCCCCTCCCCAAACCCCCCACCCCCCTCCCACCACCACCCCTACCCGCGCAAATTTATTAATATGATTTACATGAAGTTAAAATTCTCCCGGCAGCCAAGGAGGCCGCTCTAAAATAAGCTGTGGTGGTGACAGAGCCAATGTGTTATGTGTGTCACAGGCCCGGGGGGCTCCGGGGGCTGCTGAGTAGGGAGGAGGGTGGAGGGTCCCCGTGGGCCCACTGGCCTGGAAATGACACGGAGTGAGGGAAGAGCCCCCATACCGCAGAATCAGTCATCTCATCTACAGGGGAGATGCGGAAGGACAAAGACGCATCGCCACCACCGCCGGGCATGCACACACACACACACACACACAGAGGGATATGCATGCGCTCACACATTCATACACACACACACACACACATTTACCCGAGAATTTAATATTTCAAGTAATTTTTAAGTATGGCTTTAGAGAGGGATTATGCCGGGGATGATTCAGGCCGGTTGTGGTTTCAGGACACTGCAGGCACTTGATCTCTTCTGAGGTGCCCGGCACAGCGGTGTGTTTCTTCACACACTTTTTTTTTTTTTTTTTGCAAAAAAAGATGTCAGTTTTCATCCTTTTTGTGTGTGTGTGTGTGTGTGTGTGTGTGTGTGTGTGTGGTAGGTAAACTCCGTCCGGCTGTCGGCTGTGTGAATTAACGGGGTTATAACCACGTTGTAACTCTGTAATAGGGAATTCGGTTACCGCCGCTGCCCTCTGACACAAAATCGTCAAACAAATCAATCGCCAACATTACCAGATATCCACCGCCACATCTGCTGAGGATGGGGCTGAAAATAGCCACATACGGTGTAGCTTACTCCCACCGCAAGGTCAATATCTGCCCCCCACCTCCTGACAGCTGACTGATCTCCAACTACACTGACACCTTTTTGATGGGATCATTTTTGAGAAACCGCCACCAATGCCCTGGAGGCTCGAGCCTGCAGAACACAGTGGGGAAACACGATCCAGTGTGTCAAACGGGACAGAGGAGGTTTAAAAAAAATAAAACATTTAAAAAAAGAAAAGATGACCAAATCCACCCCGGGGGGAAACACAAAGCACTCTAAAGGGAGCTGGAGCACGAGGGAAGCTGTGAGATCAGGAGCTGTGAGAGGTATGGGTTGGTAGCTCCCACCTTGGACGGGCCTTTTTTTTGTGCCAAGGGTTTAAAGAAGCAGCCGTGGTCTATGCTAGTCCCCCCCCCCCCCAAATGTGTTCCCTCCTAATTGCGTGATGTGCTAAAAAAAAAAAAAAAGGCCAAAAATGTCAGGACCTAGCTTTCCCCCCTGTAAATCTTTTAAGAAAACTGTGGCTGAGGGGGGGGAAAAAAAACATTAGAGAGGGAAAGAAACGCAGGGGGAATTAGCTGAAACATTCACGGAGCGTTTTCCCTGATGCTTCGTCTTAATTACCGCCGTGCAAGCCATGCAAATCCGATTGGCCATTTATGCCAGGAAATTCATAACCACAGCGCGATATTAATTACTCCGGCAGGATTCGCGCTATATTTGATATGCACGAGGCATCGCGGCCATTATCAGCCTTGTGTTTCAGTCTCGGCCCTGCGTGTCAGCGGTAATCAAATCTAAACGTTGACAACAACACATTCGCCAATCAATATAGGGACGGGAGGGATTCTTTGATGGTGGAGTTTTAATCCATTTTCTCTCACGTGTGTCTCTTAATTTGTGTCAAAATCACGTTATCATCTCACACACACACACACACACACACACACACACACAACTCTATTCATTTTTTTTCCCCCAGTGCGCTTATTGGATTTTCTCATTTAAAAACATGTCTTCTTGTGTTTTATTGTTTGTAGTGTCGTTGGATTAAGTGGAGTCAAATGCAATTACAACACGTACTTGTTCAACAATAACAAGTAGCTGCCGTAACGGGAGGCTGAGATAAGAAAACATAAGGTTTGCGGCGATTACCGCGTAGTTAAATGTTCCCCAGGACTCACATGGTATACCTAAAGCATGACAACTATCACCTAATTCTCACATGTTGGTCACACAACAAATGGGGTGATGCCGGTGAGCTGACAGAAAGATGGAGGGAATCAGAGGGAATGGGAAAGAGAGAGCCACAGACAGATGGAGGGAGAGAGTGAGGAAGACAAAAATAGAGAATGAAGGAGCGATGGACAGAGGCTGAGAGACAGAGAGAGAGAGAGAGAGAGAAGGAGAGAGAGAACGAGAGAAGCCCTCATCAATGGAGCAAGACTGACCTCTAGTGGCGGAGAGCAACCCTGTTCTTCCCTCTGCTTGAACGTCCTGCTCCGCTCTCTGCCAGCGGCTTCAAATTGCTTTCTTAAATCATTGGCCATGTGAGTGAGAGGGAACATAGATCAAGCAAGCTGAGGAATAGAAATAATAATAAAAAAAATAATAAAAAAAACACAAAGCACTGTGCCAATTACTGGCTGAGGTTCTACATTGCACTTATAAAAATGTAATCAATCACCCAACTCCAATGTGGGCCACCCACAATGTAGTCCACAGTTAAACACCCCACTGCCACAGGAAGAGGTCACAAGAGGAGAGGAAACGGTGCACTCCTGATAATAACTTACCTACAACGGCCACAATTTACTGACCTTGGCAACAAGACACACCGAGACAAAGCGAGATAGAGAGAGACAGTCAAGGAGAGAGAGAGACGTAGACAAACACAGAAAAGCAGACAAGATGACGGGCAGAATATAGCCGTTCATCTCTTCCTCCAGGACCCCCGGCAGGACTCCATTCTCCTTTAAACGCCTCGGGTTGATTTTCAGGCGGGGTATTGAGAACGCCACCTCCGGCTGACAGCAGTGGAAGCGCGCGGGGACGGACGGGAGGGGACCCCCCGGACACGCACATTAACATGTCCGGCGATGCGGTGGCGCCACCAGCGACAAACAACCAACACAACAGGCTCCGCAAACGCTGTAAAGCATTGTGTGAGAATAGGATGTGGATCAGCCTGCGGGGCGAAAACCGGGTGCAAGCAAGTGTGCGTGCTAGTATACTGCTCTGTTGACAAGGTACGCTATTTGGCTGTACACATACTGATGACTTTAACTATGTGCAAACATCATCTGAAACAATATGTAAAATACAGCTTATGTTCAAACAGCTATGAGAGACAATTTCAGAAACATTCAAACACTCCCTCCCTCATGTCCTCCCTCTCCCTCTCTCTCTCTCTCTCTCCCTCTCTCCTCTCTCTCTCTCTCAGAGTCATCCACTGCCTCAGCTAATGATGTGCTGGCGCACATGCTGTAGCTGCGTGGCCGTTCACAAGGCTGGCATGTGTTAATGGCCCTGGCACCCCGCGCCCATGGTAAAGTGATACATCCAACTGGCTTAGCGGTTGCACACAGGCAGGACTGAACAGATGCCACTCATTTCAGCCGGCCAAAGTGACCCGGCAATCAGCTGGCTAAGCACCTAAAAGTCTCAGCGAGCGAGTAATGGGCGAAATGAACGCTCTACTGGGTGACAACACAGCAAGGAGCCCCGCGACACTCCACGCATTTCTCCCCCTCACTCTTTTCCATTTGTCCTTTTCTGCTCTTGCCAATTTCTCTGGCTGATCCTTACATAGCTGATATTTTGCTGACCCTCGGTCATTCTCTCCCCCTCTCCTCCACTCTGTTTCTCTTCATCTTTGACCTCCTCCTCCTCCTCGTCTTTTCTCATTTTCTCTCTCTCTTTTTCCATCATTCTGCTGCTCTCTCTCTCTCTCTCTGTCTGTCTCTCACTCCCTCTCTATCACACAAAACACGCTTTCAGTATCTTTTCTGTCCCGCCGCTTCCTTGCGGGACAGCACTGGTGTGTGTGTGTGTGTGTGTGTGTGTTTGTCTGTGCCAGCTTGTGTGTGTGTGTGTGTGTTTGTGTGTGTGTGCGTAAGTGCGTGTGGTTGCTAGCTGATGCGCTCTATGACATATTGAGGTAATAAAAAGCTCCTCCTCAGGGACGGCTGTGGCCCACTAATTAAACACCTCCTATGCGACCTTATTGCAGGCGCCAGTTGCCATAGAATCCAACTACATCTTCTGGGCCCTGCCAAGCCGCATCTCCCCTCTCTGATTCATAGGAAAGGGGAAAAGGGAGAGAGGGGGGGAGAAGACGCAAGGTCATTACCTCTAAAAAGCTGAATTATATACAAAATAATCTCCTCTCACGAAACGGGAGGTATTGACTCCCAGGACGTGAGCATCGTTTTCACCGTGCCGCAAATAGTCGTGAAACAATTTGCTCATGACAGTTTACTACCAACACTAAGACTGTGTTTATATCTAGTACATGCACTGTACACAGACAGATAAGTATACTTCAGTATACTGCGATATGAGGACAATAAAACTGTGAAAACGCTAAAATCAACCCGAGACAGTGAAGCTCAGTGTGAAAGCTCCCCTCGCTCGGTGTTTATTGTGACAAAAAAGCAAAACAAAAAAAGAGGGAAGTAAAAAGAAAAAGAGAGACAGAGAGATGCTTCTTCACCCGATCAAGAATGATGTGCTGACTACACCTAGTTACAAACAACCTGACAAAGCCTTACCACAGAACATCATTTTTCCGTGTAGGAGCCTTTTCCCCGAGCACAAATGGAATCAAAGAAATCGCAGCCCCAGGCGAGCGAAATGTTACCGCACTTCCCCTCCCGAACGAGTTTAACGGGGGGAATGATTCGTAGCCTCTCATTTTCCCTGCTGTGTTTACTACTGATGAGATACAGACTGCGTTTCCACTGCAACTTAAATCATTAATTTTACTGCAGCGATATATTAGCGGAAGCAGCGCGGTGAACTACCTGACTCTACTCGACAGAGTCACGGCGATCTGAAGGTGTCGAGCAGAATTTCAACAGATATAAGAGTCTTGGAGTCGTGGATTACCGGAGTATATTTATTAACACAAAGAGCTGAGTGCTCAGGAGAGAGATACATGGAAGGGCAGCAGACCTCTACCAGAGAAACGTCTGAACACAGATTATCAAGCAAAGGGAGTCAAGGAGGCTCGTTTCTAAACATCTACAAGGTCGTGCTGATCGTTAGTCTGAACAGTCTGTTCTGTGTGAGGGTGCTTCTGATCAGGAACATGGGTGAAGGACTTTCCTCTGTCTCTTCACGAGACAGGCCTTCCACTAGAAACACGATCCATACAGTCATACAGGAACATGACGTTAATGACGCCTGCAGACATGATCTGAGTCACACCAGGCATGTAACCAGTTCATCATGTCTTACTAACGAGAGTCATGAGGGTACATGGAATCACAAGACACAATAGAATCACAAGATACAATAGAATCACAAGACACAATAGAATCACAAGACACAATAGAATCACAAGATACAATAGAATCACAAGACAATAGAATCACAAGACACAATAGAATCACAAGATACAATAGAATCACAACACACAATAGAATCACAAGACACAATAGAATCACAAGATACAATAGAATCACAACACACAATAGAATCACAACACACAATAGAATCACAAGACGCAATAGAATCACAACATACAATAGAATCACAAGACGCAATAGAATCACAACATACAATAGAATCACAAGATACAATAGAATCACAACATACAATAGAATCACAACATGCAATAGAATCACAAGATGCAATAGAATCACAACATACAATAGAATCACAAGATACAATAGAATCACAAGACGCAATAGAATCACAAGACACAATAGAATCACAAGACGCAATAGAATCACAAGATGCAATAGAATCACAAGATACAATAGAATCACAAGACACAATAGAATCACAACATACAATAGAATCACAAGACGCAATAGAATCACAACATACAATAAAATCACAAGATGCAATAGAATCACAAGACACAATAGAATCACAACATGCAATAGAATCACAAGATACAATAGAATCACAAGACACAATAGAATCACAACATACAATAGAATCACAAGATACAATAGAATCACAAGACACAATAGAATCACAACATGCAATAGAATCACAAGATACAATAGAATCACAAGACACAATAGAATCACAAGACACAATAGAATCACAACATACAATAGAATCACAAGATACAATAGAATCACAAGACACAATAGAATCACAGAGATACAATAGAATCACAACATACACTAGAATCACAAGATACAATAGAATCACAACATACAATAGAATCACAGAGATACAATAGAATCACAACATACACTAGAATCACAACATACAATAGAATCACAAGATACAATGGAATCACAAGACGCAATAGAATCACAAACATACAATAGAATCACAAGATGCAATAGAATCACAAGATACAAAATACAAATCAATAGAACAAGATGCAATAGAATCACAACATGCAATAGAATCACAACATGCAATAGAATCACAAGATGCAATAGAATCACAAGATACAATAGAATCACAACATGCAATAGAATCACAACATGCAATAGAATCACAAGATACAATAGAATCACAAGATGCAATAGAATCACAAGATACAATAGAATCAACAGTAGATACAAATACAATAATCCACAGTTGCAATAGAATCCAAGATACAATTAGAAAAAAAAGATGATCTCAGATGCAATAGAACACCTCAAAATAGTCCAACATTTCTGAATCACAAATCGAATAGGAATCACAAGATACATTAGTGCACCAAAGCAATAGATCACAACGATTCAAAGCATCCCAAATACAATAACAAAGAAAAGAACTACAGTACAATAACTCGTTCAGAGTTTATGCTCATAATGATTACATTGAAACAAAAGATGTTTGTTATGTTGATTAAAGGTAATTTCTGTGATCTGGGTGTGGAGTTGAAGTGTGTTGTTTGTGTTAACCGTCAAGCTAATCAGTGTGAAAAACGTTCCCTCATTCAGTCCTTAGATGACTACGGTCCACGGTGAAGATGCTTCTATACTGTTACGGACCAGTCCCAACATGAGTCAGCACCTGTTATATGTGATTAAAATCAGGATGTGTGTGTGCTGGTGTGCTGTCAGATGTTTAGCCTGACTTCTGTTTGCTAGTTAGTGTGTGGTGTGTGTGGTTTGGAGGGGGTGGTGTGTCAGGCAGCGGAGAGAGGACAGGTGCTTAATGAAGGTGCCACTCATTCGGATCCGTGTGGCTCAGTGAAGGTCGGGGAAGAGATCGCACTAACCGGTCAGTCCCCACTGTTAGAACCTTCCTCTGCCGTGGAAAATCTCGACTTTCACTTTGGGTTCACCACCTATGACCAAACTCACACATCTGTATGGACAAAGTACACTCGCACACATTCTAGGTAAAGACTATCACATAAGAAATCATTACACATGGCATGACCCAACTCACTTGATATTTGCTATATTTGAAGTGTGCTTAAAGTTAATAGTGTGAACTATGTTACCCTTGCAGCTCTTCGTGAAACACTGCCTTTCATTTCACTGCACAACCACACGCTTATGTATGGTACATTAACTTCTTGACACTACAATATTGATGTCAAGCCTGAAAAATTCTATAATTGCTATATTTTAACATTGATATAGTTGTGACTGGAGCCCGGTGATGCCACAGTTACAGCATTTTATTTCACTCACCCTGTATTAGACGTAAACTTGACTAATCTGATGTCAAGCCTAAAAAGAGTGATTCTGTAATGAGGTTATTGTAGGAACAGGGATTCAGTATTATCAGGTGCATTAAATTATATCACAAAAGACCTTTAAGCAGGCCGATAGTGGGTTACTCATTGTGTAAACTAGGCGAAGTAGAGAGAGAGAGAAAGGTGGTGGAGAGATATAAAGCAAGGGTGAGAGATGGAGAGATGAGGTGAAAATTGGAGTTGAAAGTAAAGAAAAAAATCTCTCACTATACCACTGACACTGCTTGAATTTGGTGTGTGTGTGTGTGTGTGTGATTGCACGCATGTGTATGCATAAGCATGCTTAAGTGTGTGTGTGTGTGTGTGTGTGTGTGTGTGCGCGAGTCACTGTGCAAAAGAGATGCAGAGGGCATTCTCTTCAAACGGACGGGATTCAAAGAGCAGGGAGTTTCAAAAGGAGACAGCACTGAGGGCAGTCGGGTTTGAACTGTGTTTGTGCAAAGCAGTCCGGCGAAAAGAAAAAAAAAGGAATTGCTGAAGAGTAGTCAGTGAGTTTCCTTGCAGAGAGAGAGAGAGAGAGAGAAAGAGAGAGAGAGAGCATATTAGGAGAAATAAAGAGGAAACGATAGAGCCAGAGACAGACCGGGAGAGAGAAACACTGACATCGTAAAGTAGAAAGGAGAGAGAGGAGAGAAAGGTAGAAAGAAAGAGAAAAGAAAGGAAGAGAGAGAGAGAGAGCACTGGCCTGGGGCGCTGCTACGTGCTGCGCCTTCGCTCTCCCCTTCCTTCAGGGGAGACTCGCAGGGAAGGAAAGAAAGAGCGAGGAGGCGAAAATAGAGAACAAAAACTCTCTCTCCAGCGGCGCCCGGGGGACCCGTGAAGCCGGCGGCGGGCCCGTGCACCTGCACCCGTCTGACCTGGGTGCTGCCGGAGTGACGGCTGGTGAATTACCATGTCAGTGGCCCGCTGCCCCGTCATGCCAGCGCCGCCACGCACACATAATAAACACACTCCATCACCCGCCTCGGCCCACCACACCGCCCAAAGAGAGCATATTAATTATAGATGTACGTTAAATTACTTTCATTACCTCCCCCGCTCAGCAGACGGGACACAGACAGGCGTGATGGATGGAAAGGGCTTTACTATACCTCCCCCAAGTTGTAAATGCCCCCCCCCTCCCTCCCTCACACTGCATCACCCTTTTCCCGCCCTTTCGCTCTGCTTCTTTATTTTGCACCACCTCCTCCTAATTTTGTGTCTCTCCTTCCCATGCGGCACCCACCCCCACCCACCCACCCACCCTCGCTCAATCTCAACTGCTGAACACTATTAAACAGGTGTCTGTTTTCCTTATGCTGCCAAGGACTAGGGTAGAAACAGCAATGTCACATGATGGTGTGACTAGATGTGACTAGATGTGTGTGGGGGAGATAGCGGGTGAGGTTGCGGACATGCTAGACTGTTCCAAAAGGGCAACACTGCATTTCTGTTGCTACTCATAAGTACACATATTCACATATTAGCAGTTGATGTGTTTGAATGTGAGTCAGATAAAAGGAGGTAAATGAATCAATGTAAACAAGTTAACATGATTTAGTTGATCAGTGTGTTGTGATACAGAAGATTGTATTCTTATCCACATCAGACATCCAGTGCCTGACTGTTTTTTTACCAACTACTGTTTTTACAACTGCTCTAACTAAAACAGGAATTTATTTTGACTTCACATCCTCAAAACAACGCAGCCTCTTCAGCATCCACATCCATGTGCGACTTGCTTTTCATCCGTTAAGGAAATGAGGGTCAGGAGGGTCAGGAGGGTTAGGAGGGTTAGGTTAGGAGAACGAGCAGGAGGACGTGAGCATGGTGAATGCTACCAGGCTGATCTGAAAACAGTAGCCATCATCCTGGCTCTGACCTTTGCAATGTCGATAATAACAAACTGACAAGATCAGTCCTTAAATAACGTGTGTGACGGCAGAGCGCTCCTGCAAAGACAACCTTTCAAAATCAAAACGGATTTACTTGATGGGAAAGAATATGTCATCTGTACTTATCGTGTGTCAAAAAAAAAAAAACAGGACAGAAAGAAACTGGAGAAATTCTTCAAGCTTTGTTTGTTACTTAAGTTTTAATTCATGCTCTACTTTTAAAAACAGGATGCAGTATGAACCCACTTCCAGCGACTCTCCTGTGTAGGCCAAGTTTTGGAGTTCTGCCCTGTAAATTCAACTTTTGGGATAAAAATATCATCAAGTCGCACATGGGAATATATTATGACATTTAGGACTCTAAGCCCGTTTTGATGAACTTCTGTACGCTTGCTAATACGAACGCCCCGGTGGGAACCACATACCTGACATATACAAGTTATAATGAAGATTCCCCCACAGGCTAACGTGGAAATGGCACACCTCTAGTATGATCCAGCCTTATCCCTCAGTGTGCTCCCTGAACAAATAACAAAAACACCCCATCCCTAAAGGCCATTTTAGATGTGTGTGTGTGTGTGTGTGTGTGTGTGTCCTTGTCCCCCCTCTGTTTTGTAAGTTTGATCTCACACTTGGCGAGGGAAGCATTACACCGGTAGCCTCCCGCTTGCTCGACACCCTGGGCCGATCTAATCTCTGTTGCTCCGAAACATCCCGTTCAATTTCGTCTTGCTGATAGATGCCAGTGCTCTCTGAGCCCTCCGGGGGACCGCGCTCTCGCCCGTCTCCCCCCTGACTCTCCTCTTGTGTAAGACCACTCCAGATTCATCAGATCAGCACCCTTTTATAAACAACCAGGGATCTGACTCCAAAAGGTCAGAAGACAGACCAATATTTGAACATCCCAAACCGCCGGGTCTCTCCTCGCTGCACCCGGCTCTGTTTACGCAGGCAGGTAGTGCCGTTTGGTGTAGCCGGGGCGAGATGCTTTGATTAAGATTGATACCCAATTATAATTACATACTCCCAAGTTGGCTACTCTGACAGCTAACTGAGAGGTTTCAATTAGCGTTGCTAAATGGTGATACATTCTCATTGTAGTCCTCATTAAAAGACGAGGGGAGGAAGAATATGCCCGGTATCACATGTTCCTGCTGGATTTCACCTCGCTTTGTCACCGTCAAACGCCGAGGTCGCCGCCGCTTCGTGTTTTATGTCGTTTCGCAAAATTAAATTACATTCGAGCGTCGGGAGTCGGGAGGTCGGATGACCCCCGGGGTTCAAGCCCCCCCCCCCCCCCCAGGTCGGTGTGCAGCCACCCTGCTGAAGTGTCCTTGAGCAAGACACCCAATACCCTACCAACTGCAGGACCGATCCTCTGCTCTGACCTCCCTGAAGGCGGCAAGAGAAAAGAGCGTCCCTACTGGGAAGTCTCACATTAACCTCAGAAAGAAAAGAAAAAAGGTATGCACATCACATCTGCTGCATGAATGCTCTTCCAATCATACAACAAAAATATCACACCAGAACAAAATAATAAACTTGCCGAGGGGCGTGTTGTTCACAATTCACATTTCTCTTGTTGTTTCGTTTGTACCTTCCAACTAGCATTGTCTCGTCACCCGAACCACCTCTGGGACCCTCTGGAGACCCAGTAGTCTTACTCTGGAGGCATGGAGGACAAGTCATGAGGTGCAGCGAGAAGGGGGTGGAGGGTCAGCGGGGCCAGAGGGGGGGGGGGGGGGGGAGCAAGAGGTGAGAGGAAATATAATAATGATAAACAGATTCCTGGGCCACCGCGGCCATCCCTTTCGTCTCTGGGGGTATCTCTCCACCTTGTCACGTCCGAAGACCTTGCGTAGTACTTGGCGAAAAGGGACGAGAGAGAGCGCAGATGTGTGTGTGTGTGTGTGTGTGTGTGTGTGTGTGTGCGTTTAATTTATTGGCCCACTGGTTTGCTGAGTGTGTGTGCGCGAGGCTGCATGCAGCTCAGAGCGCTAGCCTGGAACATCCGGGCTTTGCTTCATTAGGTACTCATACCCTTAAGCTGCTGACATTTCCAAACTTGTTCCCCAGTCTTCTAATTGGTGTGAAAAATTGGACCCGGCCACCAACACTGAAAGGCTGCACGGCAAATCTTGATTTGACATCATTTCTCTTGCCTCCCCGCGTGTCATTTTTACCTCGCCGTTTGAATGTGGAACGTAGACGCGCTTTTGTCTCGGCCGACTCTACAGGAAAGTGACGGAGGAGATGAAGCCGCGCTGCCTTTTCATTCAACCCACGACGAGCGACTCTGCCTCATTTCAGAGATCTGTGATGAATGGATGTATAATAGATGAAAGCATGTGAATTTTGTCGAGGTATAAAACTCAATGTCAACCAAACAGCAGTACCGAACTCTCAATGAGTAACGTGTAGAAACCTTCAGAGTTGGAAAAAGCCATCACACATTGCTTTTGTCGTTTGGCAACTCAAATAACTTAGACTAAGACTAATAGAAGGTTTAAAGAGTGGTTCTTTTTTATTTCAGGTTATATATCCTCTGCATTATCTGTGTGATCGTTTAGCGACTCTTTGGAAAACAGTATGAATACAGTATTATACAAGCTCCTTTCACCTCCAAGTCTACAGCTTATATTGACAAGGTTTTTGAAAATGTGACTTCATCAAACAGAAATGATCTACACACACACACACACACACACACATACACACACCATTCAAATAAAAAATTATCGTTCTATTACAGAAGAAAATAACTGTTTCTGCATAAAAGTTAAAATCCAATGAATACTGAAAACGAAAAATCTAAATGGCAGCAGTAGGACTACAGAGGTTAGTACTACCTCTGGTCCTGGAATATGTATATATAAGAGAGGCTGGACAAAGGGTCGGAGCACTGTGGCATCTATTGTCACATGTTATGAGTTGTAAAACAGTTGTGACAATTGCACTTACAGTTTAGAATGTTAAGACTGTTTCAAAAAATGAGCCAAAGTGATTGAGAAAAACTTTAATACAGCAACAGCAAAACTGACAAAATCATTAAAAAAAAACTTAAATGCTACACAGAAGAATCACAATTTGCGTTTCTACATTCTGTGGCCTTGGCCTTCTTGTTTGTTTTCTGTGGACTCAGTCTTCTCCAGTGCAGGCTCAATGACCTGTTGCTTCTCCTCCAACTGTATCACTGAGGTCTTCTCCTGGTCCTGCTTGTCTTTAACCTCGTAGCTCTGGTCCTCCATTGTCTTCTCCTTATCCAGCATGCGGTAGGCCCAGAAGTTCATGACAAAGAGAAAGAGCCCAGCGATCACATTCACTGAGCCACACATGAAGAAAAGGTATTTGTAGTCACCATACATGTCCACCAGGGCCCCTGTGTGGAGATGGGAGGGGGGATGGTTACCACATCAGTGAAGAAAGCTACTCTCCTTAAAGGGCAATTCCAACCCATTCAACAGCACACTATACGTCTGTGTAGAAGAGAGGCCAACTACAATATGCCACGCTGTAGAATATCTTCATTCAAACACTATGCAACTTGGAAGCTTGAGGTAAGATGGTAAGGTGTGTAGGATACGGGCAAAGGTTACTGCGATGAACTCCGATGAGTTTGTGTGAGAGAGAAAAAGAGAGAGAGAGAGTATGAGCCAATTCAAGAATAACCATGTAGGCAATGCCAGAGAGCCATTACACCCTGCCTGGTTCTCCCTGCATCTCTGGGAAGGCAATTTGGACGGCTGCTACCAGAACGAATCAGAAGAGAGGCCCATTCTCAGAGCCATAAATATCTAGCCCAAGTCTGCAGAAAAGTGACAAATGTGGTTTAGATCAGATTTAAGCCTCCAGCTTTTCTGAGTCTTAACCCCACCCCACCCCAACCCCTTGCTTCCAGACATGGATCGATTGGCAAGTCTCACTATCTCTCTCAGCACAGTCTCAGCATGTATGAAGGTCTGTCCGTCTTTCTACCTTGCTGTATTACGATCTCTCCTTGTATACCCTTTTGGGTCTTATTGATTCATGTGAACTGTGCACTAATATCTCAATCACTATGAGTAAGACTGTGTGCTCTTTATGGTCCATTAAGTCACTTAAATTAGCCAACACACTTTCACAAATGGGGAAACACATTTCTTTCTCTTTTTCTGAGTCAGTCTTATTACATTCACTAACAAAGAAAGATGATGATTTAGCCGTTTGAGTATTAGCAACACATCTTGGCTTGCTTGTGGATCAACATACTTGCTTTGATTAAAAGTTTTTGGACAACTTTTTAAATCTTTCAGAAATTGATTTCCTCAAGAAATCTTGGAATCAATGATTTTTTTAGACTCCCATTATTGAATAGATTGCAAGTTCATTACATAGCATGCTATATAAGTAAACCAACTTAAGCTGGATCTTAATGAACTAGTCTTCATGATGATGGTGAGGATGTTTGTCTGTGTGTTTGTGTGTGCCCCTACTAGACTAGGAGGGGTCACTCTGCATTTGGATCCGTCTCAACCACCTCAACACAGGCCATATCATCTGATTGATAGCATTCGTCTGGTGGGCGTACGCCAATGACCACCACTCTCATTAAGACAGCCCTTGATTGGCTGAGCAGTAATTAAAGTCCATCTGGTGTAGTCACCTCTTTTTAAATACATTCACTGCTTAATTATGGCCCAGGTACAGGACTTCAATGACGGGAGTTTGAACTGGGCATCATTAAACACCCAAAGCAAAAGGCTAATTGCACCCAATTACCTCACTTCCTCCTAATTGGATTGACCTGAAGGTTTGGGGGGGGGTCGGAGAGCTGTAACGAGCAGACCAGTAAGGGGAGACGTAACGATTGTGCCCTCTGGAGGAGGATGTTCGACGTGCGGGGAGGCGCTTATTTACCCCATTAAATGAGCGCCTCAGAACAGGGTCACACCAGACAAACCGGGGGGCCTATACATTTTCACCTCATTAAAACTCAGGATGGGGGCAAAGTAAAAGTTTGCCAATGGGTTGGTAGGCACAGTTGATTAAGTCATGTGCACCTACTTCCTCAGTGTATTTGTGTCGATGAGTCTCTCTTCCTGAACTTTAAAATTGTATATTTATTTAGCTGATGACAACCGGTTGCTCAAGGACTGTTTTCGCCAGTGGCTCTATTCCAGAGACTGTTACTGCTATTTGATCTTTCTTTGCTTTGGACTAAATTGAGAGAACAATGACATTGCTGGCCAACACTTAACCTGTACAGTTTGCAATTCCAATACCATCAAGTACAAAGTTTATTCAGCTTGCTAATAACTCTTACACTGGCAAAACCAATACACCAGTATGACAGTAAGAAGCATTGGGATTCTGTGGCACTGTTGGCAGTATAGGAAATGGAAATGCAAAGACCTTCATTACCCTTAGAGCTTCTTAGCTGCAAAAAATGCTCCATAATTTGTATGGAAGCCAAATCCTCCGGTGGACGTGCCATGAAAGCTTGAGCAATGAGCATGGCCAGCTTATTTAAAGCAGTAAATAACCATGACCAATTACTACTTTTCTCTGGGCTGGTCGGGCACCCCAGGCCGCCCCTACTCACCGACGATAATCCAATTCTGTGGGAATGTCTTAAAATAATGACACCCTGGAAAGCAGTTGAGCTCTACTGCCACATAGTGCACAGGCCATGACCAAGACAGAAGGAGAGAGAGAGTGAGAGACAGAGAAGAGAGAAAGAGAGAGAACAACTTCTCTGTGATCTAATTCTATTTGCTGAACACAAGTTGCTCTAAACTGGTTAGAGGCCTTCAATTGTATTCAATTCAGCCTGGCCCTACACTTGTGGAAAGGTAGTCCAAGGTGAGCTGAAAGTAAATGCTTGTGCCTGTGTGTAAGAGAGAGACAAAGAGAGAGAGGAGAAAGATCTGTACACCTGATGTGACTGTGTGTGCAAGGGTGTGGCATGACTTGGAAAATCATGGGTAGATAAGTGTTTGTCATCAGTTGAGTGGTCCATAGATTGTTTGTCAAGCCTACACGGTAACGGTGTGTAATATCTTTGCATGTTCAGTGCATGTTCAGTGTATACAGTTCTTACCTCCAGTAGGTGGTCCCAGTAGCATGGGGAAGCACTCCATGATGGTAACCATTCCAATGGCACTGGCGAAGCGCTTGGGTCCCATCAGGTCCATAAGGCATTCAAATGTCAGGGCAAACATCATGCCAAAACCAATTCCAAATAACGCCACATAGACTGCCAGGGAGATGTACCCAATGGCAAGAGGGCACAGTAAGTGGCACACACCAGTTAAAACCATGGAAAAGCTGAGGAGGTACTGGATCCAGGGCCTTATCCGCTTGCTGGTGGCCACCAGGCCTGTGATGGGTCGGGTACACATGTCCACGAAGCCCATGATGGAGAGCAGAGAGGCGGCAGCGTACAGATCTATGCCCTGGCTGATAGCGTTGGACGTCATGAACACAACAGGGGCATAAGCACCAAAGAGGAACAACATGTTCCCTATGAGGTAAACAGTGAAGTCTCTGTCTTTGAATAGGGAGAAGTTCAGGAACTTGTTAAAATTGTCCATACAACTTTCTGGCATGGTGTTGTAGTTATCGACCTCCTCCGCCACGTTCTCCGGCGTGCCAATGGCTGGTCTACTAGGTGTAATAACAGGCCTCATGAGAGACCCAGAAACACAGGAGTTGAGCAGCATAGCCCCAATGATGAAGAAGCTGCCCCTCCAACCAAACTTGTTAAGTAGGTACTGGCAGAGAGGGGCCATGAAAAGCAGGAAGACCGGACTCCCCGCCATGGCCACTCCATTGGCCAAGGGACGCTTGGCCAGGAAGTACTGGTTAATGATGGTGAGAGAGGCAGTGAGGTTGAAGGAGAACCCGCAACCTGTGTGTACATACATTATAAAATGATAAGAACATGGTCACATTACAGAGTCTCAGATGCCAATGTCTTCCTGAACCTGAATACCCAGCGGTACTTGCTCGATTCAGTTAAGAATGATTCTACTTGGTGCACATTAAGGTTCCACCTCATTTGGACTAAAATCTCATTACAGAATGCTGGAATAATTTCAGAAATGATTTCTCCATTTAAGTGGTAATAAATGAGCTAGTCTGGAAAATTTGTTCACTTACTTGTCCTTCTAACCAAAAATGAGCACCTTACTTTCCAAATCAGCGTTCACCTAAGATATTTCTCGGGGAGGAAGAGTGCATTTCAGGAACAGCTGTCTTCAATGGAGTATTTAGCCAAAAATATCCTATATAATATAATAGCCAATAATATATAGAATCCTCCAAAAAAAATGTGTTTTATCCAACAATTAGGCAACAAGTGGTCATCATTAGAACAAACAGTGGGGAAACATCAGTCATATTCTTAGTACACCCCTCAGAAAGTACAATCGACCCAATTTCATGAAGCTTTTATGTCTGAGAGACCATTAGTTATCAATATATATATAATGTTTTCTGAGTGGTGTACTACCAAGAGCATGAACATGATGGGTCCCTTATCAGTTGTTATCAATGCCAAAGTGAATATAACTTCTCATGTTGAATAATTTGCTCTGATGAACGTAAACTTCATAAATGTCATAGAACAAACTAAGGCATTTGCCCTTGGCGGCCAACTCGGGGATGAGGTACCTTTTTCCTCTTTGAGGACTCAATTGACACATTACCTTTCAATCAAAGTTATGAGCTTGATTACAATTTGCACTTTCTTTCGCAGAAGTGATGTGTTTAAATATTTAGCTTCTGAATTACCTTTACAAGTATTTTTGCCAACCAACTTATTAGTTGTTCATTAAATTAGGAGGACATATTTGACTAAGTTTACTACAATTATTTATAATATAATTATTGAAGCCCCTGGCCAAAAACCTAGGCATCTTTTTAGACCTTATTCTAATTTTCAAAATTCACTTAAGGAATACTGCTAAGGTTCAGCCGTTTCTCTGCAAAGACGAAACAGAAGTATGGATGCATGCTTGACTACTGCAATTCTCTGCTGTCTGGTTTTCCCAATAAATCTTTAAGAAATCTGCAGCCAGTCCAAAATGCTGCAGCGCGTGTGCTTACAAAGACCAGAAGAAGAGAACACATAACACTTGTTTTAGAGTCCCTGCACTGGTTGCCTGTTAGTTTTAGGATTGATTTTAAAATCTCTTATTGGTTTTTACATCACTCAACAGGCTTGCACCTCGATACATGTCTGACATGCTCTTAGGGTATGTGCCCTGCATTTCCCTCAGGCATGGGCCTTTTAGTTGTACCGAGGGTGAACACTACAACCTATGGGGAGGCAGCTTTAAGTTTATTTGGTCCGCACCTCTGGAATAGCCTGTCTGAGGATCTGAGGCATAGTTTAACGGCATCTTAAACTATATCTTTGTAGGCTTTCTTGTCTTTTTGTCTGAGATACTGTATATGGTGGACAACAGATTAGTTCAGTGGAGGACAAGATAAGATTTAAAATATCTCAGGACTGATTTGGGCTTGTTGCTGGCTCCTAAATAGGGTGCAGAGGGAGAGCAAAGGGAAACAATCAATTTGATGGGGGCAGTATTTACAAGGCTAAGTCCATATTTTTTGATTGAAAGCCAAACACAGTGCTTAGGATGTCTTTCAACTGTATTGTTATCTGTGTGTGTCTGTGTGTAGGTGAAACTGCCCGATGCCTATGTGTCAGTGTGCCAGGGCACAGGGGAGCAGAGCAGGGCACACACACGCCCCAAGGCGCCACAAATGGCCTAGCCACTTGCTGGGCCTATTAATCCTTCACAGCAGTCCTTGGCAGGGTAATGAGCCTCGCAGGGTGGCAGGGAGCCCCCATGTGAGGAACATGATGGGAGCCTACGGGAGAGTACATAGGGCCACGGAAGACCATGCTCTCTGGGATCAGGGACAGCTCTGCCTTAATTACCGTCCTGGTCCTGGTCCCTTGGTGGTCTAACTACACCCCAGGAGCTGGGGCAGATGCCCAGGGCTCAGACTGACAGCGCAGCAGCCTAGTCAGAAGGAACCAGACCTGGCAACCCGAAGAGAGCCTAAAAGGATGTGGAAAGGATGTGGACCGCCAACCCCAGAGGGGCTCAATCAGGTTGCATGTTAGATCCTCAAGGCTCTCTAAGTAGTAACAAACATACATCTACTGTGATTACAACAAAAAGATAAGAACCAAATATAGAAAATGTGTAGATACCTCCAATGATACCAATGAAAATGTAGAGGTGAATGATGGAAGTTCCAAAAGAAGCAGCTACCATAGAGATCAAACCCACCACTCCACCAGCTATGACTACAGGCCGGCTTCCAAAACGAACCACCAGCAAACTGCTCACAGGTCCTGCAAAGAAGATGTTTATAATAATCAAATATCACATCTTAATAAAAAGCAGGTTCAGTAATAAACTTACTTCCTCCTAGTGATCACATGGTTTTAGAGAAGTGTACACAGTATTCACTCGAGGCCTAAACCAAGAGAAAGAACGTCAGACTGGGAGTTGAACACTTCCCTCCACTGCAAAGCAAGTCAGTGACTCATTATACTCTCCCCTGATAATGTAAAACATTACACTCCGTGATCAATCAGCAATTAAACAGCTCTTTATATGCTGTCATTCTCTTCCCTTCATTCATAACCCTGCCTGCGAGAGTGACATTGCAGCAATACAGTCTTTCTGCAGTGCACCATAATGCAAACTTCTTTCTTCTCCTTGCTATTAAGCCACATCGTTTCAATAGAAAATCATTCTGCCTTGATTCACACAGAAAAACAGGGAGAGCATCAATCAAACTAATATGTAGGCTGCCGCGATTACTTAAATCTTAAGATGCTGCAGTTTTTCAAGGCAGTGGTGGGAAGGGCCTCTGTGTGGACATTGATAATTAGAAAACAGCCCAGTAAACAGTAAGAGGATTACATATTTGGCAAACACCTGCTAGTTTCAAGAGCATGTTTACCACGGATAATTGATGATGATTCATTTCTCAGTAAGAAACAATAAATAGCATGTGGGTTATAAAGTTGATTATGTGTGATCAAAAGCATCTGAATCCCTTGCTGTTTATATATATATATATATATATATATATAGTTCTGGCCAATATTATGGCTCCCTTGCATTTTATGCAGATAATGTACAATATCTGCTGTACAAATACAAATAAGAATATAAATATGAAAGAAATCTGGCTTGAAAAAAACATGGCTTCAAAATTAAAAAGTGGCTGTGGCCATGATTATTGGAACCCTTTTCTAAGTGACATTTACAGTGGAAAAACTCATTGGTCTTGTGGCATGATAATACCTTTACCCTTTACCCTTTCATCTGAATACACAGGTGCTTTATAAAGCAGAATCACAGTGAATTCAGAATTCTTTCTTTCTTTCTTTCTATCTATTAGTTATGCTGAGCTGTAAATTATGTTACCCAAGATGTGTTTTGAACCATGAAATATGCACATAACAAAACATAGTGTTTATAATGTTAAAACAGGTGCCTGCAGGGGTCACAGATAGATCATCTTCCTCCCTGTGACCATGTCACAATAAGGTGGCATCCTACACACTACCGCCATTTCCACTTCCATTATAACTTTATCACTCAGACTCCTTGAGTCAGAGGTTCACTGAAAAGGCTGTCATGTCCCTCCCATGGGGACCTGGTGCCAGGCCCCAATGTGCTGAATCTTCCTCTGATATATTCCCCCTGTCTCTCTCCTCCACTGGGTGACATTGCTGCAGCCTTGCCAAGGACAATATGATAAAGCCCTGTGCCTGAGCCACAGCGGAGGGGAATATTTCACCAGCTAGGCCTCTCTAAGTTGACTGCAGGTGAGTCAGGCACCCTGTTGTCCTGTAACCTTGCAGGCAGCCACTGATGAATTCACTTAAAGCCTCCACTAGATCTCAGTGTTGTCATATTTTTGTGTCATCTAATGAGTCTTCCAAGGTCTCTCAAAAACACCATTAACTAAAACCAGGTGAAATGAGACCAAACACCCACAGAGGAAAGTCAGTTCTGGTTTCTCTGACTATTGCTTTTTCCTGCTGTGACAAGGAATGCTTCTTCTGCCAATGTATCACACCACTACCCAAGTAATCAAGGCATATGGCGCCTGAATATTGAAATGCTAACACAAGTTTCATAGGGTGAAATAAAAAAATTCATGGGAGTAAAAAATAATAATAATAACACTGTGAACCTGAAATGTGGGCCAACCGCAGGCTCACCAGTCATATTTACATCTTTTTAAAACTCATGTAAACACAGAGTTGGCACAAAGCACAAGCAAACACTCAATGGATGCAAGCACTCCTCTTTGACTTATACAAACTCAATGTATTATGTGGGTTGTCAGGCAAAATGAGGCTGCAAAACAACCGTCTTTTCCTTTGACCAGAAGGCAGACACAGCAAGATGCTTAGTTCTCAATGAACAGTGGCTGCAGTTTAAATTCCCCTGACAATGTTGGACTGCAAATAGCAATCTGAAATGAACCATGTGATCACAAATAAAGAACAGGCAATCAATACATAAAAGGTGCAACATCTTGTGCCAAGACAATGTAATAAATGCATCAATAGCCTGCTTTACATCCTCAGTGTCAACTCACCGCCTGCATACGTGGCAGCTAGCATGATGGATGTGATCCATGCGACATTACTGGAGCTGACATTGAATTCCTCCTTAATGTCCTCGAAGAAAACACTGATGACTTTGGGCACGGCGTAGGAAAAACCAATGGAAATGAAGGCAGCAAACACCACCAACCAGCCCCAACTGTCCTCCGGGGGTGGGCTGTTCAACTCAGCTTCTGGTGCAGGGGCCATGCTCCTGTTCAGAGAGTAGAGAGGGTATCTGAGATTACACCATCAAGACAATGAAGACGTGCGTTGGAAACCTTGTAAGATAATGGACCAAGCGGATAACAAATATAGAGGCCATTCATTCCTTCCGGTCCATCCCACGGTACAACACTCAGTATATCGGTGTTTGGAAGGTTTTGGACAGAATAACATTAAACATCAGGTTCATCAGCCGAATGCAGCTGATCCACTGAGGGTTTGAATGCACCATATTGTGTGAAGAAGATGCAGTTAACAGGGAGCGACTACTTTCAGTAAAACGTATTTAGACAAAATATAACACCAAAGGGACAATCAGCCTGAACCAGAGGATGACTCTGTGGCTCAGTGTTGTGTACAGAAATAGCCCCACCCTTTTACAGTCTTACAATACAAAAAGAAGAATAAGAATAAGAATATGGTATTTTAAATGATGAAAATTCAATTTGTTAAGTAATTATACTTCATTTTGACACCAGCAAAGCATTCCACGTCTGTTCTGAACTCAAAATATTTGAGGGTTCACATTTTCTTGCAGAAGTAGCCCAGAGATGAAGCTGCGCGGTCAAGCTCACGGGGGAGGTGTGTCAGAAGGGCTGCTTGTTGTTACGGACACCGGCTTAAAACAAGTTTTCCCTGAATCCTTCTTTACACAATAGACATCACAGTTGCAACAAAACAAACTTCACTGAAACTTGGCTTTTCGTAAATTGAAAGCTGACTTTACTATCTTAATGGCCCCGTAAGGCTACCATAAAATGAGCAAACGCTAGTCGGTTACACCTTACCTTTCAAGTTGCACCTCTGTGACCAGTTGTCTCCACTATTTTTCAGAGCAATGTTTTGAGTGCGCCGCTGCTGTGTTTGATGTCTGGTTACGTGCTACATCGACTGCCCGGAGGGATTCCCTCCACATTCGCGACTTCATCTCGCCTGTTAGTCACAGGATCAATAGAAGTGCAAGAGTTGATTATCCACTTAATGTTGTTAAACCCGTAGGCCATGCTGCACTCAGGCTGTTTGACATCGTTACATCCTTAAGTGTTTGCAGTTAGATTAGTTAGTACTCAAGTATCAAGCGGGGCTGTCAAGCCATTAACTGTGTAAAAGAGAAAAAGGCAACAGCAGACACTTAAATGTTGAATATAGAAGAACTCAAAAAAACTCATTTCACTTTTAATTTTTTATTTTCAAATTATGTGCAATGTGAATTTCACAGTTGAGCTCAACCACCACTATACCCCAAACCCCAAAACAGACAAACCAGCAAAGTAATAGTGAAGAAAAACGCAGGAAGAACTCAATGGTATAGCACCCATAGGCGGGGCATACTGACGACCAGAGGAGCTAGGGATTGCAGCCCGAGGCTACTAACTCTTGTACACCGAAAGCACACTGATTGATTCTTAGCTTGTTGTATTATATGACTGGTGTTTGAAACTTGATGTAACAATGTAGTTACTCATCTGTAATGCTTAGTTTCAATGGGAAGTTACAATAAAGCAATACTACTACAGAGGAAGAAAGAAAAATCGAAATGAAACACTCAAGTGCAGGTAATCATTTTTTTCTCAACAGAGCAAGATTACTCTGCTGTAACTAAATAGGTAATTAGATAGAGAAAAAAAAAAAAAACAGCCACTGAAAAACAAAAACAAATCACATCTATTTTTCAAGTTATAAAAGAAACCAAAAATAAGTTTAAAAAAAACTGTGCAAGTACAGCAAACCTATAGTACAGTATATTACACATTTAACAAAAACATTTAAATACAGTACTGTGTATCAATAGAAATCCTGAGAGTTGTCCGTTCCTGGTTTCCCTCTGTAGGCGTATGGGTGAACCCCCCAGCCTTCTGCCACCCCTGATGAGGGCTGTTAGAGGGCATGCTAGCCAGGTCAACTGAAAGTCAGCTCAAAGTCAGTCAGTCTGTAGATCTTCTCTTGGAGAAGTTTATCATGTCCACAACTCCTTACTGAATGTGACTCTTCTCATGTTACTCTCCATGTAAAAATGCTTTAGACAGGACTATATGATTGCTATATGGTTGTTGAAAATTTTTTTTTAAGTGGGGGCACTCTTCTCTTGGGATAAACTAAAACGGGTAATGTGTAGTGCAAAGATGACACAGGAACCTGCATGAGGAAATTATTGACGGCATGGAAAATGTTGCAGTTCAACAGAGAACATCACTCAACGGTTGTATTACTTCTATACAAGATTGTCAAAAAAGCAGCACCAACAGTTTGCGTCCGCCATGTGATGGCGTGTAAAGATGGGATTCAAACAAGCTGAGCCACCCTCACTTGTTTATCGCTTGCTTTTTCAGGAGGGTGCTTCGTAAAGTTTGCAGTTAAGGACCATTGAAGTGGAGAGTGAGTCAGTGCAATGCTCAATAAGACTTGAGATATACTTCATCAGGACAAACAGCACTTGATTCTGGTGCCCAATTTCTAGGCAAAATGACATCCTAAGTGATCTGCACTAAATTACACATCACTTCTCAAGCCTATACCCATATGACAGCTACACAACCAGTCTTAGGACCTAGATGATTTTAGCCAGCAGAGCACCCAAAACAAAACAATTAATGCACTTCCGCTAAGGTAATATAACCTAATATAGCCTGATCACAGTTCGATGAGTTATTGCTACCAGAAACGTCTTTTCAATGTCCAGATCAACCAAAGCAAGCGTTCAAATGCTGTTTTCGCATTCAAGAGGAAGGCTCTTTCAACCCTTTTTTTCCCCCCCAAAGAAAAAGTATTATCAGGTGTCAAAAGATAGGCAACCTCAACAGAGCCCAATGTTGAACAGAGCTTTTCATACATTGGCTAAATCAATGCAATGACCTGAAACACGTCCCTTTGCTCCTCATCAGATGCCTCTGCAGTTGCTATTGAGGTAAAGCTGTTAGTTGGTCTGAACTTCCTCACTTAACTTTGCCATACATTTGACTCAGTCCTCATTTCTCCAATGTGGAGAGTGAATATTCTAACTTTTCACTGAAGTTGTCACGGCATGGGACACAAAATGGATCAAGAGTGGGAGGTTATGGGCCCCCCATGCAATTGTATCTCAATCAAAGCTCAAGCTTAAAAAATAAAAAAAAAACAGCTCAGAGGCCACACATAATGTATTGTTTGACACACCGACGCTTTGTGAGGGAAGAAAGGGTGTCATAAAAAAAATATCATACAAGCTTCAATAATACTAGGGTAATCTAAATCACGAGCACACTTCAAAATAAAACTTGTCCACAAAATAAGCTGCGGAGAGACTTAAGCATAGAATTAAACAAAAAGCAAAAACACAAACCACCTCAATCTGAGCTAGCAACCTACTAATGAGCTATAGTGCTCATCTTACCCGTATGAATATATAGTATATATAGTTACTTATATATATATATAAATTTTCACTTTATGCTGACACGTAGTATCCATATCCGGAGGGCACTTTAATCTCACCAAAACCCCTCTTTCACATGCTTATCATTTGTAAAAATCCATACCTATTTATGTTTCCAAAATAAAAATGGAACAACATGGCTCAACAACAAGCAAAAAATATAATTGCACTTATGATTCATTGTATGGTTCCATAAAACAAGCATCAGTGTGGGTAGTTAATGCTGTCTGGGAAAAAAATACTGCAATCTTTAAAAGCACCCCCATTTTGATCATGTTAAACCAAAGTTTGAATGACTTAAGACTTAACTGATAATGGTCCTTGTGGTGCAAACCCAAGGTAGCACCAGGCACAAGGCAGGCAGGACCACCATCTCCCTCTGCCTTCAAGATTGGGTTCACAAAATGTTGCTAACTAGCTACCTCAAAGCACTTTCTGTAGACATTGAGGGTAAAGTTTGGCCACCACACATTCAAAATGGCGGCCCAGATCCCAGAGGCGGTCGGGTGTCTCATAGACTTTGGTCCATACATCCACCTCATCGTCATACTGGTAAAGGGAGTTCTTCCGGCTGGTGCGGAACACATGCTCCTCCACCATGACCTGCGTGGCCCGTACAAACAGATGTAGCTTGCCCTGCAGCAGCATGGCCTTAATATAGGGGCTTGTGGCTTGGTCAAAGGGCAGGTCTCTCTTGCGGCTCCAGGTGTTCTGCTCAATGTCATAGACCTCCACAGTGAAGGTGCGCTGGTGGTTCCTGCAGATGCCGGCAATGTAATAGATGCAGTTCTTGTATAAGGCAGCCAGACCCTGGCTCCGAGGGACACTCATCGGGGCCAGATGACCCCAATAGTCCTTACGGGGGTCAAAGCAGAAAAAATACTCACCTGTGGGGAAAAAGGTGGGTTTAATATAGAGTTATTATCACCTGTCTAACCATATTTTCCAATATATGTTTGTCCATCTTAACGTCCAACTTTATATTTATTTATTTATATTATTTGTCATTGCATTATCAGAATTGTCAGTCCATAGGAGAGACATCATAGACACATAGTACCGCTTTCCTAGCGTAAACTCACCTTGGAGCACATAGATGCGGTCTCTGTACTCCACAGCACTGTGAAACTCCATGGCCACTGGCATGGGACTGACTGCTGTCCAGCAGTTGTCCCTGGTGTCATAGCACTCTACTGACTTTAATGCGTTTCGTCCATCACCCTCATATACACGGCCTCCTAGTGCATAAAGCTTCCCACAGCAATGCACCAGCCTGCATCCAATCCTGGCTCTCAGCAGAGGTGCCCGTGGAAGCCACCGGTTGCCTGCATGCTCATATTGCCAGAAGTCACTCTCTGCGCGATGGTCTATGGACACTTCACTGTTGCTAGGCCGGTAGCCTCCGGCAATGTAGATGTCGTTCTCTGAGGATACCAGTATACCCACCTCTCGGAGGTCATTGGGCGGTTTGCAGAGTTTGAACACCCTGCCGGTTGCTGTGTCCAGGCAAGGCACCGTCTGCTTCTTCCCTGAGTGTTTGTGAGCGGCGTCAAAGCAGATGACCATCTCAGAGGCTGTCATACCCAGGCGCTGGGGGCATCCATTGGTGCCATTGAGATGGGCTTTGGCCTCAGCAGGGTCCTTGGACAGGGAGAGGGCACATGCAAAGGAGGCAGGTATCCGACTGAGGAAGGTCTCGTCCAGTAAGGGCAGGCGGATGCACTGAGAAAAAACCTCAGCTAGGTGGGCCTCACGGGCAGGAGGATCATGCTCCAACCAGCGAACAATGCTCTCGTAGACGTGCTCTTCCTTCTCCACGTTCAGGTCATCATTGTTCAAAATGCTGACCAGCTGCTCCTTGGTCATCTGGAGGAATTCCTGCTCCTGTGACACACACAAGAACTAGCACAAAAACAGAAAGGTTTCAGCAACAAAAAACATTGGTCACAAACAATATTCAGCAAAGCAATGTTATAAGAGAAGAATGAAATTGAAAGAAACTGGATAAATATATCTGAGGGCAGTCACAATATCACAATACAATGAAATGCGTCGTTTAGAACCCAATTCTATGCTTATAGTTCAGCCGACCTTCTTGCGGATGTAGTCTTGTGAGCGTTCCCTCAGCTCCTGGTGTCCATAGGCATCAGCAAATATGTAGACCCCAATGCAGTTCTGGGGGTCGAGGCGGCTGATCATGAACTGGGCACACTGGTCCTGCAGGGCAGGGATCTGGAAGATGCTGGCTGCAGTGAACAGGGCCTGGACATTGGACTCAGAAAGTGTGACCCTTGACGTGTAGGCATAGTCCAGGACGAGGTGCATGGATTCAGATTCCACTCCAACGATCCTGACCTCACGCTGGCTGCTCTCTGTAAGGCCACTGGTGAACATGGACCTGGTGGTGGGGTTGAGACAATGCACATGCTATAACACTATGGTTTCAGTTTTTGTGCAAAAAACATTTTGTAGTCATACACACATAATTTTTAGGTGCTGGGCTGAAGCAGAAACCATAGAATCAAACGTGGAACCCACAAACGTCTGCTTGCATGGTACCTTTATTATACTCAAAGATTAACAAGACAATATTTAAGCCCAATGGGGCCTTAGTCAGGTCTGGTTCTGACTGACTTGTCTGTGTCTATGTGGCTAGGTTACAGGTGAATAGGTGTGGTTACATCAAATAACCTGCCAAAATCAGCTCCAGTGCCCACTGCTGGTTGGAGTATCGCCCAGTTACCCATCTCATAATTACATGGTCTACACATATTATAGATTATTATAGCAATATAACAATTATAGATACAATAATATAACATAAAAATGTACAAAAATACACCATTGGTGCACCAATTCACATAAGACATTAATTCACATTATTCAAAATAGTCATAGCTCTAGTAAATATCATACAAAATATATACTGAAAGGCACAGATATCTTTTTAAATATACCTTTCATAACATCCAATAGAAATCATAAACATCATGTGTTTGTAGAACAATGCACAACTATCTTTTAGATACACCATCATGACATCAAAAAGGACCCACATACTTCCTATAAAGAGGGGACGATATTAAAAATGGGATTATCAGAGTTAGAAACCAGCCAACAAACAGTGTGGCATTCACAGGAATGGGCTCAGTCCTCATTTAACCCTTTGGGGCCCCTGTATTCAGTTCAAATATCCACTTTGTTTCTTTTGTTAACAAGTCTCTCTTTACATGTTCAATAACCCAGAATCTTGAGGTGGAAACACTATTTTTGTTCTGTCTTCAAGCTAGTCATACTTTTAACATGAACTCTTAAAACTCCAACTGTAATCCAGTGGAATAATGTTAAAATTGAGGATATATGTTCTTTGTTTGCCACCTGTAAAAAACCTAGTTGCTAAATTCTGAATGACTGTGAAGGACTGTGGCAGGAGTAGACATTTGAAGTACAGTTGCCCTTCTCTACATTTGAGGATAAAATAAGTTGATTTAGATGTTTCTGAAATGTAAGAAGCAGAGGTTCACCACCCTCTTTACTTGTTCTTAAAAAGTCAGGTCATTGTTAAAAATGTCTGACGTTTGGAGGCCAAAGAAGACTATTTCAGTACTGATGTGATTCAGTCAGTACCTAAAAAGCACATTTCTGTACTCAACCTTACTAGTCTGTATAAAGACGTGGCTATCATATCCCTTTCAAAAGGGAAGTAAAATAGACATTGTCTCACAAACATCTGCAACATCAAGCGTTTCCTACCTAAAATATGGGCTGATTGCAGCAAGGACATTTCGGTGACAGGAGAATGTCTTGCCATGGTCCACTTCTACAACAATGTCTGTGAGCTGTGCTTCATCATACAAGGCTTTGAGCTGCTGAAGGATGTTACAGGCATGAACAGCATCTACCCCATTGTAGTTGGTGCTTGGAGGTGTCCCATTCTGTACTTGTAACAGCTTCCCTACCTCTGAAGCAAACATGCAGGGAGGAGAGAGAGAAAGAGGATCAGCACAGCACCTTTTTAAACGGCTTAGGCATCACACTAAATATTAATAAGTGGTTAAGACTTAACCAGGCAATGTGATGTAGAAACGAAGAGAGGTGATTAATAAGAAAAAAAACTATGTTATTCATAGTCCAAACAATATTTCTGAACATGCACAACTCCCTCCTAAAACCAGAACTTAGAGACGTAAGACTAATACATGGGATCCAATCAGGTATTAAGTCTGGAGCTGAAGGAATTGTAAGTGAATATTGCAAAAGTTCCTGGGAGAGCACCCAGGGTTTTTTGCTGGTTTCTAACTGACAGAGTTGTTTGCAATCACAAACATTGATTGGACTGTGTTACACCATAGGGGCAACACATGGGCCTACAAACAAGTAAAGTGAGTGATATCCACCTTTTAGTAGTCACAGCAGCGTACGTGCATGTTTTCAATGACATGTGATATCACAAGTTATACAAATATGACACCAGCTTTATGCCACCTGTAATGTTACAATATAGACTGATATTCACAACTGTTGAGGTATAATGGACAGTTTCTTCACTAATACCTCGTGCTGTGTCATGCTAACTAGTTGACAGAACAAAGACATGCGGTGATATGGAGCTGGAACAGTGATTTTAAAGTAAACATCGGCATTGAAACACTTGTATTGGAAAAACTTGTAATTGAAACAAAGTATTGGCACTGAAAAAAGTTCCACTGAAAAATAAAACACAGGCATTAAAAATGATTTATATTTTTTGCATTCTGATGTGTTTTTCAATGACAATCTTCTGATTTTTTCTCCATGTCAGTTTGTTTCCAGTGACAGTGTTTTTCAGTTTCAATTCTCTGTCACCGTTTTGGGGTAGAGAGGGAGGGGTTGGAGGGGAGAGGGCGAGGAGAGAGTGGTTTACGTATAATCTGCATCCTAAGGAGAGAGCGTCATTCTGTCTGAACCTGCCGTCCGCTCCAAAGCTTCTGCATGACCGCACAGCTATGCAATGGCTTCGACAAGTTCACCTGGAACTCCCAAACCGCAAGTAAGTCTGTTTCTCTTTGCCATTGTTTTTTCACATGGAAGCAGGCTGGTTAAAGTTAACTTTTAACTGACGTCATGCTGGTTTGGCAGAGGTCCGCTGGAACAAGCGCTAACGTTAGTTAATACGCGTTAGTTAGCTAGCAGTTGATGATATCTAAGTCTTCCGCTTTGTGATGTATTGTTTTCTCTAGGACCACACCACACATCACACCCCAGCACAGCCGAATTCAGTGCAGTCACATGAGCAGCAGAGTTAGCGTTAGCTAACATTAGCGCTTGTTCCAGCGGACCTCTGCCAAACCAGCATAACATCAGTTAAAAGTTAACTTTAACCAGCCTGCTTCCATGTGAAAAAACAACTGCAGAGAGAGAAACAGACTTACCTGCAGTTTGGGAGTTCCAGGTGAAGTTGTCAAAGTCCTTGCATAGCTGTGCGGTCATGCAGAAGCTTTGGCGCGGATGGTGGGTTCAGATAGTGACGCTCTCTCCTTAGGATGCATATTATATGTAAACCACGCTCTCCTCGCCCTCTCCCCTCCATGCCAAAACGGTGACAGAGAATTGAAACTTAATAACACTGTCACTGAAGAAAAACTGTCAGCGTGAAAAAAACTGTCGCTGAAAACAAACTGACATGGAGAGAACAATCAGAAGATTGTCATTGAAAAACACATAAGAATGCAAAAAATATAAAAATAAAATGAAATAATTTCTAATGCCTGCGTTTTATTTTTCAGTGGAACTTTTTTTCAGTGCCAATACAACTTTTTCCAACACAAGTGTTTCAATGCCAATATTTCCTTTTTCAGTTCAGGTTTTGTTTTCATTGACAAATGTTTTTTTCGATGCCAAAATTTAAAGTCACTGTTCTAGCTCCATACCATGAGGGCATAAAAAACTTGGCTAACGTCTGGCCAGGTGGTAGCTCGCTAGCTAAAATCCTTTAAGGAGCCTTAATAGCAGAGTAACTGGCAAGCAAAGTTCAATGATATATGGATATTCCTAAGTCATATTTAGACTCGTCAAAATGCTTGTTTGGCACAAAAACAGTCCCAGACAATCGGAACAGATCTAAATAGTGCTAGCGTTAACGTTAGCTAGTTGACTTGCAGTCTTAGCTGTTAGCACCAAGCTAGCCACCAAGCTAATGTTAGCAAGCTCTTTGACATGATATTACAGCACTATCAGAATACATCTAAGGACGGTGAAAAGCTTAGATTTTTGAAGCTCAAGTTTCTCAGAGAAACTTGGCAGCATTTCGCTCAGTATCTACCACATTGTTATTGATAGCAATAACTATAATGTATCTAACATTTGTCTCTTGTCATAAACAAGTGTTTACAGAATCAGCTGTGGCTAGCTAGCTAAACAGCCGAAAGTTAGCCAGATAGCTAACGTTAGCGACATAGCCAGGCTAACGATAACCAATACTTTTGAGAGGAGTCGTTTATAGCTTGGCTTTTTTAGCATGAACGCAACTCGTCACGACTCTTTACTTTGGTCAAACTGTAAGACTCGTTTTCATGTACATTTAAATACACAAAACAAAACTTTAAAATGCGTTATTGAAGTCTGATTAGTACACAAAAACAATGAAGATTTGCTAACCTCCACTGGCAGCCATTCTCCCCAGTCTGTCTTGGAGCAGACCGAGAAACGTCAGTGTACAGAGCCCCGGAAACAAGAAACAGCCAATCACCAAAGGAGCATGGATCTCGCAGCCAATCAGATTCCCTTTAGAAAAAAAAAGTTGATAAATGGATAAATTAGTTGCCTCATTAAAGTAACACAGGCGAGACTCAACTCAACATATTCAACAAAAAGTCATACCAGCCCGAATGCAAACAGACACAGAATAGGCAAAAGCATACACACAATAAACTGACATTCTAGTTAAAGTGTACAGTAAACTTTGTTCATGGGCACAATGGTACTTATAAGAAATCATGGAAAAGGACAATGCCACACACTGCTTCCAATAGTTGAAATATGTATTCAACAATTTCACAACATTTCAACCCTAGGTTTTCATCAGGTACCATAAATACATGGGAGCATTGCAAGCAGTGAGTGGCATTTTCCTTTTTCATGATGTCTTGTAAGCTACTACACTCCAGCACCTGCCAAAACAAATCATTGGAAATTGCAAAAATCTGGTTTAGTTACATCTGGGGACTAAAATCTTGTCCAGCTACCACAACACAAAAAAAATCCAGATTATCCAGAGGAACTGATACACCTCACACTTGTGCTCACTGGTGGAGGTATCCATTTTCCTTGCATTCCCCTTACTGATATAGTGGTAGATAAAAAACAGGGATAAATTCTGAATTCTAGTCAGAGATCACCACAAAGTGAACAGCCAACACTGTTTAAAAACACAGCCAAGAAACACATCTTTTATTTCAGTTGTATTATAATTGTATTAGTATTGTATTAGTTGTATTAATTTGTGTATATATACATTTGTTTTATACAGTGTATATTCAAATGTATTAGTTTTTATTGCCTTGAAAAGAACTTGTAAAGATGTGAAAAGAAAACTTAATTTCTGACAATGTATAAAAATGCAAGAGAAATGAGGCCAACAGCAACCTTAAAACACGACTGAACAGGATAATTGTTCAACCACTCTCAGCACCTGTTGCACGCCTGACCCTCCTGGAAGGTCCCTGTGTGTGAGGCCCTTCCCCCAAGATTTCTTTCTTTTTTTTTTCTGATGAGGTTTTCATGGGAGTTTTCCAGGTTCTCAATGAGGGTCTAAAGTTGGAGGTTGCTGTTTTCATTCATTGTTTCATAATGTCTATAATAAGGCATTATGAAGCCCTCTGAGACTGTGATTAAGGGCTATACAAATAAACTTGACTGTATGGTAGAGTCAGACCACTGCATGCGTATAACAAATAATTCACATGTTCGCCACAATTCTGGGGGGTGGAATAGGTTGTGAAGACACCCAAAGCAAGAAAGACCTTTATGGTCTTAATTCCAAAAGGTATGTTTGGAGATGAGGAAAACCAGTCCATCACCCTATCACCATGTGTGGTGATAGCAACATCATGGTATAGGACTGTTTCTCTTCTCGGGATAGCAGCTCTCTGCAATCAAGATCAAATTAACATGACAATAAAAGCACACAGCCAAATCAACCAAGGAATGACTGGAAACAAGGAAGATCTATATGCTGTAATTGAGTGGGCACAGGAGGACCCCTTGTGAGTTGGTAGAAGCATATCCAATCAGACTTTGGCTACTGATGTTTTCTTGAAGCAAAAAGTGCTTCTACTAAGTATGAAAGGAAAAATCCACCCTCAGATACTCATCAGTCTGTATTGTTCAACACGTTCCAGGAGTTATTTTGTGTTGAAGTACTGTGATTTTCTTTTTTGGTGTACACAGCCTGCCTTGTCTACTTTCACTTAAGTTATTGATTTCCTACATTTCCTAGGATTTCAACAACCCCCAGAGAAGTGATGTGAACTTGTGTTTAGTCAAAGCTGGGCGTATAAATATAGCTAGTTCTAGTTTGTGAACATTAGGGCTTGATCGTGGCTTTGCCCCATATTCAAAATTCAACATGTCTTGTGGTTGCATTGCATCATGGTCTATTGAGGCTACTGTCGGTGTAGAAATTGGTATTTCTTCCCCTTCTAAGATGGATTTCTCTCTGTATGGTTGTTGAACATCGGGCCAAAACAGTCAGTCCAGGAAAGATGCCACTGATCATCAATTCTGAGGGTGTGATAGTGCAACCTGATGTTCGCTTCGATTGCTGCAAAAATGTAACAATGATACAATGATAAAGTGTTTTAGGGTTGAAAGTGTGCACACACTCAAGTTCTGACCATATTGGGTTCCTCGACTTGTCCTCATAGGAGAAATTTTAAGTTACAATGCCCAGAACGCGATTCAAGCATAGTGCATCAGTGTGACTCAGTTGGCAGGAGCACAGTATTGTCTCCTTTAAGCTTTAGAGTTTAATCCTGCTACAATCCGATAACTCAAATGTCCCATACAACTATGTTACTTTGTATGAGAGCACATTATCTTCTTCATTAAGTGGTAGAAATTCGCAAAAAGTGAATTCTAAAATGTATAAATATCCCTCAGTAAATGCCATTACTGATTACTCTCATGTTTAACAGTGCACTTACGCAACCAAGATGTTTTGTATTCTTTTATTTTCACCTTGATTTTGCTGGTTACTACATTCAAATGACAGTGAAAACATTTTTATTTAATAGGCTTTCATGTCAAGGCAATAAAAAAGAAGAAAAAAGGGTAAGGGTGTGTGGACCGCTGTATGCTTTCTTATTAAGTATTAGTATTATACAATACTTACATACTTACGATAAATGATTATGTTACCTTGGCAGCATGAGTAAACTTTATTTCACAAATACAAAGTTGGGTAAATTGACTTCAGGTGGCTTTAACCAGCATGTCATCCTTACCCTTACCAATGAGAAAGTGAGTCTTTGAACAGGTATAGAGAATGACATAAAAATACCTTCCTGTCAATATTTCTCCTGTCAAAGACTTTTTTCTAAAATGTAATACATCTGTCAATATATACATTCTACTGTGTGTTTGTCAGAAATGTGGATCTATGGATTACACAGTTAGTGTTGCAACAGAGTAATGATATGTTACAGGGTAAGATTGCTGGCTTATTCAATGCAGTGTTTATGAAAAGGGTAATGATGCTGGCTGGTGGATGTCTGAAAATGATTCCCATCTTTTTCATCCTCCCACAAAACCTACAGGATTCCTGTTCAAATGTTGTTCTCTAGCTTTTCACAAACCAACTTGTTTGGAGGGCATGCTCTCTGGCTCTACCACCCATCATATGTCTTATATACTCTTACTTACATGTCCAGAGGAGGAGGTAAGATTCAGACCCACATTTAAAATCATGATTGTTAACTACCTCATGAAGACCAGACAGATATTGTACTCCAGTGTTTCAGAATATTACTCAGCTCAACCTTTACAACCATGGTTAAATTTAATGTAAGATAATTGCATGCAATGTAACAATCTTTATGTGGTCAATGTGCCTTTATTCCCAGTTAACAGCAGCTATCAATTTCATTAGACATACAGGCAATCAGACATGATGGAGCCTATTAATTAAACGTGCATTTAAGTGTACAAGTGAAGCGGCAAGCTCCGATATTATCAACAAATGATTTGAGTCATTGAAATCATTTTATTATGAAAAATGGGACAAATGTAATATGTTCTCTCTCTAGCTTCATAACAAATACTGAAAAGATGAAATATTAAACTTATGAGTTTGCATTTTTCGTCTTCTCATTACATCAAACTTGAATGTTTCATTTAAATTCTCCATTATCATGTTGTAGCCTGAGTGCATATTTTCAAGCTCCTCATATAAGTTGTCAACAATAACTAGGCTGCAAGAGCTGGATTTCAGTTGATAAAAAAAAAATATATATTTTTTTTTGGTTGATGATTATGAATAATGTGATAATAATACGATAATAATACTTTTTAACATTTTAACATTTCTTACATTACATTTTTACATTTCATTAATTCCTTTTGATTTTCACTTTATATTTTTACCTTTGGTCATATTTTCTGTCACTTTCTATTTCCTTGATTTTGTAATACATTGCTTTTGATTCATTCGATGGCTCATCCCCAAACCTTTTTTTGTCGAGTCACTTGGATTACTAAACACACTCAGGTCAAGTCTCCTCCGCTGACGACCAAGAGCCCCAAACAAGGTATGCTTGTGCCCTCGCCTTAATAATAAGATATGGAAAAAAAACACGTATGGAACTAAAACCGGCGTCTAGTGTGGCTATAGTGAACTCTTTTGAAACATACAAATCCACTACAGGCATGACACAGTATATGCTTTGGCAATTAATTTCAATTTGAGCTCTCAATCACAGTCGAATTGTGAGTCTGCTGTAGTGGGCCTTTTGACATTCTCAACATGTGGCACCACCTGCAATCTAATGCTGCCAGGAGAAGTAGACTAATTGCTGTTTACTGAGCAATGTGATTGCCATGTAATTTCCATGTATTAACATGCTGTCAGTTAAACTTTATTGCTCTTAATTAGAATTTATATACTAATGGATTTGCAAGAATAATTACACAAGCCTGCCTGGGGATGTTATTGCTTAGCAACCCAAATTGCATCCATTGAATATCCAAAGCATTTACTGTTTTTTCTTTCATATTCTTTTTATTGATAGTGTGATATTTGTGTTACTTGATGCCATATGGAAGGTTGATTAAAGGCTTGTTAGATAACATCCCTGTTATGAAGCAGCACTGGGAAACATCAAATTAGCTTTGATTCATTCATTTTATTTACCCGCTCACAGGGGCCTGGAGTCTATCCCAGCATGCATTGGGCAGAAGGCAGGGAACACCCTGGACAGGTCACCAGTCCCACAGTCTGTCGGTCTATGTGAACACACATAGACAAACAATCACTCACACTCCCATTTGCACCTATGAGGATACTGGAGCACCCAAAGGAAACCTAACATGATGACTCCACACTGTCAAACCCAGTGTCAAACACCTGAGCCACCATGCCACCCCTTTATCTGTGATGTGATGTTCTGAAAATATTAGGTTTTCAATAATACCCCAGAGGTTCTTATTTCCTGTATATAAAAGTGATATAACTATGGTGCAGCAGAATATTGTCGGCAGCACCAAAGTACTTATAATCATACAAAAGACCAATGCATGAGTACAGAAAAGTTTTCGAAATGTTTTTAATGTAAAAGTTTTCTATCTAAATGATTTGACAAAAAGTGCATAAGCATGTAGTGCTATCACATGGCAGCATTCCTGTTGATTTAAAATCCACACCTCGGTCAGTATCTGAGTTTTAACAGCCAATATTAGTCCATTCCTACCAGAATTATTTTAGTAGGATTTCCTACAGGCAGAGTGAGATTGTTGCAATCCTAAAGGTAGCAGCCTGACTGTTTGTTGTGCCATTATCAGCACTATGCAGGCTGGAAATGCACTCCAGCGCTGCATAACACTGTAAAATGACAGAAAAGGAGACAAATAAAAGTACAACTGCAATCTAAGCAATCGATTTCACATTTTTTTTCCCAATTTCTTCCCATTCAACCACAGCGCAGCCTGTGAAATTGGGCCTAGCTACTGTTGAATGAGAGAAAAAGGCTTCCTGGGCTCGGTGTTATTTGATGATAGCTCTGGTTTCTGTTTACCCCTCCATAGATGTCCCATTTTGATACATTGAAACTGATCACCTGATATCTGCACTTTCTACTTTCTCCCTATCTTGCACTGAATTTTCTGCGCACAGCACTACAAAGACCAGAGATTTATTATTCTAGTGTGCGTTCACAATGTGATACTGTTTCATGCTGAAGAACTGCAAGAACGACAGCAGCCAGTGAAATAAGGAGAAGTGTGGCCTCAGCATATGTAGGAATAAAGGGGCTGCTCATCCTCCTCTCAAAATGTCTGTCATCATTGGGTCCAAAGTGGAATAAATATGTATATTTGTGTTTTATTGTTGAAAATGTATATTTCGAAAGAAAGATGAATTATGTGTTTGTTTGTTTGTTTGTGTGCACAATATGTATATGTACATGTTTGTGTGCAAATCTGTCTGTATAACATGCATACACACAATAAAAGAGGGATTGAATTTCTGATGAATCTCTTTATCTTCTCTAAAAGGCCCCTCTTCAGTTGTGAGCCAATCTCTTGCAGTCTCCTGGGTGGATGCGAGCGAGAAAAGGAAGGGGGGGGGTGTAAGTGGAGGAGCCTCAGGTTTGCAACAATTGAATTGCAGAACAGAAGAAGAAGAGGGGATGAGATGGAATGCATGAGGGACAGGAGGCAGGGGGCGTAATTGTAGTTTAAATGTGTGTTTTTGTCAGAGATGGAGGTAATGGCTTATTATATGCCTCCAGGGATCTGTGAAAGAATGCCTGCAGATGTTGTGAAGAGCCGCTGGCTCCCCTCCGTCACCCAGGAGGAGACAAATAGGAGCACTGTGGGAGGCTGCTGTAAATACAGACCTGGAGGTCCTGCTCCATGTTTAAAAAGTCTTTCTCACCCTTTCTCTCCCACGCTCTTCTCTCTGTCTCTCTCTCTGAATGTCTTTCTTACTAACCCCAACTGAGGCGCAGACCAGCAGATGCTCTGAGTCTGTGCAGAAGCGCTACGATTCCTGCACAATCCCACCTTACCCACTCAAACAGCTGACAATGATGTTTGCTAATTGCTGTTGTTTAGAAGTATAATAACTCAAGATTTGGAAGCTTTTCTACTTGTGTTGAGGGCGTTTTGTTGTCGATAAGTCATAAAGTATAAAGATTTTTAAAAGATTTGCCTTGCAATGGGTTCTTTAATCACAGTGCATATCATTTTCTTTTTTCTTGGTTGGATAAAAAGAAGTTTAAAGATATGAGATAAACATTGAGCTGGAATACAATACTCCCACACACTCTGGCCTGTGATCGAGGCGCTGCCAGGAATTCCTCAAGGCTGAGTTCATTTGAGCAAAAATGAGATTGTACAAATATCACTGTCTGCTGGAAACTGCCCAAATATTATCTTGTCTGTTGCAATCAAAGCGGGTGGCCTTATCCCGTAGTGATTTTAACCACTCATCCTTTCATCGTTTCAGATGGAAGGCAAAACCCCAGATTTAGATTTGTGCCCAAAAAGGAAATGCCCTCTTTTCATCGGTTGAAATTGTAACTGAGCTGATAACGCCAGATCAAAGCTCATCTGTTTTGATCTGGCTGCCAAAGAGCACAGCGTCTTGTAGGAATCCGAGGCTCACATTGCTTATAACTGTGGGGACAATTCAGTGGGCTGGGTGACCGTGCATCGTCTGCCCTTCAAGTTGTAAAAGCAAACAAATAAGGCTGTGCCGCCTCCCACTGTGAGGTCGACTCATTTGTTCCACTTGTCCAGCTGATGGATTTGGTTTTATAAAATTTGGCTTTATTTAGCCTCTCGCTAATTAGTGAAGGGAGAAAAAAAGCATGCACCCCACACATTTTGTCCAATTTGACTAAGCTTCTAGCCTCTTTTTTTCTCCTTCTAAATCGTCCTCCAATGGTCTTCACAGGCCTGTGCGTCTGGAGCATGGTTGAGCTCTCTCCACGTCAGACTGAGCCGGAGCAGCCGGGAGGCTGGAGACACCCAGCTGGGAGGTCTGGGGCTCTAATGGCGGAATCGGATTAGAGGACTCCCCCGGTGTGTGCCGCCACGCACCCGTGTGTGAAAGCTCTGCCTGTCATCAATATTGAGGCGGTGGCACAGGGAGATCCATCAGCAAATCCGATTGCACGCAGAGAATTCTGAGGTCCCGGCAGAAAAGGCTGGGATGGGCTTTTTTCTCTCTCCCACTTTCCTTTTACATTATTCCAGGCCCCAGGAGAGTATTCTCCATCATGTCAATGTAATGTAGCACACAGAGGCAATCATGCAGCCTCCCTGGCCCCCGGGCTGCCTGCGCAGAGGAGAAAATGCAACTTTAGCACTTAATCATCTCACCCATAGCTGCCACACCAGTCTATGGAAAGGTTTTCCACACAATATGGGACCAGATCCCTCATGGTGGGCATGCTGTTGTGTATCCCCATTGGTTGTCTGGGGGGCTTTTGCTCCTCTATTTCCTCCATTCCCATTTGAAGAGCAGCAAATATGCTGCCTCAGACCTGTGCTTGTATGTCAAGTCAGTCCATGCGGAAAAAGACCTCAGTTGGGTGTGATGTTACCTGCAGACACCTGCTGAAACATTTGGATTCATGAGGCCCATCGACTCACTGTGGAGTACACGGCAATCAAAGCCATTCTAGTGTGAATGTGAATGCCACGCTGGCGGGGAAGACCATGCATGCTGAAAATGAGTGGTGTCTGCTAGGTGTGGGGCTTCACTGATATTGGCTTACATGCTCACCAGACATCACTGTCCCATTCATACGGGGTGTGGCCGGAGAGTGCACCTTTTGATAGACGACAGAGGCAATACAGTCCTAAAGTGTGTTAGTGTGCGTGTGTGAGAGAGAGAAGATTGTGTGTGTGTGTGTGTGTGTGTGTGTGTGTGTGTGTGTGTGTGTGTGTGTGATAAAGAGTGTCTATGTGTATGCGCATAGGAATGAAGTGGGAGGTGTGTGTATTATCAGGTGATTGATCGGCTGCATGCATTGCTCCAAGGGAAGACACAGGGAGAGGTCAAACAAGACTGTTCCAAATAGACCTGTCGGACTCAGCCTGGGGGAGGCCTAACCGGTTGGACAAGGGCGATACTTTTTTACTACAAGTGCCCTTGGTTTACTGTGCCTGGGCTGGACAAGGCCATGTATTATTCACTGGTCTCACTGGGTGATAAATGGGAGACCTCCTATCCAGAAGCAGTGTAATATGCACTAGTGCTTATCTCTTTTAATCCCATGACCAGGGGCCAAGTCAGTGAATTAGTGGGCGAGGTGTAACAGTGCTGCTAAGCTGCAGGGGCAAGGTTGTTTAACCAGAGATTTGTATATTTATCCAAAGGCTATTTATTTATTAAGCTTGGAGTTGTTGCCTGACACTACTTTTATTATGTATTTATAAGCAACCCATGTAGGATTTATGCTGAAATCAATTGTGATTATGACCACATATATTTTCTGTATCCCTGGAAACTGTTTTCGTCAGTGTATTCACTCGTTTCTCCTCCCCGCTGCATCTGACGCACAACTTCCCAGTCCACTAGAAATTGTTTTGAAGACTTGATGAACGCACAAAGCAAATCATTAGAGCCACCTTGTAAGTCGACGTGGTTGTATTTTTAAAACGCATTATCACAACAAACGTCACGGCAATATCTTAATGAATAAATCACACAAGTCGCAGTTCTCTCAGCGATTTGTTTTCAGATGACTTCTTTTCAATTCAAAAGCATTCAGGTCTATAAAAAAAAAGCTAAACTCGGCTCGTCTTTGTCAACTGCATTATGAGTCTGTTCACAAGCATAACAAACAGTAATTTTGTAATGTTCTTGCCAACATTCATCTTTCAATAGGGAGACGCACGTAAAAATGGATTGTTTTCTCCCTTTTTGTGTGATTTTGTTTTTCCTGTATCTTGTGTCATGCAGAGACCATCCGTTATTCTGCAGGGTGTGAGCGTCCATTCATTTACCTAAATGCCACTGAGTTGAATTAATGACAGCTGTGTGTGTGTGGGTGTAAATGTGCAGTAGCCCGGTGGTATGCCGCTTTGTGTGCTTGTTGTCCTTTCCTGTCTACAGATTTGATTTGCTTATGAGTCCCTATATGTTATCAACAGTTCCTGAGGCATCATCAAAACCCTTCAGTTTAAATACATGAGCAGCTAAATCTCCATGAACTGTTTTCCAAGGGTTTCATTTTGAGAGTAACACCTTATATTCTCTATTTCACCATCAGAGACAATTCCCTATTCTCCTCAGCTCTCTCTCTCTCTCTCTCTCCATCCTCGGCTCCACTACAATCATATCACAGCAATTGGGATGAAGCGAATCCTACAATGACACTACCAGCCTTTGTTTTCCACACAGAAACTGGATGTCTGCCACGGAGCTTTCTGGAATACTAATGAGGGTGCTTAGCGAGTCAAAGTTACTGACCTGAGGTGGCGAGATGGAGCACAGACCAAGGAGTGGTGGGGCCGAGTGCAGCCAGACACCGTCTGCCACAATAAGACTGGAAATGTCAAAGTTTATTACCCCTGGCTTGACTTAGCCTCATCAGTCAGGGCTGATGGCAAACTACACCCACGCCTTATTTGTCCTATTATGGGAGACTGAGAGTATTGGGTGATGGAAGGGTAGAGATTTTGTCACGCTCCAATCACCACAGTGATATCTCACCAGAATGAGATGTTTTGCATTTATACCTCACCTAGTGGAGAGATGTCATGTTTTCATTACAGAATACAAACTCCTTGGAAGGCATATGGTTCCTAAGGGACATATTACCTGTCACAGTGACACAAACCAGCATGTGTGTGTGTGTGGTGTGTGGTGTGTGTGTGTGTGTGTGTGTGTGTGTGTGTGTGTGTATGTGTGTGTGTGTGTGTTCTATAATTAACTGTTCAACCCCTTAACATCAGGGATGAGCGTCGGTGGAGAGGAAGGATTTGAACAGCATCTGGAGCGATGTCTCTCTTCGTATTCACTTCCCTCTGTCTTCCCTCATCTCTCCCTTTTCTCCGTCTTCTGTCTCCTTTTTTTTGTATCTTTCATTTTGGTACCAATTCCGTCTCTGTCTGCCTGAATCTCTCTCTCTCTTTCTTTTCTTTGCCTATCATTTTTCTCCCTCTCACAACTTTTCCAACTTCATTTTGATTCCGCTCCGCCCCCTTCTCTGTCCACAACCCCCCATTTGTCTTGCTCTCTCACCACAGGTGGCGAGGCCAACAAAAAAAACTACATAAAAGGAAGAGAATGATCCTCTTTTTTTCTGCTCTGCATTCCTCTCCATGAGCATTGGTCAGGGTTAGGCTTGTCAGGCAATTAATGCAGCACTCCATGGCTTCGCAGAGCCCCTCCGTCATAAACAAAGCCTATTCATGAACTGGGAGATGAGGCCTATGCCTTCGTTTGTATCAGGGGGAGAATAATTACCCCCATGCAATGAATCCATCTCCTCACCCTTTGACTCATTTTATATGTGCAATGATAAGGCAATCTGTTTGAGAAGACGTCTATTTCTTCCTCCTCTTTTTTTTTTGTCATTCTTTAATTCACATTTCAATGTAACACTATGGATTACAGCGGGAAAATCTTAGACTCCCGTGATGAGTGTAAATTTGTATCACTCCTCCAATTCAGCAGAAGCCTGGTTTTTAATCTTAGCTGAATCACAATCACTCAGTATTAGGGAATATACAGGGATTCACGCACAGACGTATTTAGTCAATGAGCATTTCCTATTTCACTAAAAGAGATTTTAATGTGATGAGAGATTATGGATAAAATTGGTTGTATGAAGAAGTGTGAGATTTGATGTTTATCTGAGTTCAGACAGAGAAGGACTGAATAGATCCAAACTGTAATCCAAATATTAAAACAACAGGACAACGCCAGCAAATTGATTGAAAGGGCGGTTGAGAGACTGACTGACTAACTGACTGATGTGGCAGATAAACAGTTTCGCTTTGTACTTGTATTTCACTGTTCAGGGTTAGGGTCAGAATAAAAGTAAGTAATAAAAGTAAACCATATATTTCTAGTTACCTATAACTTGTGTTTCCCTCATTTGTGTTACCCGATTACATATTTGCAGAATCTGAATTTTGATGGGCTGAAATTGGACAATTGCTATGTAAAAATGTTTGCAACAACCAGCGATTTGAAAATGCCCACACACCTTCAAACCCAACTGGTTGGTATTCTGTGGAAGAGCAACATTGCCATCTATCATCTAGAAACAGAACAGCAGCAATACTTTGGAAAAGTGAATTATTTCACACTACGTTAAATTGAAGAAATCAATTTTTTCCATGTACAGACATAAATGAGGGACCTCATCAAAACACACAGAATGTCCAAAGCGTACTATTTATTTTGCCAAACCATATATATATGGCTGCATCCTGTCTCTCTCTATGCTGAGATAGTGAGAAGGCATTTTGCCATTTAGATGATGTGAGTCAATGAGTAAATAACGATGTAGACAGAGAGCAGGCCTACCACTCACAGACATTAGGACAAATAGGAAGGCTTTGAAATGTCAGCTGACCCCAAGAATGAATGAATGCCCCCCCCCCTCCATCCACTCTGCCCTGACTGACATTTAGTGGCCTACTGACTGGCAGTTCTCATGCATATCTTGCTGCCCGCACAGCCTTGAATGGGAATACTGTACTGAGGCTGAGATTTATTCCTCTGGCCTGCGTTGAGGTGGTCTATTTGCATGGGACTGTGGTGGCGCTGCCATAAAATAAAATGATAATACTGCCAGTCCGAAAGTCCCACCGGTGCCAAGCGTGAATGTGATTTAATTTCTCCAGGCTAATACAGTGAAGAGTGCAGCTCATGGAGTGGCCTGCCTGTGTGAGAGATTACAGGCGGAGGTGGTGCGGGTGATTAAACATGTGTCTGATATGGCCGTGTGTTCTGTTGCAGGGATCGCAGTGTGTGATGCATGGCCTTTCTTTTTATTATCACACAAAAACACATCCTTTAGGCAGATGTGCATCCACACACACACACACACACACACACAGACTCAGCCACAGACAGGAACACACACACACTGAATGCCACAGGACGGTGTCGTCGTGATGGAGAGAGATGCTTTCTTTCTTAACCGTAATTTCATGCATAATGTCACAGATCTGGGTGCTGCGCAGCCCGACCGCTCTCCTCTGAATCCTAATTCCGCATTCAGATTGGTTTATTTCTGAGACGCCTCAGCAAATCATGCCCCTAATTAATCGGAATGATGCATCGATTCCAACTTCCTTCTTCTCTTTCCTCTGCAATTTGCGAGGGCTCATGAGGGACGCATGTGGAAATGCAAAACGCAATCAGAGAAGAGAAATTCCTCAGAAAAACAGTACGGATTATTTCAGAAGTAGCATTTGATTGTATCGCTGCACAGTTAAATATCATTTCTGTTATACTATAGTTATGCAGATCTGTATGAACAAAACCACTGAGGACAAATCCAAACAAGTTAAATCACAAAACACGCAACAAAAGAGCAATGAGCTTTTTTTGCCTTCATCCCGGAGTCCTCTGAAATCCCAACTCTGCTCCATCTCTCTCTTCCTCCCTCCCTCCATCTTTCCTCTTCAACTCTAACAGCCTTTCACAGCTGGAGATGAAATAGAAATTTTGATATCAAACACCTACACAAAGGAGGGCTGACCTTTGATCAACGGGCCGTTTGATGTTGTGACATGAAATTTGCATTAGCGGAGCCCGGGCCGCGGACGCTACTGCGCGGGGCTAATGCCTGGGCCCTGTCAGCGAGCCGCGAAGGTCAAGGGCCTTTTAGGGAAAGAACAAGCCCTCTAATCCCTCGCCGGGGCCCTGCAGAGCATTTGATGTTCAATTCGCACAAATGGAATAAAAGATTGAGATCTGGGGAGCGGAGCAGCTACTGTAACAGCATTCATCAGGCGTTCGGCGAAAGGGAATGAAGGAATGAGGAGGAATGATCTTTTGGAATGATCAGATGTTGCGTTCAGACCACAAAACGCAGCAGTTCAGACGAGATGATGCTCCACTGCTCGGAGATTTTGCAGCTTTCGCCTCAAGCTGAAAAAGAAAACAAAGTCTGGTCATCCGGCAGCCCGACACAAGAATTTCATTGCCTACTTTTGCTTCTTGTGAACGTTGTGCATATGACAATAAAAAAACCTTGAACCTTGAACCTTGAACCTTGAGTCCTTAAAAGCACTTCTCAACTTCTAAGCAGCTCCTTGCCCCCGAAATGAAATGTTCCTCCAACGCTCAGGGCTGCGAGGGTCGTTGTAGAACATATGGCGTGCTCCATCTGAATGCTGACAATTGATCTCTGGTCAGGTGGATCAGAGGAACCCTGAAGCTATTTAATTATTCAACCTGGCACGTCATTTTTCATACTTGGTGCTGAACGAGAGGCCGAAAATAAACCTGTCACTCCCGCTGACCATATTTCATCTGGCCATCAGCCTGCAGAGGAGAGGAGAGAGGAGAGAGGAGAGGAGAGGAGAGAGGAGAGAGGAGAGGAGACACAGAAAGATGTACCCTCATGCCTCTTGCATTGTGAGCACACACATATACACTATTTAACAGGTCTGCTGCTCCGAGTGCGACGTGTCGGCCAATCATTTCATCCCATTTGAGGCAATATCATCATCTTTCCTCTTTTCTGTAATCAATATTTCAGCTACATTTTTTGATCCCATTTTCAAAGTGCTGCCATATGCATTGGAAACGGATTTGTAATACACTGAAGCCAGTTGTGTCCATTTGGTTAATGTATGACAGTGAGTGACAATTGGGGTGTCCGTCCAATCGTGGTTTCCATGTTTATGTGTGCATTGTTCATTTCATCCTTCATGCTTGCATTTTTCCCTCTCGTTGTTTGTGTCTGTTGGATGAGTCTGTTTCATTACTAACCATGAAACACCGGGGCTTTTATTATGAAGGACGAACAGAGAAGTCACCCAGATGTATTTCATTGGTTCACGGACGACCAATATCAAAAAAATCATTTCACCTTAATGTAAAAATCACTCTTGGATTGACTTCAGATTGAGTCAGATTGACACCTCATATGATTGCTGGATAACCCTTGGCATTTTCCAGTTGTAATAAAGGCACTTTTTCCCCTCATTGAAAATAGCAATCACTCTGGCGAGGACGGATATCCACTCCAAATAAATCACGCAAAGTCAGAGTTCACCAAGAACCTTTCTCACGTCTGAGATATTCTTCATGCATCTCAATAATCTCCCAAGGGTGATGAAAAAAAAGCTCAAATACGGCCCAGTGCATTACATTACCTCATTCACCAGGTTTCCAGACAGCAGGATGAGGTAAGTGCTGAGCCTCACGCTCCTCGTTTTTAAGACTCAGGAGTTTGCCAGTCTGATCAATATTTTTGTTCCCTGTAATTATCTCACCATTACACTCATTAATTACACTTTCAAGGCTCATTTCCAGTGTTGGTTGCAGCTGCCCATTCGGAGGAGGAATCCAGAGAGGTGAGGAAGGGAGAGAGGGGAGGGCATGGGAGAGAGTGAGGCCTGATTAATACTCTGTCTCTCCGTCTGAGGTTGGCTGCCACTCGCGGGGGGTAAAACGCAAGCGTTCTGTCATCTGAGACTCCAAGTGGGAGACAAACGAGGTCTTCGGCGGCCAAATCGATAAGTTCCTCTGATGAGCCAAATTTAGAGTGCTGCTCCGCTTTGAAGTAATCCTCCAACACCCTGATGTAAGAGTTTTCCAGAGAGCGTCCTGTGTAGCCGACTCTGAGAGCAGGATGCTCACATATGAGAAATCGGGTGAAAGCTCGCTTGGATCAGTGCCCGCTGTATCGATGTTGTTAATGTTATTCAGAGGAAGGTAAGGACACGAGTGGAACTGTTGCTAAACTTTTATGTGCTGGCCCAGTGTATTTGTAGAAGATCAATAGATTGTATTTATTCTATCTACGACACAATCTACCATGTGACTGCTTCTTGAAGGCATGACTAAAAGAGTGTGAGTTGCGTAGGGAGTCATGTGTTCACATCTCTGGAGCCGCGTGGTCCCCCCGACTCGATCGTCTTTGCTACGTTGTGTTGTCTAAAAATAGAGAATAAAATGCTGTCCTCTCTCCTCCGGGGAAACGAGAGGTTGAGGGAGTTTCACCGATCCCAAATCCGGGGTGATGTGTGACGTTGCTAAATGTGATCAGTGCCTGGCCAACCTCCCCATCTGTGCAGGAGGCCGGGTTGCCAGATTGGCTGGACCGTTTCACTGTTTCACCCAAACAGCTGTCAGCTCCTATCTACCAGCACGTTCCCATGACAACACCTGTATTCGCTGGATGGAGATGGGATAAAAAAACGGAAATGCTGCCATCGCAAGAATCAAAAATCGGGGATCTAATATTTGCACTGTGAGAATTTTTTGAACAGCGCTGTTAATATGACATGGGTGTAAAGACTATCAAGTTATCATCCTCCCTTAATGTTAATGTCTTCTCTGTCTGTATTGATGTTGCTCTCAGCGCTGAGCACTCTGGGAGGAAAGCATGTCAAATATCTACTAATCAGTGTTTAGAGACACAGGTCACCACTAGTTATAGATTCAGGGCCTCATGTCCTCTTCTCAACACCCTGAGCAAAACCTCACCTGGCCAGAGTGCCGCTGAACACATTGCAGTAGTATTGGCACACTGATGCCATCTGCTGTCCGTAACTCAAACTGGATTTCAATTAAACGTTAAGAGAAACATGTTTTCCATTTTGATCTCAAAACATTGTTGGAATTTCGTATTTTAAAAAGGTTTAACGTGCATGTTGACCTTTTTTTTTCCTGTGTTAAGCACATCGAATGATGACTAACAGTGTGTGGACAGGCAGGTATTGACTCGTCACCAATAATATCTGACTACAGACCGGATGTGCTTAGGTTTAAAAACTGATTTTCTTAGATTTGGTTTTGTATGAATCCAAACTTCAGTGTTGGCGTCAGTGCTAAAGTGAGCCCTTGCCTGTCTTGTCCTCTCTGGCAGTAAGTAACGCAGGTCAATCTCTGCTAGTGATTGGAAGCTTGTGTTGAGCGGCTTTCTCGTTAAGCATGCCTTACATATGGATGCACTCTGAAGCCATATAATCGTTTGGCGGTGGAGGGGGAAAGAGGGGGAGAGAGGGGGAGAGAGGCTATTTAACTGCTGAGGTATAAGCGGTTTGGTGTGTCGGAGAGACGATGGGGGACAAAGTAGAAAAAGGGGAGAGGAAGAATGGTCGAAGGAGGAAGAGGAGGAGGGGTAGGAGAGGGGAACCGGCCGGGATAGGAGGGGGGGAGAAAAAGGAGGGAGCGCCGAGGGAGGGTTGCACCTTGAGCCTGGGGTGCAGCTGTGAGTGTGGTGGCGTGCACCGCCGGCTAGGCCAGGTCAGGCCTAACACAGAGCAGTTTCACGCCTCAGCTGCAGAAGTCAGCTGGGAAACACGGGGGCTAATAAAGAGGCTGGGAGCAAATGATTTTCTGCTTTAGTACAGAGCCTGTTCCTTAAGGGTGTGGGTCTGTGTCTGCATGTATGTATCTGTGTGTGTGTGTGTGTGTGTGTGTGTGTGTGTGTGTGTGTGTGTGTGTGTGTGTGTGTGTGTGTGTGTGTGTGTGTGTGTTCGGCAGGCACATAGCATTATGCAAGCCCATATGGTAAAAGGAAAAGGGCGCAAACATCCATGACAACAGAAAACAGATGGCCTCTGGCAGCCAGCAGGACAACACAAGCAGGTACAACTCTTCCAACCACATCAAACAGCCTTTTGGGGTGAACTATACCTGTTGCTGTTGAATATTATAGAATAATACAATGCACAAATGATTTCTTTAAAAACTGGAGCAGTGTGCAGACATCCTTGCTTCGCTCCACACTGAGCCAGAGAACTGCCAACAGCGGTAGTTCCGGTAGCCTCCACAAGGGGGCAAACTCTCCCCAACATTTGTCTGTCGTCCTGCTGCAATCGGAGTCATAAATACGCTGCAGTTCCTACAACTACGGACATGTCTTGTCAGTATGGCAACAGTGAGCAGAATTGATTAGCTCAAGTATTCCAGTTTGCTCCCGGCCTGCAGTAGAGAGACCAGTCTGTTGTTCCAGCAGGGCTTTGAAGGAGAGACACGCATGCCTTTCCTTTCACCTCGGAAAATCATTTCCAACCCTGATACACAAACTTGGCCGTTTCATCCCCTTTTCAATGAAGATTTCTTTTTTTTTTTTGCTTGTTTGAGGCAGGAAACGAACACAGGAGGATTTGTGCAGCGTTGTGTGTGGGGGTTGAGACCCCCCACCCCCACCACCACCACCACCACCACCACCAGTGACTCAACTTGATGCTGGGAGATGAGACGGGAAACAGGTGTCACCCATGACCTTCAGTGCTCAAACACTGCTGGCCTCACAATCAGGGGCGCTTCCAGGATTTATTGAATGGGGTAGCCAAGGGGGGTAATAGCCTGGCCCGCTCACAGGCTACCCCCCCCCCCCCCCCCCCGCTCCCTCCTGTCATCTTTTCTCCCGCTGAATCCACTGCATCGGCCTCGGCGAATATTAGGTAACCCCACACTCCCACGTTTTCATCGCAGATTACTTCCATCAGAGTTGATGAGGGTTCAGGCCGGTGTGTTTAACATCAATGCCGCATTACCCAGTTACACCGCGTGTCTCTCATGTTCACCCCAGTCTCACCTCGGCTCCCGAAAGATGACCCCTGAGACAAAGAGGAGAACACAAAGCAATAACCTCTAAATCCCACTGACGGGCTTATGTGAAGCCGGAGACGATTGGGAAGTCTGCTGTCGAGGAGGATGGATGTGGGAGCCGGTGTCGGTGTCCTCAGCGCGTCTGTCAGCGCCGCTCGTATCGCCCGCTCTGTTTTCCTCATAAGAAAAAGATTAATTCTGCAGATTATCGAGGTTCAATAAAGTACTTACTGTTAACCAGTAATTGGGAGAAGTGGATGCCTTGTCCAGATTGGCGCGATGGCCGGTCAAACAGAGGTAAAGGACACAGAGGTAGAAAAGAACGATAGTAATCCTGTAATAAAGTTGAGAAGAAACTAAAAAAACTAAAAGACCCTGTTGGAAGATTTTTGTTTTTTTGCATTTTTTACATTTTTGATAGGAAATAAAGGCGATAGGAGATAAAACTATACCACAAAGTAAGGTAAAAAGTAAACTCTCGATTACCACTGACACACTAAAAGTCTACAGGAATATTTCTCATCAGGGAATGTCTCAACCTGGCTCGTCTTTATGCTATAGGACTAAAGAGCAAGCCACGTCATGTTCATCCAGTATGATCCTCAATATGTCCTCTGTCTGTTAGTTTAATTAAACTTCCATTACGCCGATCTTTCAAGTGAGCAGCTGTACATATTAGCTATATGACCATTATCTCACCACAAACATAGCCATAGAAATCCCTCACCGTTTGTCTATAGAAGGACGTCTGTTTATGGACTAATGGTTATCCTGGTTGTGTGCCTATGGTATGAGCCTGACAGCCAACTGTTTGACACTGAGGCCACAGAGACAGATGGCAACCAAATGCCTTTTATTGCCCTGCCTTTACCACTTGTGTGTCCCTATCACTTCAGTCATGAGCGTTGCTGGGACTATATGCTCTCTCTCTCTCTCTCTCTCTCTCTCTCTCCCTCTCTCCCTCTTAACCCAAAACAATGTACAAAGCTCCCGCGGCCGCCAGCCTATCAGATTCAAATGAATGCAGTGATACAATCAGTGATTTATGCTTGTCACATTAAAACACGCTGTCCGCATTCTGTATGTTTATCTGCACGCCTTTTCTTAACACCTGTGTGTGTGTGTGTGTGTGTGTGTGTGTGTGTGTGTGTGTGTGTGTGTTGAGGGGGTGTACATGAGCATCTATGTGCACGTACGTGGACGCGTGCTTGTGTGTTTTTTGTGTGTGTGTGTGTGTGTGTGTGTGTGTGTGCTTCACAGTGTCATGTTGCCACGCTATGCGCTGACGCAGCACCGAGAGCTACAGGTCGCACCTGGTGTGTGAGAGGAGTTCACCAGCTGCCGACGCTCCAATGTCAGGCGCACAAACACACACGCAACTGTATGTTTGTTCACGCTATACCTTACATGTGCGCACACACACACACACACACACACACACACACACACACACCGCGTACGCCCACGCATGCACATATGCTGCTTCGTGCCACGCATGGCCCGATATGCACGCACACTGGATCCTGTATGCACAAGTGCAACAAAGTGCAAGACTGTGTACTGAGATGTGGTATGCGGTTCCTCTTGGGACACAATGAACTTGGAGATGCACTTGGAGACAGGCTGCTCTCCAGCTGAACTCACTCTGTAAAAAGATGCATTCGAAATGCATTTAGTGTGAAATGTGTTTTGTGGACTGGTCTCCTCTAGGAATATGTAAAAGCTGCAGATGGCAAAAACATATTCAAGGGGTTTGGCAAACGATAAATAGGCCCAATGTGGAATCAATCTGTCCCCTGACTCACAGCGGTAGAGACACTTTAACAATGCTCAGGCTTCGGCCGAAACGCGCAGGAATTTCTAATTGTTCATGTGAACTAACCGACTTAACTTCATCCAGAAGACTGCCTTGGACCCTTGTTTCTTCCATTTTCAATTTTAACACTGTGTTTGACGTGTGAATCATCCCCAGGACCCTTGTGCTTCCTAACTCGGTCGTGTTCCTCTGGCTGTTTATTCAGTCGCAAGCCAGAAGTGTCAAGGTTTTGTACCCATGCGCACTCCAAACCGCTGATAGCGCATTAAGGGAATTCACACATTGTTCCTGACCGTTTTAAACAAGAGGAGAAAGATCAAAGACCGTCTAGCCTCACGACGGCCGCAGCGCTAAGCTGTCAGGCAAAAGAGTCGCATGACATTTTGCCGAGATAAAACGCGTACGTCACGATGCAAAATCAAAAAGCAATTTGCCAAACGTGTGAGGTGAAATTAGAGATAAGGAATCAAAGTTGTGAGCCGGCGCAGGTTGAGGTTGGGGCTTTGAAAGGTGACGCATGCAGGGCTACTATCACTTTCTTCCAATAGAGGCTAATCTAATCAGTTGTACTACAGTAAAGACAGACTGGAGGTGAAGCTTTATAGACGCCAGAAGCCCAACACACTCAGAGATTAAACTGGAGACAGTCTGTAGAGAAATATCCAGACGGAAAACGGCGCTCTCCTTGCACAATAATGAGAGATTAAGGCTACTTGAAGATTTGAAGATTGTGTTTGTGTTTTATTTATTTTTGATTTTGTCATTACTTGTACAGTCTCTCAAACTGCAGTGCCTCATCTCAAACAGCAGCTGATTGAAAAGCTTAAAAAACTAAAACGGGAGGGTTTGTTTTTCCTCCGAAGGAATTTTCTCTCCATGCTCTGTTCTTGTTAACACATATTTGTTTGTGGTGAGAGAGGGGAGGCGAGAGGAGGGCGAGGTGAGAGGCAAGGAAACCATCATACCCCCTCCCGAGATGGACAAGCCCCCATTATCCCCTCTCCCCACCCCCCCACCCTTCTCCTTCTCTGAGTGGGGGCTCATAATTGGACCTTTGTGCTGTGTGTGAATTCTTCGCCTGCACACACTTTCCCAGACTGTGTCCGGCCACCAAACAGATGGGGCCTGTGTGTGCAAAAGACGCACACACACACACACACAACACACACACACACACACACACACACACACATACACACAGTGTGTCGGTCCACAGGACATGCCACACACCCACGCCAGACCCCTCTCATGCTCCATTAATAAAAAAAAAGCTGCACAATAACAAGAAAAGGAGTTTGAGGAGCCCTCAGCCCCTGCGAAGAGGCCTTGCACCCCTGTATCCATGGGCCTGTAATGCACCGAACATACAATAATGTTTTTGTAGCTGGGGACGTTTGAAGTCATTGAGGGAGAATGCATCATTTTTTGGGGGAAAAGAGGGAGATAGAAAGGCGACGGCCAAAGGTCTATTGTTTGGCCTTCCCAGCTTTTGTTCACATTATTGGACATTGTGGTAAATAGCGCGGCTCGGAAGAAAGCAACGCATCGCCACGGCAACCAGATTGTCTGTTAGTCCCTTTAGAGTTTGCAGCTGCACGGCCTCTTCTCCTAAAGAGGCTTGTTTTGGTCATTGGATGATAATGGCGAATAAAGGGAGGGGGGGGGCGGGCTCTCCCACTCTCCCACTCTCTGCAGCCTGTCAAAACTCTCTCTTACTTTCTGTTTTTTTCTTCTTCTACTGTCTCATTCATTCTCCCGGTCGCTCCAGCCTTTCACCTATTCACTCACTTCTCTTCGGTCAGTTTCTGCCGCTCACTCACTTTCTCACTCCATCCCTCCATCAGTTTGTCGCCAGCGCTGTCACACGCCTTCTTTACTCTTTCACTCATTCTGTCTCTCAGTGTTTCTTGCTCCCCCACTCTCTCTCTCTCTCTCTCTCTGTCTCTCTCTCTCTCTCTCTCTCTCTCTCCCTCTCTGGCAGGTAACTCTGTATGTGTGAAGAGATAACAGAGCGCTGTCGGGCCGATGTGCTCCATAAGTCAGCCACTTGTTAGGCTTGTCGAGTCCGCTTCGTTTTGACACTCTTATCCGTCAGCAAATATGCTCTGTGATCCATATCTCCTGAGCGAGGCAGATCCCATTTCATATCAGCGGAGGGGCCGGGGAAAACACTATCTTTTCACATGGTAAATGTCTGTATTGTAATCGCCAGAGACAAGAGAATATGATTTATGTCCCCCGACAGATATCGGATAACATTTATCTGTTGACTTTTAAGTGTTTATATGTGTGTGCGAGACGGAGAGAAATAGAACGAGAGCGGCAGAAAGAGAGGTGTGTGTTTGGATGTTCGGAGTGTGTGTGTGTGTGTGTTGTTCACCGCCTGTCCGCCGTGAAGACTTTGCAAAGAGAAGGCCTGCTTCCCGCCATTCGAGAGCAGGGCGGACAAAATGGAGCGAGGTGTTTCCAACAATTCAAAGCAAAAAAAAAAAAGACACGACGGGTTCCTCCAAATCAATAGTCATGCCTTACCGATGGAATGTGGCACCGGAACATCTGCTGCCCCGAGGTCCGGCCCGACAGGTGCTGCCGAGCGGCACAGTGTCGTGAGAACGCAGGGCCCCGCCGGGAGCAGGGCAAGGCCAGGTGCTCGATAGCCAGCTGTGTGTTGAGGGAGGGGGGGGGGGGAATCTGCATTATTAAAACCGAGTGGAAGCGTAAAACCCGATCCAGGACCGGGGCAGAGCGTGAAGCGCGTGAGCCAGCTCGCCCACGCAGGCTAGCGCCGGCCTCGCGAGGATTTGCATGAGGAGGAGGAGGAGGAGGAGGAGGAGACGATTTGGTCATCACCGTGGGCTCGCAGCTCCCTCTCCGACTCCCACATATATCCTCTGTCACAACAATCACTGTTGATGTAAAGAGTTTGACGGCATTAAGTAGGTGCAGGGATCGCCTCTCTCTTGCCGTACAAACAGAAAGAGGGAGAGGCCCGGGAGGAGATAAGCTCCCATGTTGCTCAGATGTTTTTTTTTTTGTAAGAAATGTGGAAAATGTAGAGGAAAAATATTGAAATAGTTGCAGGAAATCTTTTTGCCCCCGCTACATAGTCCGCATAGTGGGGGGAATTTACAGAGGGAAAGCTATTCAGGGGGAAAACTAACTGAAGCGACACTTCACCCAGAAATGTTTGTTTTTCCCATTTTGGCGGTATTGACATAGCTGTTCCTTCGTTCCGGCCTGTCCTGTCCTTTCACAAACACGCCCAGGTGCATGTTGGGAGTGCAGCAGCAGCAGCAGCCCAGCGCAGCCAGCCAGCCAACCGTGTTGCTGCAAGCCTTCACCACGGCAACAAGCCCAGTGGAATCGATGATTTTCAACACTTCTCCCTCGGGGAGCGTGCAGATTCGCTGACTACGGGGACTGCAAGGTGTGTCAGAGAAAAGACTAAAGACACAAACCAGGTGGAGAAACACGGAGGTTATCATCGGGCTCTGTGGAATGAGCAACATTTCAGGCGAGATGTTCCCCAGCTGCGGTGGTTTTCACAGAGCCCTGACAATTGGTTGTTTCCCCCAAACATGGAATTCAGAGCAAATCCTCTTTGTTAATTTGGGATCCTGCTGCCAGAAATGTGGTGTGATATTTCACTGAGAGGGGAGAACTGTAAAGTCCAGCTGTTGGCTTGATGGCTTTAAGGTCCAGCTGGACACAGTCTGTGTGTGTGTGTGTGTGTGTGTGTGTGTGTGTGTGTGTGTGTGTGTGTGTGTGTGTGTGTGTGTGTGTGTGTGTGTGTGTGTGTGTGTGGTTCAGTGCTGTGTACGTACACATGTGAGTGTTGCTCGCCCATCGGTCTGTATCAGTTAAACGTCATTTTTCTTTAATTTGCTAAATGGCTGCCTGCTGACGTAATGAAGTATGATGTTCACCGTGATGTTAACTAGGCCTTTGAGGTTCAGGGTAACTGGAATGAGCCTCGATGGAGCGTGACATATCGGTGAAACGTTGGAGGTTTGAACCCACTGAGCAAAAAAATCCATATTGAAGAAGTTTTTTTTCAGGACTGATGCAGGATATACTTCATCTGCCCGTTAGAGCGCTTTGAAGATCTGTTCAGCCTTTTCTAACCACCCTCCCCTGCCGTCAGCCCCACCTCCCCCCTTCCCCAGCCCTGACCTGTGTGACTCTGGGGGGACGGATAGAAGGAGGGAGGGAGGGAGGTTGAATGAGGTAACGGGTAAGGGGAGTTCGGTCCCTTCCCCTGGGTGTGGTGGTGGGTTAGATGAGCCCTGCCTGTCCCCCATGGGGGATGAAAACCAAACACCCTCTCCTCTCTCCTCTCCTCTCTCCTCTCTCCTCTCCTCCCCTCCATTGTTCTCTACTCTCTTCCTTATCTGATCAGGCATCCACTCACTCCTATTTGCAATTCTAATGAAAATCAGACACCTGCCCTGCCAACCTTCGCCCCTCTCTGCGGATCCCTGCCACAACAACAAAGGGAGCAAGATAGAGGAGGGAAAAAGAGAGAGAGCAAAGCAAGCGAGGGAGGAGGAGGAGAGAGAGAGAGCGGGAGAGAGCCCCTATCAGAAGAGGGATATTAAGTTACTGCTGGCCTGGTAGATTGGATTGTCAGATGGCCCCGGCGAGGGGGGGAAAGAAAGGGTCTCTTTCATCGCGGGGCGCTGCGACAGAGGTCTTCTCACATGGTGAAAGAATCAGGAGACGATGTTGGCTGTCGGGCCGGCCGGGGGACCTGATCACCCCCGTGGGAGGTCCAACACCGAGGTGATCCTAGCCCCTGTCATCCCCTTCCTTCTTGGGGGAGAGAGTTGGGTAGGCGCTGTGAAGAGCCATCAGCGCTGATACGCATCGACAAGGTGAATGAGAGCTTGTTTTCAGTCGGGCCCAACCTCCAGATATCACCTTCACCAGTGTCATTTGACTTGTCCGCCAACCGAAGCCTTATGTTCAACGCCTCGATTAACGGGAGTTGATATCAGAGCGGTTGAATACCGAGCATATAGCGTTACAGTATACAATGTGTAATATCAGTTAAAGACCGTTCTCAAGAGTTTCACGGGGGATTCTGCCTATTACCTTACCTCATCTATCGCGGCACACAATCTGCACCCCTCTCTGGCCCTGGCTCGCCGATAGCCAAAGGTTGAGAGTATCAGCGGCCCTAAATGGGGCCTTTAACAGCCAGCGGACTAAAGAGAGGAAGAGAAAGAGGTGGAGGAGGAGGGAGATCAGCACGATGCTATCAGTCCATTACAGACCCCTCAGGACAAAAGCGGCTCCTCTCTCTTTCAGTCTGGCCTAGTTGTGGCCAATGCCGGGCCACTTCCCCGCGCTCCACATATGGGCACCTGGACAAAGAGGCCTTGATGCAGGTGTCAGGAGGTGCCAGTCACTTTGACTGGTCTCTGTGCTGAGTTCAACCCCTGTTTTAGGCTACTATTCAGGGGAGGGACAAAGCGACAGAGGCCCCCATAGGCCTACTTCCCACATATCCACCTTGGGCAGTCAAAAGAAAGATCGTTTCCAACCCGGACCACCTGACATGGAGCCGCTAGGTGGGCGTAAGGAGTTTTGGGATTTGTTTCCTTTGGATGTTTTGTGGAGTCCATTGAAACCAGCATTTGCTTTGGCCTGTGAAGCTATTACATCTTCTACAAAGACTTTGTGCAGCCTCTTTAATATCATGCAGCCCTTTGAGCCTGCATCATTCAAATTCTCCTCAACCCTGATTCAAGTTAGTGCCCTTCCTGGTAACACCAGTTCTACTTTCGTGGGTCAGGGAGAAATGTTTTTGACATGTGTGGGGGGCCTGGGGGATGGCTAAGAAAAAACAACACACACCTGTTTCCCCTTTTCTAATGCCTTCCCCGCCCCTTTCCTCCCTTTCCGAGCAGCCACCGAGAGCGGAGCGTACCGGCGCTTAATCCAGACGGGCGAGGACAGCGGTATTGTCACCCATTTAGAGGGTGCTGGGGACACGTGGCTCACCCTTTAGCACGCTTCAGGGGATATGGGCGAAGGCAGGCCGCAGGCTGCAGTGGCAGGTGCTGTGACGGATGTCCTCCGGAGTGCCAAAGCAAACAAAGGGAGGCGAGGTGGGGTCAGGGTGGGGCAGTCAGAAGGGTAAACCGGGTATGGGGAGATTAGTGTGCCATTGCCCTGCCCTTTAGAGAGAGAGGAGAGGGGGAGGGAGAGTGAAAGAGAGATATGGGCAGTGAAAAAGAGAGGTGTCAAAACACAGGGTCACATTCTGCTGCATCATGCCTCTATGTTTCCAAGCAAGGTGCTGAATGAATGACCTCAGAGCAGAGTTCAGCAGAAAATAATACAACGCGGAAAATGAAAAAGTCAAAGTCGACTTTCAAAGAGAGACGGCTGGCCGAGTGTCGATCAGCTGTTCATCGCGATACATCTCGGCGCAACTCTTTGAAGTCCAGCTCCGACTTCCCCACAGCAGCATCGGCGGTGGCGGGTGGAGGAAGTATGAATCAGGTAGGGTTTCACTTGCCCCATGTCCTCTAATGGCCCACCCAATCACCAGGACACGAGCATTACACAGAACATGTGCACAGGAAGCCTGGAGGTATTGCCGTTACACAACAGAAACTGGATACGCCTTGTTCGCTAACCTTGGGTCGGTGTTCCGCCCTCAGCCCCCCTCGCACCATTATGAGTGCGACGAAAGAAGGGCACGGAGAATGTGTGAGCCTCAACCTATTCTGGACCCGGCCGTCGGCCCGGCAACCCCCCCCCCCGCGGGGCGATAAGGGAGCGCTTGTCGATGAGAGGGTTGCGCGAAGGTTGTTGGGGAGTTTTTTTTTGCATCGCTATAGCCCAAGGGCCCAGACACATCTGGAAAAGTCTTTAAGGTTACCATGGCGATGGCACGCAAAGGGGATGGGGGTGCGGTGTTTTTGGGGGGGGGGGGTTGGCCCGGAGGGGGGGAGCGAGGGCGCTAGGCCAGGAGGGAGAGAGGTCAAAGGTTAGCCTGTGTTGAAAACCCTCAGACAAGCGAGCAGATCAGTTTAATCAGCCGGCTGAATGGAAGTACACAACCATAAAATTGTCTTTATATGTCGTCAATCTGAAGACGTCACTTCTGATTGTTGGAGCAGAAGGAAGAATGCTTTGTGTTTATTGATCTCCCGGGTGGCTGATCAGTATGTTTCCCTCCTTCCAATATGTCTACGTCCACACCTGTAGTCTGTGCTTGTGATTTAGGTGGATGCCTGTATCGGTCTGCGGCGGTGTCGGTGTCGACGGGCCTGCGCCGGCCAAAGCACACACTCACCCAACTCAGGGGCTTCCAAGATGGATGGGAGAATTAACGCGATCACAACAGAGCGAACGCAACTCCGCCGCTACTGCCCGGACACTGCTTGCCAGGGCCGGCGTCACGGGGGGGTGGGGGGGGGGGAAACAGGAATGAGAATAGCAGGTGGCGATATAACTTCCTGTTCCCTAGACCTGGCCTTCGGTGAGCCTTGGACCTCTGGGAGCCTCCAGCAGCCCTCGGCCTCTAGCCTCAGCCAAGCTCAATAAAACTACTCCTGTTTTCTGTTTCTCTCTGACGGTGTCTGGCTGTGACGGACTCTCTTACCGTCTCTCTATCTGGCTGCCTCGCTCTTTCTTTCTTTTTTTTTGCCCCCGTCTCTCTCTCTCTCTCCTTCACTGTCTCCTCTGTTGTGAGTGAGTATTCGTTATACGGTATATATCCGCGGTGTGTTGTTTCAGATCCACTGAGCTGTCCAGTCAGCCAAACAGTACTTGAGCGGTAAACATGAGACGTGGGCCGTCCGTAGTGGAATGTCTGACAGAAGGTCAGAGGTCAGAGTGAAGCATGCCTTGGCAGGGACAGAGGGACATAGCCACCTGGTCATCTGGGTTAATTATAAATGAGGCAGTCCGTGAGGGGGGAAGATGAGCTGGACAGCTGTCTCTCTCCGGACACACACACACACACACACACACACACACACACACACACAGGATCACAGCCCATATGCACGGTCCGCTCCGCTGAGCACCAGATCCCAGGGGCCCGTCGTGGCTGAAAAGCCCTCCACCGCAGCCAGGTGGAACTGGGGAAAAGTTCACCGTGACAGCCGCCAAACTCTTTCTCAGTCTCTGTTTCGCTCCTAGAGCCTCCTACGGAAATACAAGATGAAGTATGTTCCTTGGATTCATCTACTGTAATCCTCTGGTATTCTCATAACAATCCTGATAGGAAATAGACCTGCGAGGGCCCGTGGAAGAGAGAAACGTCTGATTTATCCAGAGTCAGCCATTTGAATTAGTGATGAAACGAGTAGCGTGGAGCTCAACGCTGCAGAGGTGAAATTCCCATTAATCACGGAAAAATTCAGCCTCTTGTTTTGCGAGGTCATTTCAGCGTGCGCATGGAGAAATCAGACTTTAATGCATTTGAGTGGAAGAGTGTATCTGCTCGTCCCCGGACTACAGTCACGCGTAAACAAACCTCCAAGACGTTCATAATAGGGCACGTCCTCCATTCAAATAGCAATTTGTCACCGCCTCCCCTGAGCGGCACCCATGGGGCCCTGTGCTAATAGGTAGCACTCAGTTTAATTGTGAAATAAGTGTTTCTCCCTGCACAGGCGGGAATCTGAAACCCCTGCCGGTTGGACTGTACGACACACACACGGGTAGAGAAGATGGCGGGAGGCAAAGGTGAGAGGGTGAAAAGTCGATGGGAAGGGATACGTGTTAAAGAGAGAGAGTGAGAAATGGGAAATAGAAAATCAAGCTAGAAACAGAGCAGGGGTGATCATTAGCCAAGAGAACGATCTGAGCCGTACAGCAGTATATCTTTCTCACAGGTTATGAAATTGGACACACGTAGGATAATAAATATTACTCATATTCAGCACCCATGTTACTTGATAATATTTCACTGGCCGAGTGTTGATGGCGGTAAAACGATAAGGCTGATTATTTTTTGCTGATCCCCGACATAAAGCCGCGGGCTGCTCAAGACATCAGTCTGACAACGAGCATTGAAAAGCTATACTTTGATCCCAGCTGATAGCGAGCTACATGAAATATGTTTCGGCTTCGTACGCCAGATACCAGAGATGCAGAACGCAGATGGGCGGTGAGGTTTGAGCTTCTTTTTTTTTTTTCCAGGAGGCATTGTCAAGGAGTGCTGACAGCGGAGAAACAGCCGCTTCAATGAAAGAGCTTTACTGTAAGTGTCCCAGTCCCTGGAAAAGCCATCGCGCTGCACTGGAGGAGTAATCCTGGCAGGGTCTGTCTTTTCACTTAGGAAACCCATAAGAATCCAAGCCTTGAGCAGAATGTCTCCCCGGACGCCCATAGCTGAGATAGCAGAGACAGCACGAGGGCCACTGTGTTTGAAATAAACACAGAACTGCACGTCCACCGGGCGCAATAAGGCTGATGTTGGCTTAATCACTCTCAGGGCATCAGGAGAATACACTTTGGTGTTGCGAAATAAGTAGTGCAAGTGTCTGAGCGACCATCAAAGTGCACGTTTGTATCTGGAGTGCATCGGGGGGGGGGGGCTTCCTCTTTCAAGGATACGGGGGTGTATTAACATGATACCCTTCCTCCGACCTTCTCCTATCATAAATCCTCGAGCATGAAAAGTAAAATCCGCAATCCATTTCACCCTGTCTCTTTTGATCGTCGTACCAATACGTCTGTTTTCAAGTCCAATCCATAAACATCAGCGCACTTAGTTGTAATGGGGTCTGTCAGGTCCAAGTAGAGGAGCATCCCTACCCTTCAATTCCCCCCCCCCCCCCCCCCCCCGCCACACAGTGACAGCTAGAGGGGCGATCTGCTGTGCATCAACCATGCTGTATCAACCTTCTTCTCAAACGAGCAATGTCACCTGTCACTCAATACAGCCATTAAGCCAATCGGGCCCCCGGGAGATCTGATGAGGCGGGCCCGCCAGCGTTTAGCTCGCTAAGAAAATGAAATGCCCCGTCGTTGTTGTCCCTCTGCTTATCGCGGTATAAACCCCGCTGTCAACAGCACACGGAAGGAGACCAGAGACACAAGACGGATGGCCGGCGTCATGCATAGACATAATCCCATAGAAATGTAGGTCTCATGAATTAAGGATGAAACGCGTGTGGTTTTGTGCTCTTGGCCTCAATGTAAAAAAAATGAGGAATATGCACTCAGAGAGGATCAATAAAGTGATTTGCTGTATGGTAAGACATTTGCTCTCTGACAACGCCACATTTTAGTAAAAGCATTGTCTCAAGATGTTTCCGATTTGACCACGCCGTGGGTTCGAGCCCCACGTCGGCCACATCTACAGTGCGGAAGTTGAATCTCTACGAGCTGCACTGGCGCTGCACGCCGACCTCCCGGGAGCGGGGCAAATGAGAAGAGAGTTTCCCTACAGCGATCCTGAAAGTATCACATTATTATTTGATCTTTCATAACGTGAATTTGAAAATGAACACTTGGTTCGTGTCTCTCTTCTCTCTCTCTCTGCTGGGCAGGGCAGTTGGCCTCGGTCCCGTGTCCCCCCCGCTACAACATCCAGCCGCAGCCAAAACAAAGCAAAAGTGTCGATCAGCTGCAAGTTGAGCCCAGCTGTTGCTGGGGCTAGGAGAGATGGAGCAGGGAGAAGGGTGGGGTGGCGGCCAAATGTCCAGTATGGGAGGGGGAAAAGGGGGAGGGATAAGGTGGTGGGTGGGTGGGGGGGGGGGGGGGCGGGGGTGCAGAAAGGGAATACAGGGGATGGAAGGGATCAGGTTGGAGTGTTGGATCAGGGATTGGGTGGTGTTTGGCCAGGGCCTGAGGAAGTATCATATGCGACACCTTCACGCGAGAAGGTTACTCTGGGCTGAGGCAGCCTCCGGGCCAATGGGCCTGAGGAACTGCTGACTGCTACACATATACAAGTCCGCATGGACAAGCACACACACAGCACACACACACACACACACACACACACACACACACACACACACACACAGACAAGCACACTGACACGGACGCATACCATAATGGCACAAAGATCGAAGCAGGCAGTGAATCACACTCTCAGCAGAAGTCACACATAGTGGGCACACACACACACACACACACACACACACACACACACACACACATATGGATTGATTAATCCATATGGGCTAGCACAAACACAGCAGCTTCTAACAGCTGAGTGGTGAAATTGGAGGGCTCCACCCAAACAAAGCTTAGCAGGTCGCAATCAGTTCAATAGTCTCTCAAGGCCAGAGGACCACGGCAACTCTGAACCAACTGCAAAACTCTGAGCCATCACTCGCCATCTCATCAGAACAGACGATGAACTAGTGTGATAGCGAATATTTGGAGAGGAACCGATGAGATAATATATTGCCGGAGCCTCTTAGAGGACGCTGGAAACATTTGGCGTATCAAAAGACAGGCTTTCCGTGTGATGCAGGAAGCCGATAGCATCGCCCTGACGACACAAGGATGAGGGATCCCATTCATCTTGGAGCAGTTGCACGTGCACGCCTCATGCAGAACAAAGAACCCTGACTGTACATTGTTTGTGTGCATTGTTGTTGTATTTCTGCAGGGCTGACAGAAACTCCTCTCTCTCTCTCTCTCTCTCTCTCTCTCTCTCTCTCTCTCTCTCTTGGTGGGCGGGTCCAATCAGCAGGTGGTGGTCTGGGCGATTGACAGCCGGGTGAGATGTGATCGCAGATAGCCCTCGCTCTCTATTCCACCTGGAGCTGGACCGGCAGTCCTGAGTGACAGCTCTGCTCTTAATAATTCATCTGGCCCTGGGTGTCTGAAGGTCAGGAGATGATCTGCTCGGGCCTCGGCGTAGGGGGAGAGGTGGCACTGTCATCAAATATTTATTGACCGGCTGTACTCCCAATACACTCTCAAAATACACAATCTCCTCTGCTAAACACAGCGCAGATTCGCACCCAGCAGCTTCCACGGTGTAGCAGCGGTGTTTGCGAACCGCTCGACTGTGATTTGTATGTAAGCGTTGCTGGTTGAGGAGGGGGGGGGGGGGGGTGCAAAGGAGTGTGTGGGTGTATGTGTGCGTGCATGCATAGGTGTGTGTGTGTGTGTGTGTGTGTGTGTGTGTGCATGTGTGTTGATTTGCTTAACACATATAGGGATAATGAATCACCCAGGACAAGTAACTGATCAGGTTTAACTGCATTATCAGAAGGTAACTTGCATTGGGTTTGAATGCGACGAAACACTTTGCAATGTTTTTGTTCCAGCATGTCAACCGGTGGAAAAGTACTGTAATGCACACAGTAATACCATGAACAAATACCAGCACTTTACGAAAATCTCTCTGCTACATAAAGCACGCGTATAGGCGTGTAACAACACAATGCAAGTACAAAGTCCATCAGACCGCAAAAGTCAATTTATTAGTCCATTTAACATTTATTATTGAGCTCGGTCCAAACCATCCGACGCATCACAACCCAGAAAGTCACATTTCTGGTTGCAGTTCAAAGCAAAGCGCTGCTCATAATATGAAATGTTTTGTGAGCGATCTCGAACCGCCATATGTGAACATGTCTCCGCCAGTCGAGCCCAGCTGTAGAGACGCCAGCAAGAACTGATGACCTAATGCTAGTCCTGCTTCATCGCGATCACTCCTGAAGCAACACACACACACACACACACACACACACACGCACGCTGAAGCCAAAGCATTACACACACACTCACTCCCAGACTCAGGGCAGGTGTTGCTGTTTGTTATAGTGTTTGGCAAGTACACTCTTGGATTGCAGCATCTCTGTGCATCTGTATCAGCTTGATACGGGCAATTACGTGCTGCTGGCGGTATGCTGCAGACCTAGCGAACATCGAGAGTCCATGGAGCTTTTAATGACTGTTTGCTTATGAGAGTGTAGTTAACTGGATTTAACGGCGTATCTGTATGGGCTCACGTGCATGCATGCATGTGTGCATATGTATTTGTTTGTGCTTCTCCTACAAGCTGAGCATCACGTTGGTGTCTTCCGGAAAAAAGAGCAAGGCTGTTTGAACGCTCTGCTGTGGGTTTGTTTACTGAACACTGTGAGCTTATAAATCTCATATCCCATTTTAATGAACTGAACTGAGGGAGTTAGGGGATGGAGAAAGAATGATGATTCACTTGGGAATGTGTATGGAGCGTGTGTGTGTGTGTGTGTGTGTGTGTGTGTGTGTGTGTGTGTTTGCACCCTATGTGAGCTTGTATTACTGCATCACTGTCAATTATAGTTTGCTCACAGCTCATAGTTGTAGTTGCTCAGAAGTTCCTATTATAAAGTCCAATGTTGATTATTTATCTTGCTCACAAGGTAAGACAGGGATTGTTCATCACGCAGTAGGTAAGTAAATATCTGCCGTAGATTAAATGAAGTCATGCATGAGTATGCAGTAATTCTCTCCCGCTAGCAGGCTGATGAGTGGCGCCTGTTTGATTAGAAACGTGCACGCAGGACGTGGATGTGTTTGCAATGACACAGTTGGTTGAGCGCCAGGGCACTGAGCGGTCAGGGAGAGGAGAGGAGAGGAGAGGAGAGGAGAGAGGTCTCACTCCAGATGTCTCCTGTTCACTAACACGAGGCCCACCTCAGCAGACCTCAGGGGGAACACATCTGTGCACCTTCACTGCCTTTGATCAGCTCGGTGAGTTGTTGTATTTTCCAGTGAGCGACTGCCATCTCACACGTGGGGATCAGCCAGTACAGTTCTGTTCACACGTTGTGTTTTGACATTTTTGAGGCGTAGTTTAGGTGTTTGTGATCTTGTGTTATATGTCAAACCGCTACGTAGATGTTCCTTCTATTCTATTGCTTGTAAATTCCATTATAAGCACGTACCACAGTCTATGTGTGTGTTTATATCCAAGCACCATAATATACTAATGGTACTGTAACTTGATCACATGAATTAGTCCGAATCAGAAATGTAAGTTTACTTAGCAGGTGGTTTATTTTGTTTGCCATTGTGCATGTGTGTGTGTGTGCATGCAAACTACTCCAAATCATGTGTGCACGTGCATGTGATGCATGTATTTGTGTACTTGTTTTTTACCCTCTGATAATCCCGGTTGCAAGAGAGGGATCAGTCGTGCAGCTTCCCTCAACCTCACAAAAATGTACCAAATAGCTGCTGCGGCCAGAGGTCCGGGGGACGAGCCGTGACAGACGAGTGTGTATCGCGTGAGGATATGTGGACAATATCAGCAGTTGTCTTTGAGCTCAGGGGATGGAGCCACAGGTGTTAAACAGCTAAGCGCTTTAGCTGCTCAAGGGGGGGGGGGGCCGGGGGGGGGGGAAGATGTTATTGAACCAGGAAGGCTTCTCAAACACCCGGGCTCCACAGGGCAACTCAAAGCCCCGGGGGGGTCAACGGTCACTCTGAGCCGCGATGGAAGCCATTTGTTTGGTTGTCAGGGCTCAACAGGTGAGCCCGGGGTGGGGAACCAGGCTTCTCAAAACATCTCACCCGGCAAAAAGGAAAAAAAATAGCACCGGTGGCTCAATGTCAGGAATGCCCACCACACACGGTCACTCACTCACCACACACGTCACAACAACCCGTGTTTACCCTTTTTCCACCCGACGTTCACACAATTCTGTTTGCTTTGTAGCTTTGTGGGGGGTGGCAGCCCCAAGAAAAGCAGAAAGAAGGGGGGAAAAAATGGAAAGAACAACCTTGGCCACCACCGATGTACAGCTCAGTGTTTGTTTTTGTTCGGGTGTCACAGGGTCAAGCTTTTTTTGTTGTTGAGGGAGATACCAGAGCTGCACCTGTGCTGCAAGGCCCCCGGGGGCTGGTAGCTATAGCCGCTACCTGGGTTGTTTTGTATAGGAACAATCCTCCGGGTATGGGCCACAGAAGACGAGTCACCACATTTGAACATGTTCCTGCACACATTCCTCTGCCCTTCGGTCTATTGTGTGGACAGTGTGGCCCATGAAGCATTTTCTATAGACGCTGCACAGCTCATTTGGACAGGTTTTGGGCGGCTTCCACATCGCCACAATGAGGCCTGATTGCTTGTTAGCCACAACTCTTTTAAAGCTAATTCAGAATGATGCGCTACATTTATGGGTGAAAGGTTTTGTGTAAGTTTAAGTACACAAAATGTGACATAAACAAAAAGAAGAGAGAGTTCCTCGAATTTTTGGGGGATTTCCTTCTCTACGTGCTGTTCCAAGCCGAAGCAGGATTCCTCTTTCGTCATTGCGAAAAATGCGATTTACTGCAGTTACATGTACTGTTACGTGAGGTTTGTTATTTCCGATACAGCGATCAGATCATCGCCTCACGCAAAGATCTGTGGAAAGACTTCATAGAAGAGCTTAAAGTGTAACTCAGTGTGGCCTATTGTTTTAGATGGCGGATGAATCCACTAATCAGCATGGAGTAATGGTCTAAAGCTGAACACAACAGCGCATTAGGTGAATTACCGCGAGGGGCCGTGACTATTTCAAAGCTGTGAAAACACGGCGGCGCGCATTAAAACATCTGCTGTGCGTGTTTTGCACGTGAGTGAAAAATACCGCAATTTCAGACCAAGACAAATAGATGGATCACACACATATCATCATCTCAATTTTCCAGCGCTCCCCAGGCAAACAGCATATGTGCAGCATGAACACACACACACACACACACACACACTCACACACTCGCACACACAGATGTCCTCCTGTGTCGTCCTGTCTTGATGGGCTCTGCAATAGAGATAATTATGTTTAAATGCAACGTTTAAGGATAAATGAGCAATAGTAAGTAATGATGGCTTATTTCCCATCTGTCTGCGTATCGCTCCGCAGCTGAGCCCCGTGAATGAGCGTCAGTGTTCTGACTGCACGGCAATATCGCAGAGGCGCAATTTATCTTACCCCGTAATGTGGATGTGATATCGGGGCGTTAAGCAGTTGTCTGACTGTGAAACGCTCCTGAAACGCTCCCAAATCAGGCAGACTTTTTTCAAAATGTCTCACTTTGAAGAAAAAAAAAGGTGATTATTGCACGCTGATTGTGTTTTTGTTTTTTTCAATGTTGTAACTCTAATGACGAAAACAAAGGATTGACACATTGTTTTTTTTGTTCCCTGGTTCTGAGTCATGGGCCTGTAAACCAGATAGCAGCAGAAGAAGAGTGTTCCTGGACCAAAGGAGGACTTAATGCGTTACAGGTTGATTGAAACCAGGCCATTGACATGCAGGAGTGTGTTGTTGGGTGATTGAAAAAGCAACTGTGCAGAGGGAAAATAAAAGAAGGGTCCCAGACCGAGCGAGGGAGGCCCTGAAAAACATCCCGCGCCGACTCTAACAGAAACTTTACAGCCCTCTCCGAAAAAGACGAACGGGAGGAAAATGGCCGCCCGGAGCCTCTGCCACCTCTTCTGTTTTTGTCTGACGCAATTTGTTCTCTCGCACTGTCTCTCATGTGTTTCCTCTAAACCTTTTTTTTTTTTTCCCCACTCCTTTCTTTCTTTCTTTCTTTCTTTCTCTGTCTCTCTTTCGTTCACACACCAAGCAGGTCTATGGCACGCAGGTGTGAAGGTTGTGTAAGACACTCAGCCCAGGTGCGGATCAAATGTTTCTGCGCTGCATTTCCACATTCCGATACATTATCAGCTTTCTGTTGCTTTCTAATTGTTTGAAAAGGTCAAGGCACCGGGTTCAAATGTTGTTTGACATCCAAAGACATTTTTTAACATTTGATACGTCGATTGTGTATGTCATATAATACGGACACTTCAAACATTTCGCGATAAGGCTGAACTGGCCGTAACATTTGTTTAGAAAAGAAATGAAAATGCGTCTCCTTACTTTTTTCAGGTCAGTTCAGCTGTAGAGAAGCCTCTTCACGCCCATCATCTCAGTACAGCTTTTGGCAGAGGCTTCACCGATTAAAACCATCTAAGTAAACCACCTCTTCTCTTCCCACACACAGTTGGCACGCAGTCAACAAAAGGGTGGAATATGTGCTTAAAGTATTGCTCAAGGAAAGAAGGGCAGCTTGTTTTTTCTTCTACGTCTGACCTGCGTGTAGAAGGGCACACCGAAGTGTGTTTGATATGCCCCCACCCTACACACACACACACACACACACACACACACACACACACACACACACAACCAGGGTCTTCATTAAACTCTAAATAAATGTATTTTTTTATTTTTGCTTTATTTAATAACAACATTAATAACAGTGACAATAATACTAATAATAGTGATAGTAATAACAACAATAAATACAACAAAAACAACAAATATTTAAGTTAATTAATAAGTACACATTATTATTATAATAATAATTATAATAATAATAATAATAATAATAATAATAATAATAATAATAATAGAGGGAAAGAAAGTGAGAAGAGAAAAAAGAGAGAGAAAAAATGCCAGAAGAGAGATTAGAGGTGTGTATGTTTGTTGGGTGTGTGTGTGAGATGCTTGTGTATGTATGTGAGATTAAAACTTTGTAGTGTTGAAACAGGATGGCACCGTGGCCTGTATCTGTCTCCGAGTTAATGAAGAGCTTTAACATTATGAAAGGCAAAGTAAAATGTTAGAAATGTTTTCATGTACTACCTGTTATATTCAGCAGTATTTACCTACGAGGCAGCAGTAGATACCCAAAGCTTCTTTTTCTCTAGAGACTGAAAAAATCCAAAAGGAGGTGGGTTGCCAGCACAGTGGGAGAGTGTATCTCTCTACACAAACACACACACACACACACACACACACACACTCCTTCAACAGCTGGCAGAAGCTTCACTAATCTTCCCAATTAGGCGGACATTTCCTGTCCGATCTGCTGTCAGAGAGAGAGAGAGAGAGAGAGAGAGAGAGAGAGAGAGAGAGAGAGAGAGAGAGAGGAAGGAAAGAAAGAAAGGAAGATGGAAAGCCACTGCCTGAGAGAACACATACAGGGGGTGTTGGTACCATTACTCCAGTGCACTGTGCATGTCTGCAGGCACGCACACACATATTCACACCTGCATATGGGTCAGTAATGGTCATACCAAATGTGCAGTCACATGCCTGCATGTGTGCATTCATGCATGTTGACATACACACACATAACAGACAGGGCAGGAGGAGAAATACAATATGGCAAGCATGCATAACCATACAAACCTGAAAAACAGCAACAGTACAAACGCACGTACATACAGATTTGCCTTGCCTTGGAACTAAATACTTGCATCCAGTATATCCACTACAAACATATGTGCTACAAACAATCAGCTAGACATCTATCTGACTCACGCAAGCCAGATATGACGATCCAAATAGGGGAGGCCCCCTGTCCAAGCGGGTCCGATGTGAAATCTCAGATGAGTGGGTCCTCATCCAACACAATCAATCTTCTTTTCTCACTGACTGCCAGACCTCAGCGCTCCACATCTCACCTCAGCCCCGAGTTTGATTTCCACTGCAAATTTCCTGTTATGGTCATGTTTTAATCAACCCTGGTGTGTTTGACTTGGAGGCTCCTTGCAGGTGTCAAGAAGCAAATTGTCCAGGGGGACGCAGTCTGGCCTCTCTCTCCGTGATCTGAAACATCTAATGGGGGGAAAGATTGATATTTTACAGGACTGCTCTTTTTGAACGAATACATGCCGGTGTACTGAGCCTTGCTGTCAAGCCTGACGCTTCTCATAAGTTAGGTCAGCGACAACTTATTATGCTTCTTGACGTTGAGACCTCGCTTTATACCCTGACTTGTCAACATGGTCTGCTCTCTGGGCCATGTCAGAGAATCACGCTGCAATCAGCACATTGGTCCCCCTATTGTAAGGTCTCACGCAGGTTACCTTAGGAATTGATTTTATTTTACTGATGACTTCTAAGGCTCTAAGTAGGTCTTCCTCCTCGTTACATCTCACATCTTTTAATTCCTCATGAGCTGGTGTGCAGGCCCGAGATCTTCATGCAGGGACTTCTGAGCACTCGCAAAGTCTAGGTTAAAAACCAAGCAGCTGATTTGAACGTATCAGGTATTTGTTGTGCAGATCTCTACCTGACATCATTAGGCTCTTGAAACACATTTTTATTGGCAGGTTTTAAAATGGTTAGTTGGTCTAATTCACTTTATTGTTGTTGCCTTAATTGTCATTCTGTTTTGAAAAGTGATATATAAATGAACACCATAACAACAACACCGATGGTTCGCACGGTGGGTCAGTGATCAGCACTGTCACCTCACATCAGGAAGGTCCTGGGTGGGGGTCCTTTCTGTGTGGAGTTTGCATGTTGTCTCTGTGTTCATATTTCCTCTGGGCGCTCCGGTTTCCTCCCACAGTCCAAGACATGGAGAGAGAGAGAGAGAGAGAGGGGGGGGGGGGGGAGGAAAAGAGAGAAAGACAAATTGTGAGTGTCTGGTTGGAGTTAGACATGCGGAACTGTGGTGCATCTGCCTTGTCACGCTCCTGGCCTCCAACTGCCTGAGGTGCCCACACTAAATAAGCACAACAAATCCAGCACAGGAGGAGGCGGTTGTGTGTGTGTGTGTGTGTGTGTGTGTGTGTGTGTGTGTGTGTGTGTGTGTGTCTAAGTATGTATGTGAACAGGAATGGAGAGCATCAGGGCAGGTTTGACATGTAGCAGCACCTTACCAGCAAAACTAATCGGCTCATCGTGTCCGGGGGCAAAATGTCCATTTCATCTGCAGGAGTTCAGCCAAGATGGAGAGCATCAGTATCAATCAATCAAAACAATCAATCAATTTCTCTCAGTGTTTATAATGATCAAAGGAGGGATAAATGCACTTTGTTGAATGACGTCTGTAGTGAAATAAAACGATGTTTGCGATATTTGCCTCAGATATCAGTACCTCATGTTATTAACTTGAATTGAAAGCTTCTCTCCGCAAAACAAACCCAGACATCTGTTGTGTGTTGATACTCACAGATTGTGCAAGCCCATGTGTGAAATCACCAAGAAGCCACTAATTCATGGGTGCTTTGCGGTTTTTTTCATCATGCCAAACGCTACCAGCCAGTGGGAAGATTGCGTCTTCAATTCAGGCATATGGAAGACATTGTGTAATGCTAGATGTTCAATTATCACATTTGATGGCATGGCAAATTTGATTTCACAAACTTATTTTGTTATAGAATCAAATGGTGCAGGAACGTTAAGCCGCATCGGTTCACACATCGGTGGATGGTTTCATAATCCAACACCAGGAGATGTAACGAATGAGATTTTCCTGCCCTTAAACTTGTCGTGTTCAAAGGTGTACAAGTACATACTGTCCTTTGCTGTGTGTGTGTGTGTGTGTGTGTGTGTGTGTGTGTGTGTGTGTGTGCGTGTGCGCGTGTCGGTATGTGTGTGTATTTTGGCTCTGACTGTGCGCGCAGCACATTGTGTTTGATTTCTTGCGCTCCGGTGCCAGCTCCAGAGAACAAAGTGGAGGTGCATGCTAAAATGTTATGAGAGTCCATCGAGAAATTTTCCAGCTGGATCAGAAAACCCCAACAGAGTTTCTGGCTCTTGCCTTCGCACCACTTTATCTCCAGCGCTCGCGCTCTTTAACGGAGGGGGGGGGGGGGATTCATATTAGCGGAGGGAAATCTCGGTTTACCTCTCCTGCCTGTTCTCTCTCTCTCTCTCTCTCTCTCTCTCTCTCTCTCTCTCTCTCTCTCTCTCTCTCCTTGCTGTTTTACTTTCACGGTGTTGGCGGGAGGAAGACGCGCAAGTGAGTTTGCAGGCTTCAAAGCTAAGTTGCGTGGCGAGAAGTTTCTTCTGCTGTAAAGTCACTGGGCGTACATCACGAGCGGCGAACATCTGCTAGGTAGCTTACACAGCACCTTCAGGGTCTGGCTGAAACTCAGGAAAGCCCAAATAGCCTTTTGTGATTTTGAACTTATTTTCCTTCTTACAAATGCAGAGTTTATTTTCACTATAAATCACACTAGATTTTATCATTTCATCATTCAGTATCTAAAATACAGAGGATCCAGTCTGTAAAAGTGCCATAATGTTAGATTACCTATCCTTTAAAACGCACCATTAATTGTGTCCCTTTTTCTAATGTTGGATATATAATTTGATTCAATTCTGTATATTTTGCCACAAAATTAGAGGCTTAGAGAAATTCCAAGCTTGAAGGAGCTTAAAGAAAAGCAATTCATAAAGTTGTCAAGAGATTAGGAACCCCCCAATTAAACAGTGTGAGTACAGGCCCAAGGCCCCAGGGCCGAGGTAGCCGTTGTGAATGGCAGGGGGTGAATGGTGGAGCTGTCGATGGCCATGCTAGTGGATGAGGGCTTTCAGTCGCACCGTTTTTTAAGGGCCGTGGCCTGTCTCAAGTGTCCCCAGCTGGGCTCTTGGTGAGTAGAAGTAGAAAGTAGGAAATACTGAAAAGTCGTTCTCTGGTTGCTGAAATGGGTCTGTGGCTCGTGGAGTCCTGAATGTGAAAGTGTGTAGAATCGGTCGTTTTCTAATTCTTACTTTTGAGGAGATGTAAAAAAAATTCACTCCCTGTGCAATCCCTAAAGAGAGGATAACCTCCTGCATTTCCCACAGCCCGATAGAGAGTGCACACACACACACACACACACACACACACACACACACACACACACACAGCCCCCAGCGCTGCTCTGTGGGTCTTAAGTGTGCATAACATGGCAGCCATTATCCTATTAGCAGCAGCCGAGGCCTGGGGGCAGGCAGGGGAAGGAGGGAGCGAAGGAGGGAGGGAAGAAACTGGCATTAAAAAAAAGGAGGTATAATGGGGTGGGAGGGAGGCAAGGAGCGAGGCGGGAGGACGGGAGGCCGGTAAGATATCGATGATGGAGGCAGGAAGGAAGGAGCGAGAGAAGCAGAAGGGAGGAAGCCAAGCAAACAGGGGGGACATAAGCTGAGCAGCTGTGGTTACAGCCGTACACCACTGGAGAAACCACCGCCATTACACAGCAGGAAACAGATTAGCCAGGGACAGACACTCGTCTTGGGCTGGGGAGAGAAAGAGGAGTGGTGCAAAGGGGTGTAGGAGGAGAGCTGGAGGAGTGGGGGGGGTATCGGCTGAAGGAGATGGAGTAATCAAGTAGTAGTGCTGCAACAAGGAGATATCCACAAGACACTGCAAATATGTGCTTGAATCAACACACTGGGGGACCTGCTGCATGCGTACCATGGCTGCTGTACTGATTTGAAAGCTTCTTTAAAGTACTTATTTTCTCTTTCGGCTTCGGCGGGGGCCCTGCCAAGCTCCATTTGGCCAGCATCTGCAGATCCCCGCTCCAAAGTCAATCTCGCCTTTGAACTCGCCCAAATAATGGACTCCTCCAGCCGCTCCCGTCATTAGAAGATGCTAATTTCCATTATGATTTATTAAACCAAGCCGCTCTTCTTCTCGGGGCTCTGCAATGGGGGGCATAGCGATGGGCTTAAGCAGACCCTGTACCCTCTCTTCCCAATTACCCCCCCCTCTCCCCCTTTCCTTCCTCCCTAACTTCCATTCCTCACTCCCTCTCTCCGCATTCAGCCACCCTGTCCGGGCTCCTTTCACAAGCTCTCTATTGAGGCCAGGGAAAAAGGCGCAGCAGCAGCAGCTGGCCACTCTTTTCTCCCAGCCAGGTATAGAGGGGCTGGGAGCTCTCTGCATGAGCAAGCCCCACTCCTCCAGCCCCATTCAGCCTTGCCACTGCCTCCCCTATTCACCGGGGCCCTACTTTGTCAGGAGCAAGGGGAACACAGAGGAAAAAGGAGGGATCGCCCTTTTCTCCCTTTTGTATTCCCAATAGCTATACAAGCGCTCCCAAAGCCTCCACTAATGAGTCGGCCTCCATAGTGCGGTGAGCGGCGAGAGAGGCAGTTTTGTCAAAGAGGAGCGTTTGATTAATTTGGGTTCATTCTCTCCACTGATGGAATGTCAATCTTGTGTTCATTAGCGTACTGGGTGGTTTCGCTTTTTCTAAATATTTGTGAGTGGGGTCTGCCTGCTTTAGGAGATTTAGATTGAAGGTTTTAGCGCAGCAATCACATGTTATATTAAGATAGTGAGGTTTTACTCCACCTGTATACCTGATGTGGTTGAGAGGAATATGTTTTCTCCAAGTACACGCAGACTAAACCTGTTTGCCTAATCCTTTCCTCCTTTCCCCGTGACTGGAAAACACACACACACACACACACACACACACACACACACACACTGCAGCATCAGTTAACACACCATCTAATTGCCATTTCTCCACAGTTAATGATACACTTAAGATAATGTAATGATGTTGAATGAATTGCTCGTAAACATATACGACGCACACCAAGGGAGAAGCCATATGGTCTGCCACGCAGTAAATGGGTATCCAGTTACTTCAAATAAATTGAATTTTCCACCTCTGGCCTGTGGTGCCATTGAGCGTGTTTGAAGACCTAATTGAATTTAGACTGGGGGGGGGGGGTCATTCTGATTTAGCTGGCTAATTAAACCACTCAGTGGATGTCTAAACACGGTGCCTGTGTATAACCAACCGTGACGCCGAGCTGGTCAAAGGTAATTCTAGTGTTTTTATATTCGGCGGGTTTTAAATAATGTCATTTTAAGAGCTTTGTGTAAAACGCTGCCAAGTTCGAAAAGTGCTTTCTAACGTTAGCTTTTATGGTGAAGCACCTGTGGTCGGGGACAGTGATCACTATGTTCCACACGAACAACAGAAGCTGCATTTAACCCTTTTTTTAACAGCAGCCAGTTGAGACGGAGATGGAGAGACAGCGAGAGAGAGAGGAAAAACAGAAAGCATAGAGGTAGATCACTCCTTGGCACTAATGCATTCACACTAAAAACACAGAAACAAAGAATGCTGGCAGACAAAAAAAGCTGCTTGGCCTTTCAGAGAGCCTCGGCGCTGCACATTCCTTTCCTGGCACAGAACAAAAACTGTTCCAGGCCATCGCGTCTTTTATGATATATTCTATTGACAAGGCTTATTAAAACAACCACAGCCAAATAAACAAGAGAGCCACCCTTTCCCCGCCCCGGCCTGTCAAAGAAGGTGAGCAAACCCCAGAATCTATAGCCTCGACTTTGTCTCTGCGAGGGTGAAGACGTGAGCAATGTGGACACAGGTAAACACTTGTTGAAAAGAAATGGAAACGAACTGCCATCTTGGCCCCCGGCTTTCAACAATGCTCGCCTTCACCGTGGCTGAGGTGTGTAGGCATAACAGAGTAGCCTGTAGCCACACCTACCCCGTGACCGAACAGGTTAGGGAGGTGGCGGGGTCATCTCTCATCGCCGCCAAACTGCGAGCCTTACCTACTGACAGGAACTTGGCACAGCCCGGCTAGATTCACTCTCCGCTTTGAACAAACAGTGAGAAATGTAAATGTTAGTACACACTTTCATTATAGGTTAAAAAAAGAAAAAAAAAGAAAAAGAAAAAGCCAGAGCCATGGTGTTTGGACACCTGCAGAGTGTGTGGTTGTGTTGAGCACCAACAACCACACCACACTAAAGCCTTCTTTATGCAGCCAACTCTTTGTTTTCCCCTCCTCCGTTAACAGGTGTGTAGTTCATGACCCGGGCGAAATGTGTGTTCCTCGTATAGTCCCTGAACCGGTTTTGGTTTAGCCAGCGCCTTTCTCCTGATTAACGCTAATCAAAAGCCCCAACGAGGCTTAATGCTCCCTGAAAAATCATTTAATTGTAGTTTCCATGAAGTCCAAAGGGAGAGGTAAGACCGAGCCTTCAGTACAGAGTGTGTTGGCCAGGGAGTGTTTGTGTACACGTAGGATTTGGCCTCTTGCCCGTGAGGACATTACTCTATCAGGGTGCGAGTTGTCCTCTCATACTTTCCCCCTTTCTCTCTCCATATTCTTATATCTGTCTCGCTGTGTTTTTTTCCCCCCCGTGTTCTCCCTTGTAGGCCACGCATCACGCCACTTAGGAAGGCAACCTGGTATCGACAGAAATGCCCAAACTGTCTCTGCTTCCCATTAGCAAGACATCTCCACGCTCCCGCAACACCCGTTAGCCACCCCGTCCCAGTATGATGAGCTGGCTGCGTTTCACGCCTCTCCTTTTTATTGTTGATGAATGGCTGCAGCAGATGGTTTGTTATCTTTGAAGATTCCAGTAAGACGAGTGTGATGAATTGCTCCGGGGCTCACAGACAACCCCACTGCCCCCGCCTCCTCACATCAGCCCTCCAGCCCTTGTAAAAAAACAAAAATCAGAAATAATATGATATATATATATTAAACTCAGAAAACACACCTCTGGAACTACTGCCTCACATTGTTTCATACCAGGTCCAACGTCCTCATGTGTGATAGCCGTCCTTTAACTGCGTCTGCATTGGCACTTTCATCCTATTCCAGCTGTCTAAACTCCAATATGGTTGGTGTTAAAAACATCCATACAGAAAAAAAAAGACAAGGGCTCATCTGGTGCAGTCATTATCCCCTTTACAACGTGCTCTCATGACAGACTCACGTCCACTCTTCTCATCAGTCACAACTTCACACAGCAGCGCACGGGCGTATAGGGGCTGGGTGGGTATGAGGAAAGGGCCAGTTGTGGTAGCAGTGGCTGCTAATGCCTTTCCTTACAATGTAAATTCTTTGCCGGGCGCTCTACTTCCCAGATGATAAATCAATCCATGCCCGGGGAGAAATGTCGCTCTGGATGGTGCCATGTGAAATGTCCAGTGTCTGGAGGGGGATTGCACACTTGCGTTGCACTGCCATAAATTTGTGACAGATTTAACATTAACACAGTAATACAGTAATACTGTATACATAATAAATAATACCACAATTTAAGAGTTTGTTTTGTTTGCTGCAACTTTCATGTTATTTATTATTTTTTCGACTGTAGATGTGCTTTTACTACACATAGAAACTGTTATGAGGTATCATTGTTTAACCATTAAATACTCTCATGCAAATGCAACAAGATATTTGGTTTATTTGACTGCAGCTTTCTGACTTATTAGCTGGCAACAGGCTCTTACAGTGAGGTGGGACTGTTTGTCTGGACCACAATGTCTCAGCAGATGCTTTTTTGCTATTTTCCACCACATCTTTAAGACAGCGGACAGATAAAAATCATCATGAATAAACTGAAACAGAAACAGTTGCTTCTGGTTGGAATTAATTTCCTTTCTTCACAAAATGTATAATTCATACAAAAATCAAAGTATTATGTGTATAATTTATCCATTAAGCCAATCAAGCTGTGTTGACAGTATTTCAATGTTATCATCTTAACTAGGCTGAATTTACAAACTAAATACCCAAGCATTTCTTTATGGAACAGTCCATACACTGAGCTCGGTGTATTGGTTAAACATTTTTAACACGGTATTTTGTCCACTGTGGTGGTAACACAAAAGTTATTTGTGTGCCAAGTCATTCTCAGCAGGTCAACCACCAGATAAATCATATTAAAAGACGTGTCAACAGTCCTCTCGAAATAGAACACCAAAGTACCTGATCCAAATACCATATCTGTTGAAGGAACATCAAAATGCAGGGCTGTGCATACTTGGGATGGCTGTGATTGTGGTCCTCCTGTCACTTGGAACTTGTGTTAAAGATATGTAAGGCACACGGAAGAGTGAAAAAATGTGAATATTTGCATTACCTGATCCTCATACCTACTGATGCCTACTGATACCTACTGATACCTACTGATGCCTACCTTTAAAAGCAAGTGTTTGAGATTTTTCTGGGGAGAAGACAGAGGCAGATACTGTACATAGATCAGTCGACATTGACATTGACTCAGTGGTAAATGCTGACGTGACATGTTGCAGAAGAATACCTATTAGGCCCACTTATTAGATATAGCTATACTTAACAAACATTCACATCACATCATATCTACAGATCAGAGTAAGTGTGAGAAAATGTTTCGGGCACATTCTTGTCAAATGAATACACATTTTAATGGGTAGATATGATCATGAAAGTATAACATGATAACATTCATCAGGTTATACAAATACCTCTGATGGGTATAAACACATTAACAAAGTTATACATCATGATTAGGCATGTTTTGTGTCATTTTCCACCACCAGTAAACATGTTGTCTACCTAAAGACATTGCACACTTCAGTACAGCTCCAAACAAATCCCAGTTCTCAAAAGTAATGGGATTTCGGGATAAATTGCAGATTTCTGTTGTAACTATAAAGTTTTCCATCACCGATGAAGTCATGTCTTAACACGGTCTCATTTCTCAGATATTTTCTTTACTCATGGGGGCTGTAGGCCTCACCTGTGGGCTACTGTGCTCACTCACACATGCATGATGCAACGTGAAACCTTCACCTATTTGTTGAAAAAGGAACAAGGAACTGTGCCACAGAACTGCCTGCAGTGCTGCAGGTGTGAATATCTCTGTCCCCGCCACGGTGATTAATTGCATTGAAATGTGGGACTTATCCCAACACGAAGTGATCACAATAGCACTGACAAAGTCAATCAATACGGTCTGTCAGTGCCAGGAAAAAAATGTGATGAGAAAAACTGTTCATGGGGCCAAGTGGCTGACAGGCCCACCGATTTATCACAGATGTGCATTTTTGAGACAACGGGCGGACATGACTTCACCATTTGGGAAGAATTATGTGCTATCATGAGGCCATTATAGGGCACACTCAAACGGTGCAAAGATCAGTCTGGATGCACAAAACACACACAGACACACGTATACATGGGTGTGCCCACACAACACAAGCATACACACTTAGTTAAGCTCATATGTGCCCTACTCACAGATGTTCAGATACTCATAGATGCACAAGCATGCACAAACACTCAAACTGTCAAGAGCAAGCATCTGCACATGTAATCTAGCAGATGTCAGATGAAATCACTCCTCCGGTTTAAATATTCGGTTTAAAATACTGTTTTATCTCATTCATCAGAGTGTATTAATTTCATTAATCAGTTGCTAACATGGGTGTCTATGAGCGGGCACTCTATTGAAGTGTCATGGATTTAATACTGCGAGGAGGCTCACCTCAAGAGAAAACTATAGTACTTGCTAGCATTAATGACACCTGTGACACACACACACACACACACACACACACACACACACACACACACACACACACACACACACACACACACACACACACACACAGACAGACAAACAAACATACTTCACAAGAACCACAGATGAAAAGGGAATAGGATTATTGCTTTATATTTTTGCATTCTGAGGAATGGCTCAAATAAGAGAGAAAATCCATGAATATGTGGTAATTGTTGCCTTAAAATAATTTTATGAATGGATAAAATCTGGGTAAATTGGATATTTTAAACAACTCAGTAGTTGGTAGTTTAAACAGCTATTTGTCAAAATATTGCTTTTTGATTAGTGATGCTAAAAACAAATAGTTTATTATTATTAGTAGCATTATCATTATATCTTGAGAGGTAAAATACCTAGTAAAATAAAGTAACAAAATATTAATATAGTAAAATAGGATGTTGTCTATATCTATGGCTGTAATGCATAAGAGGCGTGTAGTTTGTCTGTGTACACCAGGGAAAGTTGGAACAAACGTGTGATGATAGGCAGGCCTACAATAAACACAAAACTCTACACACCCCATATATTAAGCGTTTCACTAGATTAGATTAGATTAAACTTTAATGATTGGTCGCTGCTGCAGCAGATAATAGAATAATGTTTCCCACGAAGGCAAAACATTTAAACATGTCCGAACTGATAAAGAAAACAAATCCTGTACTACCTAGCTGCATCTGACACCGCAGTATCCCCATAAGATAGTATACTAAAAATATATTGTAGGATCAATATAGTTTTTTTTTTTATATAAGGGACCGCCGTGGGGTTTTTATCCTTCAAATTTTGTAGGCTATGTGATTTTCTTTCTTTCTTTTTTTTCAAAAATCAAATACTGTTCATTACAAACATTAGAGCTTGATTACATTTTAACGTTTCATCCGACCAACTTTAAGTGAAAATCGAATAAAAATAAAAGCGAAAAGATTTAAACCAGTTATGTTATTATGGTTTGTCATTATGTGATTATGGGGCTTCATCTTGGTGATTGTCCCTTTAAGAAGCAGTGAGAGTGAGAGGAGGCGGTGCGGTTTCACACCCCGGGGTGGGAAACATGGGCGGGGCCAAGGACTGCTGAGTGACAGCCGCTCACTGGCTCTCAAACTCCGCGACGCCCGAATAACCCGTAACGGCCAATGAAATTAGGACTTGACCCGCCCGTCAAATCGCAACAGCCAATCGCGGAGGAGAATGGGAGGACCCTGGGATCGCTGTTGTGCATCCAACGTGGGACTACGGAACGATCTCCGTGGAAAAAAAGGAAAAGTAACTCAAGAAAGGAAAAAACTCATGGTGGTGGTAGACGGTCGGAACGGGGGTGGACTATATTTTGCTATTAATCGTGTCGCCGAGATTTTGTGACCGCAGACTGCACCCGATAAGATGTTGGTTTAGGTCTTCTTGGAAGGGAGAGAGTGTGTGTTTCAAAATTGGGATTATTCGACGAGAGCAAAGTGTTGTTGCGATTTGGACGGTATGCAGCGCTCGAGTTGAGAGAGCAGCGCTGGAGTTTCTCGACACTGTTCCTGCGGGTGTTGACTTACATGTTACATTTTACATTTTTAACCGTGCGGAGAAAAAACATCACTAGAAGTTACGTTGCACCCGCGCTGTGAAGTTTTTTTTTTTTGTTTTTTTTACAACAGCCGTTGTAGTTTGAACAGTAATTTCTCCTGCCAGATCATGTTCCGTTGATCAACAGTTATTTTGAGATCTATCCGGCAGTGTGTCCTTTATCATCTTTCTGTTGCATGTTTTCAAACATGTCCCTCTCAGAAGCAGACGTCCTGCCAGAAAAAGGACTGACTTTTTAGCCCTTTGTGGACACTTACAACCTACATGGAAGTTTTTGCCGATATGCAAGTTTAATGTAGCCAGCTTTGGTGGTTAACCTGTAAATCACCTTTGATTTTCAGCCCGCGTCGGACACCAGAGGAGAAAGTTGGACTGGGAACTTGTGTCCTAAATGACTGCTGTTTGGAGGGGGAAGCATTTGACTGCACTGCGGTTGTTTGTAATAATCCCTTTATTACAAGAAGGCAATTAATGTGCTATCAATAGCGCTCAAGTTCCCCGAAGCTACGTTAGTTTTCCAATCTGTGGATACGAGGAGAGAGCTCAGCGGCCGCGCTATTAAAACTGGATACAAAATGGCGGCGTCCCTGGGACGAATTGGATATGTTTCTCACTATGTTTTTTATCTACTTTTGTCAGTCGAACTATTAATCAGTTATGGATTGAGCTCTGACTTGCCGTGTGCCCAGAACTGTACATGCAACGGAGATTCAGTGGACTGTAGCAATCTGGAGCTGACCGCTACACCTCTGGACCTTCCAGCCCGGACAGTTTCCTTGTAAGTAAAGCGGCCAGTTGCCCTAGCCTATTTATTCACCAGCCCATAACAGGACAACAATGTTTGCAAAGAGAAAAGTCTAGCATAAAATAGGGGTTCCCAACCCGGCAGATGTCCGTTAGACCGCGGACCCCACTTGGTAAGATTTTGTCCCCAGGAATCCCACCAGGAGTCTGGTTAGTTCTGATTTAGTGTACAGTTTCAAAACTGCCTCTGCTGTAGGTGGTGAGACTGAAACCTACTGTCAAACAGTCATCCTTCTCTCTCTCCTTATCCTTCTCTCATGGGCTTATTTATAGTGAGTGAAATAATAGTGAAATGAAGCTGTTCCTCATCTTGCTGGGGGGACCCCCTGTTACCCCATCAAGGATCTCTGGAGGTCCCTGGACCCCACTTAGGAAACCACTGGCGTAACACACCGCTGGGCTGTATCATATTGCTCAGGCAAATGCATATTTAGACAAGGTTGGAACCTGATTGGGTTTATTTACGCAAACCAGGAATGTGTGTATTCCTAAATCTGTTTGACAACAACACAAGTCAATGGGAATTATTATCACTCATTGGCAAAATGGTTTCCCATTTAAGCTTGACAGTAGTTCAAAGCTGATTTCAATATGCTGTGATGATGTTTTGTCTTTTTAAGTCATAGTTTTATTTACAGCAGTGGGCAGTGGGAATTGTAATTGCTAGAGGAGGGAGGGTTACACACATGAAAAACACACCGTGCATACAGCACTCTACGATTCGTTAGGGTGCAATGCCTTGCTCAAGGGCACATTTACCAGTTATTGTGGAGGGCGGGGAGAATACTCCCCTCAGTTCTCTCCCTTCGAATTACCCGGCTAGTTTCATCTTGCAGGCTCCCACTGCTCCCTAAATCTTGTGTTCAGACTGGATTTATCTTATGCCTAATGCACTGGAACAAGCCATCAGTTTGAATTTCTTATCTTTAAAGTTTCATTTGTTTAAAGAAATGTACATAGATATTGTGGGCCAAGGTATGTTATTATAAATCAGTTTAGTAAGTGAATTCTGGACAAACTGAAAAGTCACACAGAGATCCTAAACATTATTAGTTTGTCCATGTTAGAATGAACAAACCGTTCCCACAGGGCAAGTAAATAGATGGACTCTGGAATTGGAAGCGACACAACATCCAAATTGGCTTTATTCAATGAGATTTATGACATTTAGGAAATTAACCAATTTGGGAACATTTTCATGGAACGTCTCCCGATGTTGAATGAGCCTCAGTGTTCATCTATCTGAATGACACAATTTATTTACGGACAACACACTGCTCTGTCCTCCCAATCAACATTTTGGCTCTCATCACAGTATATTATAACTGGCACGTCCAATGGCAATTGTGAATCCTTAAGAACAATTGGGCTTTTTGGTATTTTCACCTATGTGACCAAATGGGCCATTGGGGGGTGTGTTGCTGGGACCGCGGGGTTAAAGACCAAAGGCCTGCAGACTCCTCTGGCTCCCAGGTTCCTGTGCTGGGCAGTTTATCTTCCCCTGGGAAGTGAGGAATGCAACTTTTAAAAAGTCCTCTAACACATGAATAACGATGCTTGTGCCCAGGTAGCCTTATTGCCCCTAAGCACCACTTGGCCAAGTTCAAGTGCAGGCGCTGTTTATCACACATGTATGCACACTGCTCCTCCTGTCTTCGTGGACAATGCACAGCTAGTACAAGTGTCCCAATTGAAACAGCTGGCTATAAACCTTTTGGTGTGTGTGTGATACGAGGGGCCTGCGTGAGCCATACCTAGCCCCAAGTCTACTCATATTTTCCTGCCAACCTTATCGGTCAAGATTTAAGGACCCGCAATCTTGTTGTTTCTCAAAGGCAATGGTTTTATGGCTTTGAATTATCTTTTAAAACACCTAGGTTGCATATTTCCACACCACTTGAGATAGCCCCATTGTGTTGGCAGGTAACACAAAGGGAGAGAGCCTTTTTTCTTCTGGGGTCTGTAAAAGAGCCAGATTAGTAGATGATTACTGTAAACCCAAAGAGACAAGTAGGGAGCGTTTCACTTGTAGCTGAATGTGATCCCATTAAAAGGTACCTCACGCCAAGTCCCGTCCATTTGAGTGGGTGAAATTACTTTTTTGTGTTGCGGGTTGGTATTTCAGTTTGCGTGTACTGCCTGGGCACGAAAAGGATGTGTGTGCAGGCTGTGTGCGTATGCGACTTACTGGCAAAGGGGAAATGCCATTCAGTCCTACTTATTTATTTGCGTACAGCCGTTTCTGCTCTTGGCACGTCAAAAGCCAGAGCCTTAAAAATTCCTGCATGCATTGTAATAAGTGAAGAATGTGACAGGCACTGTGGACTGCTTACTCCATAGCTGGGGCTACCTATGTTTATAATGGAATAGTCTAGCATTGCTGCACACGGCAGGTTGATAGAGCATGGTGTATAATACAGAACAGTAATAGGATTATATAATTAATAGGATAAAAACGGTGTTTTGGCAACTGTAATGTCTTTATCCTAATCCCAGTCTAATGCATTAAGATCTTCAAAATGAGCCAGATCACAATAAAGCCAGAGGATGAAGTGAAAATAAAATGTCAGTCCCACTTATAAATGTGTGATGCATGCAGACCAGAGGTGCTATAACCTAACGCATGATGTTGCAAGTAATACCCCTCTATCTTCTTCACTGCTAACTGCATGAAGGTGTTTGTCCGTCCCTACCTCCGGGACTCTGAGCCAAGTGAAATTAGTGTGGAATCAACTGTCCCTGTTATGTTTAGCCCAGGAAGGAAGCAGCGGTCGGTGTCGTGGCGAGGTGGACATAATTGTTGGGTGTCAATAAAAACAAGCCATCTTCCGCTCCCGCTGTCCGCCTCCCTCTGTCTCATGCTCAACACTTAAGTTGCTCTCTTTCAGCAAAGTTAAATCTTAATAATAAGCCTTTTTTCAAATTGTTAAAATTAAATGATAATAATAATATGGTTCCGGCAGCAAGCCTCTAAAATCAAGTTTAGTTTGTATCTGTGTACATAAGTGGTTTGCATAGGGCAGTACACGTAGGTTTGCCGAACACAGAGGGGGTTTATGGGTAATAGGCACGTCCTATTGAGAGTTTGGCTCTCAAGACAAATTGCACAGACATGAGTGGCTGCAACAAGAAGTGATGTAGTTAGTCGTAAATATAGGCGCGTTTGTACAACTACACACAGAAGCTGCTAGGCAGTCTGCAAAGATAAGGTAGATCATCCAGAGAGTATAAATCCAGCTTAAGAGGAATAAAGATTTCTCATCTTTTGTGTCAGTGAAAGAGAATTACACGCTCATGTAGCTGCAGCAGTTATCTTCATACGGGCTATAGATTGGAAGTACAGTGATGACAACTGCAATAGTAGCTCGGGGTGGGGGTGGGGGGGGGTTGGTGGCTGGTGGTTAGTTGTTGGCCTGCGGTGTATCCATCAGTAGCAGTCCCAGCTCCTCTGAGGAAGGCCTCTGGACACAGCCCTGTGTGAAGAATCAAGCCCTAATGCCTTCCAGTTGTCAAAATAGTCTCCCTTCAGGGCCCTGCTTTAAATGGTCTCCTGTGAGAGCGTGGCCTTGATGGTGATAGTAGTGAACAAACATGTGTTGGCACATCCTGGCAGAGGAGATTGAGGTAACGAGGAGAGATGGTGAAGGATTGAGGGGCCGCACAGGTTATTCAGGGTGAATACCTGAGGTTGAAGGACTGATAAACCCTTTCTATGGCCTCTTTAAGGCATGGACGTCCGTGTTCTGTTTTTTTTTTTTTTTTTACATTTCCTAAACCAAACATGCTTTTCTGGTTTAAAAATGGCCCGCCAGTCTCAGATGTTTGTCTGTTGATTTTGATTGATGAATAGCCTAAAAACATTCACAGCAAGCTTCCTCTCACTCAGTCACATATTCCCTCTCAGGAGTGGTGCCTTATCTTATTTGCGGCCACGGTAATGTGTATAAATAGCATTTTTGCCCGCAGTGCCATCCGCGTAATGGGGTTTTTGTAAGTAAATAAAAGCATGAGCATTACTAATGTTGGCTGCGATTGCTACGGTCAGATAGAGATAAAGCAGATGCCCGCTGTCTGCTTGCCAACCTCTTTCCGTCTTCTCTCATCCATATTAAAAGTTTTTGTTTTTTTGTTGTACAAGTTCCAGAAAGCTACAGTGCTGCAGCAGAATCATTGCGTCACCAACATACACTCTGGTCAAAAGCAAGGAGTAGCCCCATCCCCACTGCTCCCCTCTACAAGTCAGGTTTTCCTGAGCGGTTTCCCCTAAAGGGCTGGCTGTAACTCTCCTTCAGCCCTCGTACAGCAGAGCACTCAGCGGAGCAGTCCTTCCGCTCCGACTCAACCCTAAGCCTTAGCCTTAAACCCAGCAGAGCAGCGGCATTGGTAAACACCACCCCCAACATTTGGTTTTGGCCTCTGCCCTCAGGAAATGGGTTTGTTTTGGTGGTTTCCTGTCGGGCTGGTGGCTCAGCTGGTTGGTTGGGGGCTGGCAGACAGAGGGTGTGGCTGTGGATCACCTGGCCTAGGGGACTATCGGGCCAGGGGGGGTGGGGGACATTTTCCGCCCTCTGTCTGGAAGTGTTTTGTCAATGTCATGGTCTGCTGCTGCCTTCAGGCTGGTTCAACTAGTGGATGAAAGTCCCCGTCAGTGGTCAAAACCTCAACCTCTGTCAGCCCTGTCATAACACGCTGGAGAAATTCGCAGTGCAATTTTACTTGACCGTAACATTACAGCAACTTGAGGGAGGATTGCCTCTTGTTCCAGTCGTCTCCATAGCCTATCCTCAACAAGTATGTTTATATCACACATCCATGGTTACCGCTGAATGAATTATGTGCGTTAAGCTTAATATAAAGGCAGGAATTGATTGACGTATCAACACCAAACCGCAGCATCGTCTCTTCCCCACTTTTCTTGACCAAGATGGACATTTCAGCAGTTGGGCAGCGACACAGCAACAGCAGCAGCACTCAGCAGGGCTTAGCCTCTTGTGGTTTGTAGGGCATTTCTCACTACGCAGCCTTGTAATCTTGTGGTATTGGGAGTGATTATACCAAGTTTGTTTATTGTCATAGTTTCCTCAGCCTTGTGACTCAGATGTCCGTAGGCAGCTATTTTAAAGCCGCATCTCAAGTGTTTCCTAGGGTTTAAGATGATATTATCGTTGGTGCTGATTTTTTTATTAGCTACTCTTCACTTTCTTCCCCCTTATCAGGCTGTTTGATGTTTTAGCCAGGCGGTGAAATACGAGCGTTCCTGTACGTGAGCCTTAAATGTATTATTTGATGTAAACGGTCCTCTTCTAACCCCTAAAGTTAAGAGATAATTCACGCAGAACATTAGACGTGAACAAAGTGGCGAGGAACAACCAAGGTTGAGCCACACTTTCATAACAACAGATAAAGGCTGACATTAACATGAAGTTATGGAGTGAGCTCATGGACTTGCACTGACTTTAATGACAATCAAACAGCTGCTGCCACAAGTCATTCCACAGGAATCCAGTCAGCAGAATAGATGGCCTTTTTGTTGAGACACTTCGGGGTGCCAAGTTTTTTTTCCGCCCTTTTTCTCCTTCTCCCCCCCCCCCCCCCCGAAAGCCGGTGTCTACAAAGTGGGTTTGATCGATGAATCATCTGTGAATTCTCTACATCTGGTAAGAGTTTGGAAATCGGGAGAAGATGTTAGAAAAAAAAAAGCGTGACTTGGAAAGAGAGAGAGGTACTGTGCAAGTGGAGCAGCAGCCCCCCCACCAAACAGTCGCGAAGTGATAGTGTTAACTCGGGCCAAACATTCCTCCAACCCCCCCCCCCACCCCCCTTGCATTAGCCTTCTGTGATACTGCAGAAGGGAAAGGAGTGTCAGAGATCCACTATCTGGACAGCCACACATTCACATGCAGTTAGATTGTATAGATAGCTGGGGCCACTATTTGGCCCCTTTCTTTCCCCACTGGCTATACTGTAATTATTGCAGAATTGTGTCTCTGTTAGCATAATATACAATAAGTAGGGGGGAAATAGACTGTCTAACGATCAGTCATTTTCCTCACTTTGAAGTGGAGAGCATAAGGTCAGCAGTCTGCACAGCGCTAAAACAATAGCCCCGCTAAAGAGACATATTTATGTTATTCCTGATGAATCGGGGACGCTCATTTCCTTTTTGCTCATAATCAAGTAGTCTGGCGACGTTTGTAACAATTTAGCGCGGTATCACGCTAGAATCACAAGTGTGTGTGTGTGTGTGGACAGTGTGTGTACATGCATGCAGTATGGATTGCGCCAGTGTTGTTGCGCCCCCCTCATCTGCCGCGTCCGGCCTGGCGTCGCCGGGCCTGGCCCTGGGTTCACGCGGCGCCTCAGGCTAGTGCAGGCCCTCCTCCCAACCTTCTCGCTGTTTGTTTGGAGTGCCCCGCTCCATCCCTCGCTTCAACCCCTAGCGCCGAACCGGCAGCGGCAGAGTATGGCGGTGCACATGGCCCCAAGATGTGGCCCGCCTTCCTGCCTCGGAAAACTTCACAAACTGAGTCACGCTCCGTCTCTGACTGATCTCAAAGGCTGGAGCAACTCCTTTGTTGCCTGGAATTTTGGTGTGTGTGTGTGTGTGGGGTGGGCTGCAGTGCAAATGGCAAAATATGCTGACCCCATCAGCACCACACATCGCTGATCTCATACAAGTTCTCCTCGCCCTCTAAAGATCCTGTACACCACAACCTATCAGCATTTTGACGGATTTTGTGATTCTAGAGCATCGTATTTATTCATCGCTATCGCAGTAAATCATGTTTGCCGGCTTTTAACCTCTTTGTAGTCCAAAAGGTTGATAAGATATTGTCTTTGCTCTATCTCTCCTCCCACTATATGAGCGGTGTGTAAAATGGTGGCCTAGAGCTGGTATTAACCCTGCGTACACGCTCACTGCTGTTGCCTGGCTATAAACCGGCCCTTTATGACAGGAAGAGTGTGTGTGTGCGTGCGTGTGTGTGTGTGTGTGTCGCGCAGGTTATTATTTGACTAGTTTTATGATGCTCACAATGGACCACATTAAAGGGCCTCCGTCTCCCAGCTGGACTACAGAGGGCTGATTACTGACATCACTTCACACTTTCAGCGAGCGAAGTTCACGCTGCCTTTATCTACGATCGAGATGGGAAAGATAATGATGATCTATCTCTGTATGTGTAGGTCCCTTCTCTCTCTCTCTCTCTCTCTCTCTCTCTCTCTCTCTCTCGCTCTCTCTCTCGCTCTCTCTCGCTCTCTCTCGCTCTGCCGCCCTATCTTTCCTCTCCCACACACATACAGACTGTGTGCTGACTTATGAGCACAGTGTCATAAGCTATGACATCACTTCTCTGCTCCCAGCACTCCTCTACTCCCACAGCACCCATAATGCAGCTATTTTTTAAAGCCTTTTAATGAGTTTTATGTGTCAAATCAACTACATAGTCTAGCAGTGACGGTCTACTGCAGCGGTGGGCGGCAAGCCTTTTTTTTTTTCCCCCTCCCGGGACAGTTTGCTTAGTCAGCCAGGCAGTTTATGGCCTTATCACAGTGTCTTTTAGTGCTTTGTCTGCCAGACAGGCTAAGGCTAAAGCTAATGTTGTTTCAGGTGACCCGCTAGCCTCCCAGCGCTCTGCTGACCTAGGCTGTTGTCACTTGACCTGGAAAGATGTGGAGAATAGGAGCCGTGCTTCAGGGGCAACAGGTGGTTGAGGTTTTGTTGGTTTCTGAGGCACATGATTTTGTTTTTCACTGAGTAGCAGTGAATTTCACCACGCTGTAATGATTTGGTGTCATTGTGTTTCAGCCTTGGTAGATTTAAGGTTGTTTTTTCTTGTTCTGAATTTAAGGGCTGTGTTGAATGTGCAGAGAAGAGAGCTATTTCCTCCTCATGCGTTACAGTGACTCAACTTATGTGGCTATTGTTTGTAGTGTGTTTGTGTGTGTGTGTGCGCGTGTGCTGGCAGAAAGGCCGTAGAGGGTCAACTAGGGTCTCGGGGGTTGGAGGTGGGAGGCGTAACTGTGCCTCTTTATCCCAACCCAGCCCTCACCTCAGCTGCCCTCTTGTTACATGCCTCTCCACTTCTGCTGACAGAATAGAGGTTATGTTGACCTTCTGTGGTCACCGATGGCTAGCAGTTAGCTAGAGCACAGTAGGGAGAGTGTTGTTGAGATTTTGGTGGGTGCAGTTCAGAATAACACTTAACTGCTGAATTTAGGTGTTTTCACTACCCGTTATCTTCTACTTGAGCACTTGAGGGAACTTATGGGAGCGTTTGTGCTGCTTTGGCATCCTGTTTGAAAAGCTTGCCCCCTAAGCCAGGAGTGCAGCAGCCAGAATGAAATGAATCCAGTGGGGAAAACTGGTATTTGGCTCAACCTGTGCCCTTAAATTATTGTGCTGTTGACGCTTTTCTGGTCAAGCACCTGGCTAGGAGCGTTGATTGTGATCCTGCTGACTAATATCAAACAGTCCTGCCCATTTGGATAAAGCGAGGCCGTCTAGTCGTGCCATGCCATGGAATGCACTGTTTGAAACATTCCAGGCTTCGAGCAGCAAAGTGCTTTGTAGTGTTTGCCATACTTAATCACAGCTTCGGCTCTCGCTGGTTCGCGTCTTTTGAAATGTCTCAACAATAGGACTTTTCCGGCTGGATCAAGGAGATGGAGAAAACTCAGATAAGCTGTGTCGTGCCATCGCCCATTTGCTCTCTGCACCTAGTCTAGAGTTTGACAAGCTATTTGAAAGGTGCATGTTCTTCCTCCTCCTGTGTTTCGTGCTGTTGTTCTCCGATGTGGCATTCTTCGCCCGTGAAGCAGGTCTAAAACTCTGTAATGACTTGTAAGCTTCTGATCCCAGTGCGGGAAATTGTTCCAGCGACGGCAGTATTGTAAGGTCACTTCTGGAAAGCATTAGCCGCAGTTAGTGGTGGCATGCCCCGCCACCCCTCCACAGGAGAGAGAGAGAGAGAGAGAGTGAGAGAGAGAGAGAGCGAGAGACGTTATCAATGCCACCTCATACAGTAGGTGTTAAAACGCTGTGAAACTTATCTCATCTGATAGGCAAGAAAATGAATCTGGCTGAATGAGGCGGAGAGGAAAAGCCTCAGTTGTGTAAACACCTCCCTTCCCCTTTGCTTGTCAGAGGTGACTGAGAAAAAGGCACATGCTTGCGTGGTACACACACACGTACCAAGGACCAGTTTTGTTTGTTGCCGTGGCCTTTAGCACCAGCACGGCAGGTTTTGCTCTCAAACGTGACTTCCCCCTACTCATCCCTTTGTTGTGTCTTTGCTGTTCCCCATTTCAATCTTTGACTTTTCATGCCCTTTTACATGGGAAAAAAATCTTATCATACCCTTTTAAAAATTGAAAAGGACAACCCAGGATAACTTGCCTTTCTTTGGTCCACCAGTACAGTTCCTTTCGCCTGTTGTGCGGCGGTAAGCAGCTTGTTAAAACCACTGATTGCTCTACCAGATGACAGCGCTCTCCCGGGTCGGTCCTCTCTGTGTGCCGTGTGTGTGTGTGTGTGTGTGTGTGTGTCGGCTGAATACATGTACCTCCCGGCAGTGGCGGCCCGCAGGAAAACCCTGTGATTTTTCACTTAGCTTCACCATAACGAGGTAATTGCCTCCTGTTGCAGTGGACAGCAATTTAGTGATCTAGGCCACAATAGCAGGAGGTGCCCCAGTGAGTGATCATAACATACACACCTCCCTGTCAGGGTTCTGCCTGGAGGGCAGACACACGCTCTGCTATTATCTCGTCACACACACACACACACACACACAGACCGAGAGTCTGGAGGAGAGACTGTCATTATCTTCAATCAGACATACAAGAAGTGAAAGGGAACGCTGTTGAGAGAGATGGAGATTGATGCTGATTATAAAGCTGTAAAATGTGTAGTGTCGAGGATGTTATGCAATGGCTGTCCTGCCATGGTACAAACTCAGTCTCCTTCTCACATCACTTTTCTAAGCTTTTCTATTTTCTCTTTATTGGGAAAACTGACAAAAACTATTTATTTCACATGAATCAAAATGTCACGCTAACCCTTAACGCCCTCAGGGTTGATTTAAACAGTACTCAAAGGGTGCCACCGAATCCAGTCCCCTTCGCCTTTTCCTCCCAGGCTCATTCCCCCCGCAGTGGTCTTCCAAGGCCACGGCAGGACGAGAGGATGAGGAATGTGGTGCGTCAGGTAAATGTGTCCCCAGTCTCTGGGAACAAGCGGCCATCTCTTGGCAGGCCTGTGAAACATTCCTGGGCCATCTCTCATGTCTGGACGGAGGGGCAGGAGGCAGGCGGCTCGGAGCTGTGGGCTCCCTTTGTCTCACTCGGCCTAAACCCTCCACACAAACACAAACACCGCTCTCACTGCAGCCTCCTGTCTGCCAACAGGCCGAGGGCCAGGCGGGGGGGGGGGGAGGGTGCACATATATGGGTGTGTGTGTAAGAGCGATAGCATTTGTTTATGCGCGAGATAAATTTGATTCGTATTGCGTGAGAAGCTTCATCTGAGATGCAGATGTGTTTTATACACACACACACACACACACTCTCCCGCTCACTCTCTGACGGCGGTAATGTTATATCACTGGACAAATCGCTGTCTAATAAGCCTCTGTACAAGTCAAGTGCCAGCTATTAAATACGCTATTAGCTTAAAGTGCAAATTGACTGCTGCACAGATGAATGGCCTGTGGGCTTTGTTAGGTAAGTGAGCCAGGAGAGAGACACACTCTGTATCGATAGTATTGATCCGGCCCCCCTGAAGGCCAGCTGAATGGATGTGCTGTAGTGTTTCCAGGCATATTTAATATGGATGAACGAGGCTATTTGTCACGGTTAGAAAAAATAAAGTTTGCGTGTCAAAAATGGTTTCTATTGATCAGGATCTTTGTTTGAACTGTTTAAAAAGGGGTCATGACAAATGCAATAAAAGCAAATCACGATGAAGAAAAAGCCGTGTTGCGATTTATGTTCCATGTGTCAAGGTGAGATTTCAACCAGCTGTATGTTAACATGTCATTTCCACTCTTTCAGAAACCTTGGCCACAACAAGCTGACCGGCATCAACGTGGACGTCTTTACCAACCTCCCCAACTTGCAAGAGCTGTAAGTAGACGTGTTAACTCGGTCACTAAGGATTCATACTTGGACGGTTAGGACGCCCTCGGGGTGTGTGTGTGTGTGTTTGTGTCTCCACACTGTTTCAATGTGAATATAGTCGTGTGCCTCTTTCCTTTCTCAGATCAACAGTCAAGCATGGGTTTATTTCAGCCACCTTTTGGCCAGATAGACACTATAACCCACCTGCGTCAATCGCTATACATTTTTTCTCAATGGGGGGGAAAAAGTCCCTCCAACACCCACGGTTGCCACTCCACATCCTAGCAGCATCCTCGTATGTATTGCCTTGAACTGAGTCCAATTGAGAATAAAGTGGTGGTTTTCTATATTAAGCCTCCCCTCCACCACCCGATACCGTGGCCAACGCTGGCCTTGTAAATATTTTATATGGTGAGGAGAGGGCTTGGCTCTGTGTCACTCAGCACCGGCACACAAGACGCATACACACATATACACAGGCTGACTGGTGATACACACACTGGTGACATCTTTGGCAGGCCGAGCCATCCAGCCCTACGCTCATCGACATCTGTTTTACTCCCGTGTTATTTTTGGTTTTAAACGGACGGCTCGCTTTGTAGACACATCAAGTTAGCATTTGAAATCCTTTGAATTGCTCCGGGTTTGATTTAATTTACCCTCGTGATAAGGCGTGTGGAGTGGCCCCCCTATATGGTAGTTGGGAGCTATATGCTACTCCTCAACTAGCAGAGGTAAAGGGAGGAAACTAGCAGAGGAAACTTTGCACATGACACAGTCTCGCCATATTTGTCTGGCACCACATTGGATTGCCTTATATCATGAACTCCATGCACAAGAGCCATGGAAAGATAGTTGTATTTTCATTTATTTTCACCAATCATTCTACTAAATGTCGTCCTGTTCTCCTGATTTCTTTCTATTTATCCTCTGTAGAGCCCTGTAACCTCACAACAGCATTTTTGCGTCTTCCCCCAGGTACAGGTTTGTTCTCTAACTCACTATTGTGTGTGTGTGTTTTGTCATTTCCAGGCGGCTGGACCATAATGAGCTGACCTCCATGCCAGATTTAGGACAGGCCGCCTCCAAGATCGTATCGCTCTACCTGTGAGTATCGCCCCACTTGCTGCCTATCCGTTACCGTAAACATCTGGGTCTCCGTTACCATATTCATCTTAGGTCAGTGGCCTGTCGGAGCCGCTCTTGAAATAGTCTCTTGACGTCGATCTAGGATGCATCTACATTTACGTCTCCGAGGTAACGCTGCCCTTATTTGAGAGGGATTGCAGCGTTCGGGGGTTGGATGTGATTTTTAATTGTGTAACAGCGGATCTACTAACATCCCCTTTCTGTTTGGTGTCAATATGGAGGCCTGTCAGGGGCCATTAGTATGTGGTCAAGTAACTGACTAGTCTCGTTAGCTGGCCATGCGGTCTCGTCTCTAGTGAGCAGTGCTGGCTGGTTGGAAGTGTCAGCTCCCATATAGTTCCAGCCTGCTTGCTTCCAGTTGTGAAACTCTGCCTGCGGGTGCTGCCGGGCTGGCATCTCACTGGAGATTTACTGCCCTATTTGGGAAGGGTGCGTGTGTGTGCGTGCATGCATAACTGCTTATGTGTGTGTGTGTGTGTGTGTGCCTGTGTATGCCGCAGCTGTGAGCCCAGTGGCCCATCGACAGTCTTTTTCACACATACACAATTGTGACAGTGTCCTGCCTCGCCTCGTCTGTCAGTGGGGCCTTGTTGTTTTCCAGCCTCCGACGGTTTTCCCCCCCTCATGTGTGGCCACGGAACATTCTAGCATCTCACTCAACCAGAAACAAGGAAAGTTAAGCCCCCATTGCTAGTCTAGCGCTAACCATTACAAACAGTCTGTGTATTTTCTTTCACACCTTGCTAGCATGCCGGCCGACTCCCCGGTAGTAAAGTATGCAGCTGCTGGTTCCTGTGAACGTTGCTCATCGTTGTATCGCTTTCAGTGGTCAGCTTAGCCAGAGTCATGCTGCAGCCTCTCCCCGTGTGTCATCCGCCTGCTTCTCAGAACCTATCACGATGCCCTGCCTTAGTCACAACGCTGTTTCTGAACCGTTTACGTCAATTGCGGAAACTGAGGTTTGATTGAGCAAGGCAAAAATGACTCCTTTCAACTTCTGATACAAAGCAGATCAGAGCAAGTTCACCTTTACTTGCGCAAACTCTGCAGTCGCACCCTCTCCTGCAAATGATTGGGGTGTCTTTTTTTGGCCTGACTCGAAGCCTGTTGCTATGGGAAGGCCTGTATGGGAGGAGGGGGGGGAGGAGGGGGGGGGGGGACTAGAGGGAGGGTCGTATCTTTACAAAGCCACACAGCTGAAGGCCCGTTGGAACACTTGCAGCTGCAGCTGTCAATCAGATGGCTTACTGTAAAATGGGTGACAGGGAGCGAGGGGAGGAAGGATGAGGAAGAGATAGGGCCGGGTCAGGGTGACATCACCGCATGTTACTGCAGAAAGTGGAACGCTTATGAAGAAGTAGTGGAGGGAGGTTAAGGGAGGGTTGGGAGAGGCAAGGGGAGGAGAGAGAGAGAGAGAGAGAGAGGTGCAATCCAGCTCAGGGTTATGCCCAAGAGTAAACCCAGCACACCCATGCCAACCACCAAGGCCTCCCCTCGAGTGCGTGTGTGTGTGTGTGTGTGTGTGTGTGTGTGTGTGTGTGTGTGTGTGTGTGTGTGTGTGTGTGTGTGTGTGTGTGTGTGTGTGTGTGTGTGTGTGTGTGTGTGTGTGTGTGTGTGTGTGTGTGTGTGTGTGTGTGTGTGTGTGTGTGTGTGTGTGTGTGTGTGTGTGTGTGTGTGTGCCTGTGCCTTGGCAGAGGTAGCAGTATAGATGGCAGCTCAGTGCGGGCGGAATTCCTGTGCCGTTGGTTAGAGAGCGGCTGGAATGTTGTCTAACTGCAGGCCTGTGTGAGACAGTGGTTTCACACACACACACACACACACACACACACACACACACCTAACCCTAACCCACGTACACAGATGCACAGAGAAGATCTGTCTCCAGCCCCACATCCAGTAGCGGTGGTGAGCTCTCCAAAAAGGCCGAGAGCCCATTAGCGGTGGATGCTACTGTCTGACAGATACTGCCCCTGAACTTGAGTCTTTGCGAGTATATCACTCAGCTAGCTATTGATTAGCTTTGTCTCTGACAGATGGGAATGAGACAAAGTGATTGACATTTCTAGATTGAAACACACTTAAGTGTTAAGGAACAGTTTTGGTTTTCTAACCGGTGAATTGAGCTCATATTTGTGCTGCGTGGGACAAAGCAGGTGCAGACTGACTGGTCTTTTTAAACTGTCTTCTTTCTAGCGTGCTTTCTCTTCCTTTTCTCTCTCTCATTTCTTTCTCCTTAATCTCTTTGTTGCTTGAGGGGTGACTCACTCTTTCTCTTTCACCTTCTTTTCCGCTCCCTGTAGCTCTCTCCCTTTATTCCTTTCCCTCCCTTCTCTCTCTTTCTCTCTCTCTCTCTCGCTCCCTCCTTTTGATCTCTGCCTCTCTTTCGTGGAGTTCATCAGGCAGAGATAAGCCAATGAGCAGCGGCCGTGTGAGCACTTATCCTATTAATCTCTGCGGTTGGTCGTGTCGCTACAATTTAAGATGTTCTTCGGACCAATCGCTTCCCTTTGATCAGATATCCATCGACCAATTGGGACCAAGCTTCTTACCAAGATCAGTTTTACAATGAGACGTGAATCACCTGAGCGCATAGACGCCCTTTGGCGACACTAACCAAAATAAGACCGTATGCCAGGCTTCGACAGTCCCACAATGCACTTGGCCAGCCCGCTGATATCCCGCAGACTCCCAGAATGCCACAGTAGGATGGCAAAAAGGAAGCAACAAAAAGTTTTAAAAACACAGTGTCAAAGTGACAACGGAGCAGCACAAACTTCCCTATTGTGCTCAGCCTGCCCCGTCAACTTCAAAGGGAGCCGTCGAACCAGCTCTGGACAGAAATCATGCCCATGGGATGATCTGATTTTGAAATAATTCTCCTTTTGTCCCGATGGCCAACTTCAAATGGGGGGGAGGGACGGGCCAAACAATCGGCCCCAAAAGATGACATTGGAAATGGGGGGGGGAATGGGCGCGCTAGTGTAAACCGCCGATGCGCTTTCCTCTCTATACATCAAAAGAGGTGTCAAAATGAGCCCGCCTCGCGATCATCAGACGGTCAACGGGGGGGATAATGAGATTTGGAATTAAGTGGGATCGGGCTGAATAAGGCCCTCGCACATCAAAGAGCACAAGAACAAATCAAGCTCCTTTTAGCAGAAATGTCACTGCCTGTGTGATAATCTCAGTTTTTATAAATGCCACTATTGTGCGCGTGGACTTCAAACACGCTCAGAACCGACTCTTTATCTCTCTCTCTCTCTCTCTCACACACACACAGCTGGGCTCTGAGTGTGGGAGGGAGAGGGGGATGTGGAAAGAGAGGCAGAGGAAAAGAGGAGAGGGAATTTGGCCCGAGTGGACTGGTCGCAGAGAAAGGGAGGAACAGAGCGAGAGAAAGAAAGAGGGTGAGAGACCAACCTCTCCCACCAGTTTGAGACTGATCTGTTTTTCCCAGCAAAGGTCACCAGCTGTTGACCTCACCTCACCCCTCTTTCTTTCCTTCTCCCTCTCTCTCCCCATTCCTCCCCTCTCTCCCTCGCCCATGCTCACTACAGCCTCTGTCTGTTGGTCTGTCGTGTGTGTGTGTGTGTGTGTGTGTGTGTGTGTGTGTGTGTGTGTGTGTGTGTGCGCAACTCATCCTTAACTATTTCCGCCGCTGTTTATTCAGGTGGAGCACTATGGTGTAACCCTCCTCCCAGACACCAAGTAAAAGTGTGTGTGTGTGTGTGTGTGTGTGTGTGTGTGTGTGTGTGTGTGTGTGTGTGTGTGTGTGTGTGTGTGTGTGTGTGTGTGTGTGTGTGTGTGTGTGTGTGTGTGTGTGTGTGTGTGTGTGTGTCCATCTGCTGGGTGAGGGCTGGAAAGGAAGGAGGGACTGACCTTGTTTTGATGGAGTTTGACTGGTGAAACACCTGCTCTCTCTCTCTCTCTCACTCACTCACTCTCACACACACACACACACACACACACCCTGGGAAGTGAAGAAATCAGAATGTAATGTTGAGGTTGAACTAAGATTGAAGCCGAGTCCTGACTGTTGAGTTGTATTGTGGTTTGCATTGTTGGTTTTGCATTCAGATGTTATCTTGCCATCCATCGGTAAAGGAAAATGATTTGAACCGTAAAGATATGTAGTTTAGTAATGTTGTCCAAATGTCTTGCATGTCAGCCTGGAAACCTGGAATGTTGGCCTTGGGTGTAGCAAGTCTTGGGGTGTGTGTGTGGCGTGTGTGCGTGCGTGTGCGCGTGTGTGTGTGTGTGTGTGTGTGTGTGTGTGTGTGTGTGTGAGGTCAGTAACATTAGCCGAAGTGTCAGGAAAGTGCTGCCAATACCCAGGCATGTGTCATAAGTGTCACCCAACGAAAGCTTTCATGTATGCTCGGATAACACAGGCCTCAAACTCTCTCTCTCTCTATCACACACACACACACACACACACACACACACACACACGCACGCGCGCGCGCGCACACGCGCACACACACACACACACACACACACACACACACACACACAGACTGAACAAACAGACTGTTTGCCTGCTTTGCATGTGTGTGAATGTATGCTTGTCTTATTCCACACTGGAATCTACACGTTATGAAACACGGGTCATTCCTGTGTTGGACCCATTCAGACCAAACTACAGTCCCGGGTTTATCCCAGGTCGTTGACCATGCAGACCAGACTGCACAAGACCCGCGTCACCATATTTTCAGCTGCATACGTCGAACAAGTAACCGTGTGATGTCGACTCTGATCTTAACCAATGAGGTTCCCGTCCATCGGTCCAACCCGTGTCCCCTTGTTTACACCGCAGCATCTGACCCGGGGTTATTCCCAGGTCGGGAACAGGGTCGGGAACAGGATCGGGGACCCTGTAGACCCACTCACACCAACACCTGACACGGGTCACTGCCCCGGTGTGAAGGGGGTATATGTCTGTGTTTGCAGAAGAGTAGGGTTGTGTTTGTGAATCTCGCGTGCCCTGTGGGCTTCTGTATGTTCAGCAACGTCCCGCATGGCTGCCCCCCATTCCCCTGCTCCTCCAAGGGGCTTCATCTCTCTCTCTCTCTCTCACTCACACTCACTCTCTCTCTCTTTCCCCCCCACCCTACCCCACCCATCTGCTCTCTCTCTCTCTCTCTCTCTCCCATCTTCTCTCTGTGTGGAATGGGTCCCGGTCCCCAAAATAACCCATCACAGATGTTGAGGAGGACGGGGTGGGGGGAACTGTGACCCTCCATTCCACACGAGGCCCCCCGAGTAGAGCCAGAATTAAAAACTAAAAAACGCTTCAATCTTTTCTCAGGCTTCTGGCACACCCAAGCTAACAAGGCCTGTCAAAAGAGGGCTGAGCTGTCTTGAAATAACGCTCCCTTGTGTGGAGACTCCTAAAAGGGGATGGCTGTGTTTTTCCCCCGGTCAGCTTTGACAACTTTGCTAGCTCTGGGGATGCAGTACAGGTTGCTACTCTGGGCCCCATGCTGTCTTAATGTCACGAGGCCACGTTTTTGCATTTTCTCGCGATAGGAGCGTTGAGCCGCGGCCAACTTACCTCTCGTGGTGAAGTACAAAAGTATCTGATCAGTGTTATCTTGATCGGACACTCTTCTCCCTCTGAAGAGATCTCATGCAGCCAACTGTACTCAAGTGGACGGTGAAATAAGTGAATATTATAGGCAACATTTCAGTAGTTGTGCTGGGGAGATTAGGACCTTGATGGTGACCAGACCTTCTTCGTAGCAGCCATCTCTCCTTTCCATCAGACTCTCAAGTACTCCAATCCCCCCTTCAAGTGTCTCTGGGTGATCAGTGAGGCCCATCCATCTAAAGGATTTTGTGACTAAGCTCTCTGGAGAAGCGCAGGTGTCCTTGGAGTTGTTTGGAGAAGGCCAGCGTCTGTCGGGAAGCTCGTAAAGTACACGTTGGCTGGTGGGAAGAAGACCCCTTTGTTCCGTGTGCTTTTCTCTTAGTTCCTGAGTGGGATTAGGGAAGCCGGGGGATTTCGAGTGCGTGCCTTCCTGTAGTGGTGGGAAAAGGACGCTGAGGTTGCACATGGGAATATTTTTTGGGTTCATTATTTAGACATTGTCGACTACAGCTAATGCCTTTTCGTGTGCATTTTCTTCCCCCAGACATCATAACAAGATCCGCAGCATCGATGGCAGGCGGACCAGAGAGCTGGTGTCTGTGGAAACCCTGGACCTGAGTAATAATGACATCAGTGAGCTACGAGGCCACTGCTTCCCTGCAGGCCTCCAAATCAAAGACCTGTAAGTGCAATCTCAGTGTCCTACTGTGGCGATGTAAACAGATAAAATGCCTGATGGTGCTTCGAACAGCCTGACCCAACTACAACACACACACACATACAGAGATGCACATATATTCAATTAACTGCTGGATTCTGTCCTTCCTTCCCTCCCTTTCCCTTTCCTTACTTTCTTGCCTCCCTCCTTCCATACGGCCATCGTTCATTTCTTCCTTTTCCTCCCTTCCTTTCCTCCCTCACCCCCCTTTGTCCTCTTTCTCTTTCACTAGCAGATAGGTTTTGAAATAAAAAAATTGGGAAATTGGGTCGTTGCAGCAGCAAATAGTTATAGCAAAGAAAAATAAAATAAAGGCAGAAAAATAGAACATAGCATTGTCAACACTAGAACATGGTTTGTAAAGGTTTGTATTACAACAGCAGTACAACTTACTGAGACAAAGAAAGGAGGAGGGGCTCATAACTCATCCTGTTGTAGATCCCTTAATGCCACCATGTGCTGCGTCTCTGCTCCAGGTACCTGAGCAACAACAAGATCGGGGTCTTGGAGCATGGAGCACTGGACCACCTGGGCTCATCTCTGCAGGTCCTCAGACTAAGCCGAAACCGCATCAGCCAGATCCCTGTGAGAGCCTTCCGGCTCCCGAGGCTGACCCAGCTGTGAGTACCACTGGATTTCATCAGTTTAACAACATAGTTTGTGTGCTGACAGGGTCCTGTTTGGCGCTGAAAGGACAGTTCATCCTGCAAAAAAAATATAGCTGCTGATGTTTCAGTGAACAAAACTGAAAATGAATGTGATTCCGTTTCCCAGTTTAGGCCTTAGGAGACAATACGGGGTTAGTGAGTTGAGGAGTTGTCTGTTGATCTACCTTTGTGTGTTTAACATTTGGGACTCTGTTAGTGTGAGCTGGGCCTCCGGGGCCGGGGGAGCCTGCTAGGTACACACCGGAGCTATACGATAGTTGATTTATAGCTTTCTTCCATATCCCCAAAGTGGGCTAGCCCATTCCCAGAACCGTGCTCCATTATCGTCTTCCCACTTCCCTCCAGCGTAGCGATGAGGTAGACCCATCCATAGTTCAACACCTCCATTCTGGGGAGTGAAGGGACTCATGTAATGGGAGTCTCCCCCATTGTGGCTCCAGCGGTTTCCCCAGGTGCCTATTGTTGGACAGGTGGCCCCGGTGACACTGTATCTGCACACGCTAGTGGTGATACACATTAGACACAAAAGAGCCTGTGTGGATGTTTATGCTTGCAGGGCTGGGGGCTGTCGCACCCCTAACACACACACACGCCAGGTGTGATGTAAAGAAAGCTCAGCCTTTTCATGAGGTAGAGGAGAGCGTTCGCGGTTTTTTCGCATCTCACGCAATTTGGCGTCTTCTCACGCCTCCTTTCAGAACTACAGTGTTTTTATTGAAATTGCAAGAATCTAACGTGTAGCGCGTGAAGACACATTTAGCTTAGTTTGAGCTTTGTCTTTATATACTCCTCCAAGTATAGGAAGTTGCCCATAGCCTGGGTGTTTTTTATGTATTTGTTAAGTTTGCTTGCTCCTCCAGTTGACCCCTGCTGAGATTTATGAAGCCTTGTGTTGGTGTGGAGGGGATGGCCGGGTCATAGCTTGACCCTTGTTTGTAAGCCGAAGCCTGCGGGTACACAGTGCTGGCCCCATGCCACAGGTGGAAAGGACACCGCTGAGGAATGCCTGTTAAGCTGGGGGTTTGTTAGGGACAAAATGCTCCAACTGAAGCGTGTAAGCTGCAGGATTCTCTGGGTTTGACTTTGGTGTGATGGATGCAAGTGTAGCATGAGGGCGTAGCATTCCTCAGTCAAAAGGAGGGAAAAAAAAGGTTTCTCTACTTTGAAACATGGGAACATTAGATGGGTCAGGTTTTTTGTTTTCAAAGTAAGGAGAGAAGAAAGTATTGTTGAAAAAGAGCAAATGTATGATTAAATGCCTCACTGTGTGTGTGTGTGTGTGTGTGTGTCCCGCTCTCCAGTGAGTTGAACAGGAACCGTATCCGTCAGGTGGAGGGTCTGAGCTTCCAGGGTCTGTCCAGCCTGGAGGTGCTCAAGCTGCAGAGGAACAACATCAGCAAGCTGACTGACGGAGCCTTCTGGGACCTGGCCAAGATGAAAGTCCTGTATGTAGACAACACTATCAAAATACTACTACTAATCAAAATCTCTTGATATGCCACCCGCATGTATACCATATTTATGCATCAGCAATTTGCCTTGGTTGACTGTTTTGTCCTAGAATAAATACGTTGTAAAGTCCTGAGTAGACAAACCTTTCTGCAACATTGACGACATGTAGCCTTACATTGAATTCACAGCTGTGACATTATGATTTCTCAGTACATGAATAATGAAAAATCCACCTTCTCCACACTGACCATGACAATCTGTATATCCCTCTATTTGGTCTCGTACAGTCACTTGGACTACAACAGCCTGACGGAGGTGAACAGCGGCTCCCTGTACGGCCTGACTTCCCTTCAGCAGCTGTTCCTCAGTAACAACTCCATAGCCCACATCAATCCTGACGGATGGAAGTTCTGCCAGAAACTGAGGGAACTGTGAGTATCAGCATTTAAATGAGCCCGGACACCCAAAGTGTCCTGCCAAATGTCTCCATTGACATGCAAATACCTGTCAGCAGACCGTGGCTAAAACTCCTAAACGTGGAATGATAACTGGAGGACAGTTGAGGGTAGCTAAGGAGGAAATATCACATCTCTGTTTAAGCATGGATTTTGACTTTGTCCTGCAGAAACAAATGGCAAAGTTAAATTTTCTTTCCTAGATATGCCACATTAAGTTAATCCTAAAACCTAAAATTTAAAACCGCAACTGCAGAATCAGCTTTTAATTTACGATTTAATAGTTTTTTCCCCTCATTCGATCAAAACCCCAGGCTGTGTCCTGTAGCCTGAGAACCCAGCCCATCTCTCCCCCACCCCTGTCTCCCTTCTACCTTACCTATGGTTAAATGACATTGTGCTTTAACACTCTATATGCTACGCTATTCTCAGGATAAGCCTGTTTATCCCATAATTAGAGCTGGGCTCGACAGTACTTAAGCCCTTCGACAAGAGTTTTTGTATTCAGGTCTGAGGCGTTGGGGGGTTTGGCAAACCGGCCTGTAATCCTCTGCCGGTTGTGTTGTGGTAATTACACTGAAGGATCGCCTCCACGGCCTCCGCCTAATGAGTGAGGAGTTATTATCCGAGAGCGTTTCATATTCTGTTGACGCGACCGCCGCCGCAGTGCTGCAGTAAAGTGCTGCGCTCAGTTGAGGCGTCACTAACCGCGAGTTTGCCCGGGGCATTGCCTGGCGCCCGTGTTCGTTGATGTGTCCCTGTCAGGAGGGAACCGGGAGATAGACCGACTTATCGCCTTTCCCCTGCATTCGGGTTCGTTTGCTCTGCGTATCTCGCCGCTGTTTCCTGTGCGCGGGTCTACGTGTGACAGATTGCGTTTCGTCCTCCCCTGCTCGGCACCAGTCGCCGGTTATATGATTTTATTATCTCGGGTTATGATGACTCGCTAAGCTAATAGGAGAGAGAGGAGACGTGTCCTTGCGAGCAGCCTGTTATTGCATTCCGAATGGGCTGGGCCGAGCTGGTCATCGGGGAGAATCTCTCCACACATGGCTGGTCAAGCAGACCCGGGGCCTGGCCGCGGAGGCAGGCCGAGAGGGCCACGGAGAGGGCAGTAAAACACACAACGCAGGCCTTTGACCGCTGTCTGAAAGATAGCGTTACGAAGGATTTATCATCCTTAATAATCACAACTTAACGAGAGCTGTCATATAATACACACGAGAAAAAAAACATCCACCTTAACAAGTCATTTAAACACGTTTTCTTAAAACTAAGAAGATTTTTTTCTTGTCAAATGTCATTATCTTGATACTAGTGAGCTTCATCCACTTTATTCCTCCTTGTTTATTGGAAATTCTTCAAACAAGTGAATCTACATTGGAAAGGATTGAAGTGATCTCACCCCATTGGCAGAATTCTTCGCTTGTTTGAAGAAAAATGAGCTTCTAATACTAAATATGAGGATAAACGACTGAAGAGGGCCGTTTCTCGCAGGCATATGGGTGCAGTACACATGAGTGACAGTATATTCCCCCGGGGTTTACCACATGCTCAAGCAGGCTTATAAATCGAGGTCGTAGATGCAGGAGGGTCTAACCAAGAATTAGTTTTCCCCTACTGTCAAATGGTCAGGACCTCTGTTGAGCTCAGAGGTCTGCTAAGCCCATTCTCTGTTAACGTCTTGCGGTGAAGAAGAGAAAAGAAAGCACAATGGAAAAACACATCACAGAGTGGCAAATAGACATTGAATCAGCCATGAAATTCAGTATAATGATGTCTCAAGTTGCCTCAGTGTTCTGCCAACCTGTCATCTCCTTCCAGACCTCACACAGCACATTTCTCTCTCTTCTCATTTTTCTCCCCTCTCTCTCTCTCTCTCTCTCTCTCTCTGTCTGCGTCGTCTTTTCGCTGTCTCCTCGTGTTCTCTCCAGGAATCTGTCGTACAACAACTTGACTCGTCTAGACGAGGGCAGTCTGGCTGTGCTGGGGGACCTCCACACCCTTCGTCTGGGCCACAACTCCATCAGCCACATCACCGAGGGAGCTTTCCGGGGACTCAAGGCCCTGCGCGTCCTGTAAGTACGACCCCCACCCGACTACTCCACTGATACACACACGACGGCGACGATGAGGCGATGTGCCACTCGGGTGCAGTGAAAGTCGAGACGTTTTAACTTGGGTTTTGCTTATGTGATATTTGATGCGCGGGCTTACATAGTCCCCTGTGGTCGGTGTAAGAAAGAAAGGGCTTGTTTACTTTTCGAGGCGGCTGATCTTTATTCTTTGATCCCGTCATGTTTATTCATGGATGGAGGTTTTCTTCTTCTTCTTCTTCTTCTTTTCTTCTTTTTGTGCGGAGGTGTACATGTGTCACTATTGTCATGGTTTCTGTGGGAACTTTTTTTTTTATTTTGTTGTGTCTTTTCTGTCTTCACTCCTTTTGTCTGTTATTGTTTTTTATTTTGGCCATTGCTTCCCAACCAACTTGGACACTGTGTCGCTCACCTCCCTGGAGACACCCCCCCCCCCCTCCCCCCCCCTCCCACCACCACACCCCCTCTTTTTGAAGAAATGAAAAGCAGGATTGGAGGTTTCTGTTCCCTCTGTTCCACCCTTTGCACAAAATGTCCAAACAGGCCTTCGAGAAAGAAAAGGAGGGAATGAAAGAGAGAAAGTCAGGGGAGAAACCCAGGAGAAAGGCTTGGGGGGTTTGGTTCCTGACCAAAGGTCTTCTTGGCTGTGCCTCTTCCCAGCGAGAGAGCCAGAGAAAAGAGTCTTGCCTGAGCTCGCTAGACAAGCTCTGTCTCACAGTGGGGTGACAAGCCAAGACGCATACAGGCCTTTCTCTGCTGGCACACAGGGCACTAGCTAACTCGCTACAGAGGAGAACAGAGGAAGAGAGGGGGGAGGGGGAGCTCCACTTGTTTCAGGGGGCCCTCCATTTGGCTCCCATCTCTCACCCTTTTTCCTTCTCGCACTCTTTCTTTTTTTATTATTTGTCCCTTTTTGTTTTTACCCTGTCTGTACACCGTTTCTGATGTGCCCTGCCCTCCCCATCTCCCAAGGCATCCCCTGACACTCTATCTCTATCTCTATTTCTTTCCGTCGTCTCCCTCTCCCTCTCTCTCCGTCTCTCCCGCTCTCTGTGTGTCTTTGAGGCAGGCCTAATCTAATCAATGGAGGGGAGGACGGGCACAGGCCGGCCCCTGAAAGGGAGACGGGGGGAGCTTTAATTGGGCCGGCGCTGCTGGTCGCGCTGGCGCGGGGCTGGAGCCCGCATCGGGGTGTGAAAGTTTCAAGCCTCCAGCCTGCCCTCTAATTCGGCCACGGGGGCCCGTTGGCTCATCGAGGGCCACCCTCCCTGTCCCCCGGTCCCCTGCTCCACGGCCCCCACCCCCGGCCCTCTTTTAACAAGGCAACGGTCATTCACATCCACCCAGCCAGAAAAGAGTAGGAAATTGGCAGCCTCCAGTCCAGTCCGGCTAAGACAGAGGACAGTGCAGGCTGAAAAGAACCAGAGGGGGATGAAGGAAGGATGGAAAGTGAAGGGAGGAGGAGGGGTAGAGGGTGTTATTGTGGAGGTGGTGGGTGGGTGGGTGGGTGGGGGGGGGTGTGGGTGACCATCAACCTCAAAGACCTTTCCCAAGTTTGAAAGAAAGTCTTTTAATGGCTCAGGAGACAAAGCGTGTGCTGGAGCGGCAACTCACACTCCTTTGTCTCCCTGCTCAATTGTTTTTGTTTTACTTGTGATGACCGTGAGGGAGGGAGGGGGGAGGGAGGGGGGGAGGGGGTTGGGGCGGCGGCTCCTCTGCAGCGGTGAGTTCACCCTCGGAGGTAGCCCGCGAGCCCCTGCGAGGGGGGGAGGGGGGGCGGGGGGGGAAGCAAATTAAGCGCATTCAACAAGTGTTTGGAAACCTCCAGACACACTCAAAGAAGCCTTTTTTTTACCTCCTCTTCCCTTTTCACCGGGTCTCGTTTCTGTCTCCAGCCTCGTTAAAGGGACCCTTGGCTTGGGTTTTGGCCTGCAGCCATACCTGCCACCATCGGACGCACAAACTCTCTGGCTCCCACGAGGCATTGTGCGCCCGCCAATCCCTCCATGCTGTCATGAATTATACATGTGTTTTTCGCCCTGCACTGTGTTTGCCTTTACACGCGTGCACATACACACACACCACACCACACACACATATAAGCTCACACGCACACTCCTCCTCCACCCCTCTAAGGAAAGAATGCGCTTGGTTGGCAGAGCAGAGCAGTAGAGGGGCTCTTAAGGCCAGGTGCAGAGGGGGGAGGATAAGGGGAGAGGGTGAGGGAGGGAGAGAGGGAGTGTGAGCGAGGGGGTAACCCGTGACTTCCAGACCAGCCTCTGCCAAGGCTATGAAACGCTTCAGTGCTGGCAGACCCTGTCCCTCTTCTCCTCCTTCCCCTTCCTCCCTCCTTCCATCTCTCTTATCCCCTCTCTTTTCTCTCATTCACCGCAGGGAGCTGGACCATAACGACATCTCAGGCACAATAGAGGACACCAATGGAGCCTTCTCCGGACTGGACAGCCTCAACAAGCTGTGAGTGTCTCCCCTCCTTTTTTTTTTTTCTCTCTATCTGTCTCTCTCTATCACTCCCCCCCCTCCTCACCCCGCCTCCCCCTCCTCTCCCCCTTCCTGGCCTGCCACTGGCTCTGGGATCCTCTCCGCTGTTCTTCAGACACAGACAATCAGAGAAATGGGACTGGGCTTTCTCATTTCTCTTGCGTCCAAAAGTTCCCCTTCCAGATCCCGACTCGCTCTGCGCCGCCAGCTCAAGTTCAACCAGTCCAGACTCGGGGGCCGGAGAGTTCACCGCTTTGAGATATCTCTCCCCTCAGGTCTCCACACCTCACTTGGAAGTGTTTGCACTGAGCGATGACTTGAGCCCCCTCTGCCTTTTTTTTTTTACAAGGCGAGGGTAAGATTTTTACTCCTATTGGCCCAGCCCAGTCTGGTTCTCATCTTTTTGTTTTTGTTTCACTATAGTTGTGGTCAAGTTCAGTCTGCCACCTGTCGAGAGGGAACAAGATACCATGAATCATTTTTTTTTTTTTAATCTGTTTTTCATGAACGCTCATCATTCAACGCTCTCGTTGAGTTTGGGTAGTAAAAAAGTTCAATGTCAAAAGTTAGCGATTTTGAGAAACTAGAGCGGACGTGGAGTTTCTGGCATTCAACAGCCCCGTGCAATCATCAGCCTGCTGCATGAAAAGATGATGTCCAGCCAAGATGGTTCCCAGTGTGAGCACCGCTGAAAGAGAAAGAGGGAGAGAGAGGGAGAAAGAGGGAGAGAAAGGGCTTTTCTTCAGGCCGGCAGGAGATCGGACCCCAATAGGCCTGGTTTTATCCCTCCTCCGTGCCTCCGCTCCTCTCCTCCCTCCTCCCCGGTCCCTGTTGTTAGGAACTGAAAGAGGGTGAAATTGAGGGGCGGATTTGGTCATCAACATCAAACGCCTCCTATGCCCCGCCCTCTGACCCTGCCCCTTTTGTCCTGGCGTCGGCGGAAGCAGCCCGCTGCATCCCAATGCTGGCAACGCACACATAAACCAACCAAGCCATGGGAAAAAGACATGCAGAAAAGAGAGAGAAGGGGCGCAACATCAAAGTGTCCACCACACACTCTGAGTTCCCCCAAAAGCAGCTTGGGAATATCGCCACATGGGAGGGAAGTGGGTGTTAAAGCTCTAAGCCGGGGTAACTTCCACCGCTTGCATATTTGGCCATTTCACTTGTTTTCATCTGTCTTCCTATAGATTGGTCCTAGACTGATTCAGTAATAAAATAAGACCATGTTCATATTTAGATTCAATTGAAGGAATGATAAGATCTGAAGCCAATAGAAAGCCTGTAGTTTTAGTGGTAGGTCAGTGTGATCGCTCTGTCAAGAGATGACTCTGTCCATGAGCAGTTTTCTGGCCAAGGTTGAGGCTCCCCAATCATGACGCCTGTCCAGAGGTTTCTGAAAACTCTTAACCCGATCAGACTGTTATAGTTTATTTATTGAGACCAGCAGAAACTTAAAGCATCAGAATTATGGGTGGACGATTGTTCCATACATAATACGTGTGTGTGTGTGTGTGTGTGTGTGCGTGTGTGCGTGCACTCAAACACTGGGGTCTTCACTGAGAACCGGCCGGCCGTGTCTCCTGTTCCTGTGAAGTGAAGGCTCAAGGAGGGGAGGAAGGATGATGGGGGGGGTTGTGATGGGATTAGGACCCAAATCAGGGGCCTGGCAGCTCATCCCTTCGCTCACACCCCGGGCCTCCACAAGCACGTACACCAACGTGCACGGACCTCTGTCCTTAAACTCTGTCGTGGAAAGGACCCTGCCTACCACCACCCGACCACCACAGCCCCGCCCCGTCACCGCTATTACATTCTAATAAAGATAAAAGTGGTCTTTGAAGAGCGGCGCCCAGCTGCTCCCCCCCCCCCCCCCCCCCCACCCCCCCATCTCCCTCACCCCCCACCCCCCATCTCCCTCACCCTTCCTCCTAGCTAAATCTCCGCACAGTTCAGATTTCCAATACCTCAATCCCCTCGCTCTTATCAGATTCAGCCTTGCTAATTGTGCTTCTCTCTCTCTCTCTTTTGATCCACCCCCTCTCTCTCCCCCTCCTTCCCCTGTCCCTTCTCTCTCTCTCTCTCTCTCTCTCTATCGGCGCCCTTCATGTTTGGAAACGGCAGCACTCTGTTTGGAAACAAGATCAAGTCGGTGGCCAAGAAAGCCTTCTCCGGCCTGGAGACCCTGGAGCACCTGTGAGTATCCCACAATGCTCGGCAGCCCCCCCCCCCCCCCCCTCCCAGCCAGAGAGAGTAAGAGAGCAAGAGAGAGAGGGAGAGAGAGAGAGAGAGAGAGTGCGAGGGCTGCACGACTGCCAAAAGAAGCTGGTGGAGAGGGGGCTGCTAGCAATTTAATAGCGTCTTTGTAAAAGGAGAAGACAGGCTTTTGCAAGGGCCCAGCTGCTTCCCTCTCGTTAGCCTAGCACAGGCTCAACTTTGGCCTTTTTTTCCTGCCTCTGCGCAGGAACAAAGTTATTGAACATATGGTCAGTTTCGTAGAAGAAATGGAATTCCTATAAGCTCTTTCACAGGCCCTGGCTGTTTGGAGGAGGGGGTGGGGGGGTAGAGGGGAAAGTGATTGAAAAGCTGGCGTGTATCCTCAGTTGTACATGCCTGGGTCACCTTGTTTAAAAGTGAGATCCTTAATAAAAGGTGTGAGCCTGTGTGTATGCAATGTGTGTGTGTGTGTGTGTGTGTGTGACCCACTGTGTAATGTCCCAACAGGAACTTAGGAAAGAATGCTATTCGCTCCATCCAGCCCGAGGCCTTCAGTAAGATGAGGAACCTCAAAACCCTGTGAGTTACTGATACGCTCATGCACGCACACACACACACACACACACACACACACACGTACGCAGGCCAGGAGCACACAGCCTATATACACATCCACACACGCCTCGAAGCAGATTGAAACACATACTCCCTCCGTTCTTTTGGCATGCACACACACTCTTTCTCCCTATTCCAAAAGACACATGTATTCAGTTACACTCTCACACTTGCTCAGTGGAAATTGTTATTTTCCCCAAGTTATTGCGAGACGTGATACACACCACCGTGCATGTAATATTGGTGCAAAAAAAAAATGTCAGAACCTCACCTCTTCCCCGATCCGCCAACTCACGTGCTCCTCCTCCTCCTCCTCTCTTCTCGCCGTCCTCTCCTCCGCAGTCTCATCCACAGTGACAGCTTCCTGTGCGACTGCCAGCTGCACTGGCTGCCAGAGTGGTTGGTGACACGCGGGCTGCAGACGGGTGTCGATGCCACCTGTGCCCACCCAGAGAGCCTCAAGGGCACCAGCGTCTTCCAGGCTCCCTCCAAGAGCTTTGTGTGTGGTAAGTTGCGTGTGTGTGTGTGTGTGTGTGTGTGTGTGTGTGTGCGTTGCGCAAGCGGCATTCAAGGCACAGATGGTCCATATTGTCAGCTTGGCGCGATGCAGTTGTTTACATACTTGAGTGTATTTGTTTGTATGGCGTTTTTTGTTTTGCTTATGTTGCGCTGCGGCTCTGTGTTTGCGCCCAGACATGCTAATGGCTCCGTTTGTGTGTTTTTATTTGCGTCTGTTACATCCAATTATGCATGGAGCCACACAAGCAGACACCTAGCCAGTAAACATTTCTGTTGTTTGACATTCGACCACATGATATGTGATTTCTGCTTCCCTCTCCCCGATTTCTTTCCCTCTTTCCCACAATATCGACCCTCACTCGGCTCTCCTTTCTTTTCTATGTCCTGCCCTTCATTCCTTCCTACCTCCTTCTATTCCTCCTTCCCGCCCGCCTCGCCCCTCCCTCCTCCAGATGACCTCCCCAAGCCCCAGATCACCGTCCAGCCCGAGACCACGGTGACGGTGCTGGGCAGCGACGTGCGGCTCACCTGCACGGTGGCCAGCAGCAGCTCTTCCCCCATGACCTTTGCGTGGCGCAAGGACCAGGAGCTGCTGCGCCACGCCGAGACGGAGAACTACGCCCACGGGAGCTCCTACCACCACCGCGACGGCGCGTCCGAGGCGCCGGGCGCAGGCGGAGGCGTGATGGAGTACACCACCATCCTGCACCTGCGCCATGTCACCTTTGCCCACGAGGGCCGCTACCAGTGCATCATCACCAACCACTTTGGCTCCTCCTACTCCAGCAAGGCCCGCCTCACCGTCAACGGTAGGTTGGCTTGCCTGGGTAAAGGGTTAAAGAGATTTGTTGTTCAGATTGTCAACTTAATGTAACTTAATTGTCAGACAAAATAAAAGTCTTTTCATGAATAAAAGGACTTTTATTTTGTCTATTAAAATGAACTTTTCACCTGAGGGGGAAATTGGATCATTACAGTTGTGAAGAATAAGTTAGCAATAAAACACAATAAAATAAAGGAATACTAAAGATGGATGCTAGTTAGTTTAAACTGCTATTGGCAGATTTGAATGTTATTTCTTGGGCTCGTTGTTCTTATCTGGGTCTCAGTTGTCCCATTTGACAGAGCAGCGATTGAGATTAGTGGCCATGCTGAGCTCCTCTCCGCTGAACAAAGTCTCGACTCTCTCCCCCTATCTCTCTCTCTCTCGGGGTGGAAGTTGGAACAAATTGGTTTAGCTGCATGTCGGCACTGACAGGGGCCATCTCCTCCACGCTCGGTCACTCTGCTTCCCACAGGTGAAGAGTCATTATCTCCAGTTTGGTTCCTGGCCCGACTCGACATCAGACCTCAAATCTAGCCTCGTTCTTTCCTCAGTGGAGTGGTGACACCAGATTTGTGTTTCTGTTGTGTATATGTGCACGTTGCCGGTTTGAATCCCAGGTGTGGGTGGGGGAAGTGAATGTGTAACGTTCGCCACTCCATCAACAACTCCTTGAGCAAGGCTATTAACCCCAACCGCTGGGTAACCTGCAGTAGACTGTGGTTGTGTGGGCAGGTGTGAACGCGTGGGACTGTGTGAATGTGAAGCGGGGCGTTTCTGAGCACGCAGACGCCGTTGACTTTCCCATGATAGATAAAGGTCAAAAAGCACCGTTGTAATGTCAACCTGTTTTGACTAAAATAGCGCCTCTGTCCCTCCCACCCTCCCCCCTTCGGCTCCACAGTGCTCCCCTCGTTCGTGAAGACTCCCAGGGACAGCACCATCCGGACGGGCCACACGGCCAGGCTGGAGTGCGCCGCCGAGGGCCACCCGGCCCCGCAGATCGCCTGGCAGAAGGACGGGGGCACGGACTTCCCCGCCGCCCGCGAGCGCCGCATGCACGTCATGCCCGACGACGACGTGTTCTTCATCATGGACGTCAAGCCGGAGGACATGGGCGTGTACAGCTGCACCGCCAAGAACACGGCGGGCACCGTCTCCGCCAACGCCACCCTCACCGTGCTGGGTAAGAGAAATAGTTCAGGAGTTAGTGTAGCGTTATATAAAGGACTTGAGGGAACGTGGGTATTTTTACAAGGTGGGAAGGATATAAATATTTCTGACAGAACACACAAGATGATATCCTTGAAATTGAGCTATTTTGGCGTTCTCGGCTATTATTGGCCGATTTACGACTTGAGTTCAGTTCAACACAATGTTGATAAGTTCCCCACATTTCCAAAAAAAGAACTTGTAAATAGCTCGGTGCCGAGTTGGGAATCGGTCAGCCGGAGGCCATTAGATTGAAAAGCTTTAGATTTTTCTTTTCTCTGCAGCTGTGGCCTTGCTGCAGGTCAGGGGCCAAAGGTCGCGGCCGGGGTCAGAGGGCGACGGCGGGGGAGGGAGGGGGATTCACAGAGGGGTGTTTGTTGGCATTCTCAACCCCCTTCTTCTCTCCGTGGGAGGGACAGTCACGCCCGCTTCACTGCAGGCCTCAGTGCTTCTGGTTTATTGGCTGTTTTACACTGTTGAATCAAACAACGCTCAGCACTAAGATCATCTTTGTCCGCTGACTCTCAACCGAGCAGAGAAGATCTTATTTCTGGGTTTCGAGTTGAGCTGTACTTTGCTAGTTTGCTATAGGAACTGTCTCTGCTGTCACAACAGTTACAGGCATACAGTATCCCCCCCCCCCTGAGGAAGCACGTTTAAATTCAACCGTCTTCCACTCACTTTCTATTTTCCGCATGGTCAGACTGGTTGGTACTTCAGCAACGTTTGTGTGGGTAGTGTGAGAGTTTTCTCTGTCCTACACAGTAGTTCAAGCTGAGCACTAATCCACTCAGTCGAACTCAAAAATATTGAAGCAAGCAGCCATATCTCTGGACTGAGCTGGTGATGTTTGGGTTTGAGACATGGTTGGGAGGGGGGAGGGGGGGGGCTTTCAGTTGAGGGGCCCCTGTCTGGAAGTGGGGGAAGAAGTGTGTGTGTGTATGTGTGTGTTGGTGGGGGTGGTAGAGAATGGGGGAAGGTAGGAAAGGGGGTTTAGGTAGAAAAGGAGGGGGAGGGAGTTGGATTGAAGGAGAGGGAGAAAGGACTGAGAGAGGAGAGGGCCGACTGAAGTGGGTTAAGTGAGATCTCTTAATCTGTGCATGTCCCACTGTGAGGGGAAGTGCTCTGTCTGAGAGGAGAGGCCTACCTCAGCACGCACACACACACACACACACACACACACAGTTTGTTCTGAAAAGGACTCGGCCCTGATTACTTGTGAAAGTGGCACAGAAACAGTGTGTGTGTGTTGTAAGGAACATGCATGGTTTGGCTATATGATGAACTGAACTTCCTCCACAATTACAGGATTAGTCAAATTCTGGTGTGGAAACCACCTTTGATGTAAAAGGAAGAATGAAATGCCAGATATTATTTACAGCAGACATAGTGTCATCGTTGTTGATGTGACATGAGTCAGTCACCACTGCTGTCAGAGGCTCTGTCTTAACATAAAGAGGAACTTAAGCTTGCTTCTTCTTTAGTCCTCCACAATTCCCAGATTCGGTCTTTTAAGTAACAAGACGTAAAAACCTGCCCAAACCAGTTTTTGCTTTATTAATATATATTATTACATTTTTTTTATGGCATTTTTGCTTAATTAAATAGTTCACAGTATACACAGGAACGTTGGGTGAAAGAGAGGGGGATGACTAAGACAAAGGTCCATTGAATCCAGGGTGTTGCAATTACACGCTCTAACTGGCTGAATCACCGCTGTCTCAATCAGTAATCAACACTGTGAACCGAAACTAGACTAGACTAACTAAACTAGAAACCTGAGAACGGAGACTCTAATCTGCGAGGCAACCAAAAACCCCGCGAGCTGCTTCATTTACAATGAATTAAACACAGAGCTCACGAACTCCCGGAGTCTTCGAGCCTTTCGGTAGAAATCGAACCTACAACAACTCCTCCTCTTCCTCCTCCCCAACAGAAACACCCCACTTAGCCCAGGACTTGGAGGACCGCAGCGTGGCGGTGGGCGACACGGTGGCCCTGCAGTGCAAGGCCCTGGGCAGCCCGCCGCCCCGCATCACCTGGCTGCGCAACGACCAGCCCCTGCGCCCGTCGGACCGGCACCACTTCACCCCGGGGAACCAGCTGCTGGTCATCGGCTCGGCCGCCCCGGAGGACGCCGGCCGCTACACCTGCCTGATGTCCAACACGCTGGGCACGGAGCGCGCTCACAGCCAGCTGGTGGTGACCCGGCGCCCCGGCCCCTGCGCCCTGCTGCCGAGCCCCAGCACCGTCACCATAGGGATCATAGTCATCGCCGTGGTGACGAGCATCGTGGTGACCTCGCTGGTGTGGGTTTGCATCATCTACCAGACCAGGAAGAAGAGCGAGGAGTGCAGCGTCACCAACACAGGTGAGGCTGGTTCTGTTCTATGTTGGGTGAAGTTGAGGTTGAGGTTTCTCCTGCATTCTGCATTCCTCTGTGGTTCGTTTATCTTGGGTTATTTTTGGATGCTAGCTGTTGAGAGCAGGCTTGCAACTAGCTGCAGGATGCAACTGTTTGCCTTGAGGCACAGTCAGTATATTTTAAGTGCCGCCCTCCTCTCCCATAGTAAAGTTCATGCCCAGTTGTCACTCGTCTTGATGAGCTGTCAGCCTTGAAACGGCATCTAACCCGAGGCTGAGGTAACCGGCGTCCGCAACGCCACGACAGGCGCCGAAGACGCAGATGGAGAATGCAGCTCTGCAGTTTCAAAACAACAAAAAAAATTCAGCGTCATGTTTTTGAACAGGTTTTGACTGACGCACATTCAGCCTCGCTGTTCTTTCATTTCTTTTTGTTTCTGACATTGTTGTTGTTGCTGTGACTTCCTTGTGCTGTGGCTGCTGGCCTCACCTTCATGACCACAACCCAGCTCACCACAGGCTACACTCACACGACATTCGCTGACAGCAAACGATATAGGGGAGAGTTATGCATGTACACACAGGGTCTGATGCTGTATAGTATATCTTACTTATTTGTTTTAATGTCAGAAAAGGTTGTAGGTTTAAACTGAAACTCTCTTAGGCTGCGTGAACATGTATATCCGCGCGTCCTTAAGAGAGGAGTGTCGGAGTGTCGCAGCGTCCAGAACCTCGGTTGTGATTCAGTGTTTTCTCCCCCCCCGTCCCTCCCAGATGAGACCATCGTTCCTCCCGACGTGCCCAGCTACCTCTCCTCCCAGGGCACTCTGTCTGAGAGGCAGGATGTGTGTATCCGGGTGGAGGCCAGCGCTGGACCCCAGCCCAACGGACATGTCGACACTACAGGTACCAGACAGCCTCGGTCTCCGCTTGGTCCAAGTGGTTTGGGCTTCTCCCGTTTCCCATGGCTTTTAATTGCCGTGTTGCGTAATGACGAGAAGAGTGCTGCTGTCTGCGAAGGCCTGCTCAGCATCAGGGATAATTACGGCAGACACCCTAACCACGCCGGTCACATATTTGTTTCTCTCTCCCTAATCATCTGTCGCCTCTCTCTCCCCCGTCCCTCCAGGTTTTGACGGTGCGGTGGTGTGTACCGACTGCATGGAGAACGGCAACAACTACTCCAAAGACTCCGACTACCTGACCCACAGCTTTGGTCCTGCCGTGGGTTTGGAGTACCAGCAGCACTCCCTTCCCCCCCACCCCCCCACCCCCACCCTCACCCGGAGGACCACTGCGACGCAGGGACCTACGCGGCCCCCCTCTGCAACGGGACCCCCAATGGCATCCGGAGGGACATTCAAGGATCTACGTTTCCCAACAATCACGACACGTCACAACAGAACCACCACGACAGAAAAGGTGAGATGATGATGATGATGATGATAACGACATCGCATTGAACTTAGATGCACTTTTAAATGAAGACGGCTCGGCGGGAGAGATCGGGTTGTCAACGTGATTCAGCATGAACCGGGAGCTGGTTGTTTAGATCATTGAGATATTCGCTTGTGAGAAAGTTTTTTAGCCCTGAAGACTTGAATTTCTCGAATTGCTAACAAATGCCATCAGCGTTTACCTCCAATTATCTAAGAAATTTAAAAACAAACATTGCAGTAATACATCAGATATCCTTACAAGCCCAAACCATCCCTGTAAGACTCGTACAGGTTATAGAAATATCATTTTTACATCAGTTGATACCATGGGAAACTATCAGAGCACTGTCGGGGAAACCTCGGGGTGTGCTGCTTTGTAAGGAGTCGGTGATGGATTGACTTCTACCGATATATCGCCGTTGCGAGCTGGAGGCCCCCGAGGATATCTTCCACCCGTCTATTCTGAAAAGTGAAAAGACGCATTGAGTTCCCACCGCTGCCAAACTCCTGGAATAGCACGTCTGGGCCTGCTCTAGGATTCAGCTCCTTTGGCACTTTCCCAGTGGGATCACCCTCAAAATACTCACCTTCACATGTCAGCGTAGCAGTGTGTGTGTGTGTGTGTGTGTGTGTGTGTGCGTGCATTCCATTGCTTCAGATGCCTAAAGCTGCGTGCGTATTTCTCTACATACATGTAGTAGTGTCATTGACTCGGCATGTTTCTTCTTCCCTCCCCACATTCTTTGTTTGTCTGTCAGGTTCGTCAGGGAACAGAACAGGACAGACGATAGTGTGCTCACCCTTGCAAGAGGAGTCCTTCCACAAGCCGGTGAAGCTGGCTGGGGTGACGCGCCACGGGCTCGACAGTGACTGTGAGTCTGAGCTCAGGCAGACTCTGCTGTCCAATGGACACACTCTCAGAGCCTCTCAGAATGAGAGCGCCCCCCTAAGGAGAGCCAGTGACTAACAGGCGCCCCCCCCCCATCCCCAATACAGTCCCCAAATATGGACTCACAATTTGCTGAGTGGACTTTCTTTGCACTGGGAAATGAACTGCTACCTCAAGTCGAGGCAAATGGCCCCTGACCCCCCCCTGGATTTTGGACTGACGGGGGGGGGGGAGGGGCGGGTGCCGGGAGGAGTGGGTAAAACGGCGGGGGACACCCGGAAGATGAAGCTTGTGTGGGTGGCGTCCCATCTGAGCGTATCAGCTGTACATAGTTAAAACCTTCCCCTGGGAGGTGCCCAATTGAAATTCTAGCTCGAAATAATGTGACTTGCATTTGAAGCATGCAAATGTAGGGAATATTGTACAGTATATGTGTGTGTGAGGGGGGGGGGAGAAATACACATTTGGACATTTGACTGTACATAAGAGTTTTCCTATATATTATATATTATATAACTTTTACAAAAGAGTATTTGAATTTATTATGTGCATGACAAAGAAAGGAGTGATGGTAACGAGCCTTTTTCAGCTTTTACCAGCTTCAGCTGCGGTGCCTTATTGCATGATCAAAGAAAACTCCAGAAACCCAACTAATAGACTATATCAAGAGATTTTTTTGTGAGAGCTACCGGTACACTCTTTATCATACTACGGAAATACTTAATTGCACTTGAATGTTTTGACAAATGCTGCCGACTATGGCCTTACAGAAACACAATTCACACTCACTGCTATTGTATGAAGGAAGAGCTTTGGTGTAAATTATTTTGGTACGCAGATTTCGTACGACGTGGGATGTCTGGGGAGATGAATCGGGAGGTTTCAAGCACTTTTTGTACTCCTCATGAATGAGCTCTAGAAACGCAGATTCTGTACACGAGATCTGTTAATATGAACGGGAACCATCGGTCCCTCTCCCTGAGGAGACGCGCCACATATCTTGACATGGTACATAACATTAAGGCTCTTCCACCTGTTTCTCAGTACATTCTCCTCTCTACTTCAACTCCAGTTAGTTTCTTTATTTGGCCAAATTGTTTGTACCCAAATGTTGTCCAACTTTAAGACTAATCTTGTTGTTTTGTGCTGTAGTGGTCATCTACCAAACTGCAGAACACTAGAGAGAAGATGATCCTCTGTATGACACTTGGCATACATTTATAATTGAATACAGTTCTGTGCACTGTAGCAACGACACAACATTTAATTGGCCTAATGCTTAACTATACAAACCGTACGCTTTGAGATCAATATAAAAGGAAGATGGAGAATTTGAGAGCATGATGTAATTGTGTTGTGTTACTGCTGTAATGTGCCTCAACATCCACCTTCGTGCATTCACAAACAAGAAATGGCCAGTATTAAGCCTTTGTCAGATCACCACGTGTTAACAATACTGTAACAACTCATCATCATCATCATCACTACGGTACAATTATGTTTCATGTGTGAGGGAACTATTGGTGCAACTTCAGTCTGTGAACAGTTGGGAAGCTTGTGAAATGTGCTGTAACCAAACTTAGAGGATAATGCAGTGAAATGCTCCCCTGGCGGTCACGATCCCTGGATCCACTGGGTCTCAAGACACAATGAATGTTCAAGATGATTACATTGTCTAATGTGTGCATGTGTTTCGCCAATGTGCTCTCGTCTGTCTTGTGCACTGTTGCTAGTGGCCTTATCAAGGTTAGTTGGAGGACACGCGCCTCTGGTTACATCTGATTGCACCTATCAGAGCTGAATTTACCAGCAAGACCAATCAGAGGTCCCCGTTAGGAAAACAATCCCAGTGTATCCAGGTAAAAGGGACAAGCAGGGGTGAGGTGCAGTTCATGTTCTGAGTAATTTATTGAGATAAACTGTCTGAACATTGTACCAATGTCAAAGCTAAAACATTGAAGTGTCTAACATGGCATTGAAGTGTCTAATAAAATCACATTTTGCTATTAAGAGGAGTGTGTTTATCTATTATGTCCCTCCCCCGTGTAGTGGAGTGACAGCAGCTGCTCAGCAAACAGAGTAAAAGGATGTTTTTTTTTTTGCGAACAACAGTTTCTCAAAACGCTGACTTAGCATGTAGCCCTGCATGCGCTGCCACGGTGGAAATGGAAAACCCATGAAATCCAAAGTCCTTGATCTTGAAGGAATTGAAGCAGCTTCTGCCTGGACCGCAAAACACACATGAAGCTGATCTTCCCACCAGGGTTGTCTCCTGGCTTCCTAAGCTCCAAAGACAGCAGGCATATTTTTTTTCCCTACTGCTGGCTGTTTAAAATATTTGCGATGGAGTCGGGGCTGAGCGAGGGTCAGCGGCTGGTTAGAATGCGCATTCCAGATGGATGTTTGTCACCGGGTGATTGACGCGCCCCTGGCCCCGGCCTCCACCAATCACACGCCGGGCCATTGTTGTCCGGCGGCCTAGTGACAGGCAGCGTGACAAGCACTCCCACCTGTGAGACCATCCGTCTCCCTCTGCCCCTGACAGGATTCACTAAGTCTTCAGCTTACCTCCATACCTAGCGCTGAAGGACACCACGGTGGGGGGGGTTCACTGAACACCACGTGGGAGGACTTTACAGTTCTCTGAAAACACCAGTAACTCTCAAGATGAGGCAGACGTTGAGAAAAAAAGTACAATATCAGATAACCTAATGAAATAAATATCCAGTCACCTAATAAAGGTATTTCGAAACGCTCTCACATATTAACATGATATAACCCAATTTATAAGCCGAGAGTAACAAAAACACAGCTTGTGCTTTTCACTTGGGGCTCTTAATAAAAGGAAAGCTTTGTTTGTTTAGTGACTCGTCTACTCTTGCAGGCATCTTCGGTATGAAATTAAAACTGTTGCAGGTGGATGAGCTCAGAGCTGCTGCTACAGGACCGTAACAATGGTAAGATATGACTCCCTCTCCCCGGTGGGTCTTTAACACAGGTGGCTTGGCTCACCACGGACTTTATAGTACAGCCAGTGGGGGGGGGGGGAAATATGGGAAGGACTCGAAAGCGAAGTGTCCAATTATAGCTCCACTACTAAACCGTCTGGGGAACGCTCTGGAAAGGATCGCAGGTAACCCACCTGGGAGCCAAACTAGTATAAAAGTATTAAAAAAAAAAAAGTGTCTCCAATACCATAATTCATTCTCACACTCATAGTTTGTACAGTAACGAGGCTCTGGCGGGTCTCGTGGGACGGGTGGCGGGTTTCATTCGGGAAGCCGTCGGTGCCTGTTAGAGACGTGGAACCCCGGGCTGTTAAACTCGATCCGCGGTGCACTGATGAGCAGGAATGCAGAGCCCTGGGTAATACGATCGGGGGGATGGATGACACTTCCCCTGAGCACCAGGTGTTCCTGCTTCTTGGGGGCCCCCCGGCAGAAAGTACAGGGGCCCCCTGTGGGTAGCGGGGGAAGGGGGGGGCGGGGACCTCCAGGGGGCCGGGGTGCTCCCCTGCTACGGGTGGCCGGAGAGGCTGGGCTGGTACAGCAGGGTGCGGCGCACCTTCTCGTAGGCGCCCAGGAAGATGAAGCCGCCCACGCTGATGAAGGTCATCCTCGGTATGCTGCCCGCAAACAGACTGCAGAGGAAGAAACGGGGACATGTGTCAGTCCTCCAGTAACTAACGTGAACTCACCCACAATCCCTGCAGGATTTGCTGGAAGTTGCAATTTTGCAGAATTCTTACTCATGAAACCAAAACAGAGCGCTTGAAATTCAATCATCACACTTTTCCACATAAAACGGTCCAATCAAACTACAACTTTAAGCATTGAAGTGACTCCAGTTTCCATGGCATGCATTAGGTTTATTATCACAGCAAATGATTATATTCTTCCTTAATGTGAGGTAATCCCTCGTTAGTGCCACTTCATTACCATTTCTTTGTTCATTTGCGATTTTTGAAATTTTGAAATACTGCAAAAAAAGCACCCAAAGCTCCACAAACTGAACAACCATCTCAAAATCATCAACATTTTTCGTCGTAATAATCACAAAACAACCAGTGGGACAGACTGATGTCTTATCAGTGATTGGATCGATTGGGTCTCAGTTCTGATTGGCTGAGTCACCAGCCGTGAAGCCAATAAACTCTCACCTCTCCCTGTATGACTGTCTAGATATCAACGCACTAACCACTGATGCTCCTTGGCCACTTTGCAACCACTTACTTCTGTTATTGTTCCTGAACATAACATTTAATATTACTGATTAGAGAGAGTTTTATTATTATAATGGTGTTACCGTCGTTCAATACGAGGCTGATCGAGTTACTGTAGAACAGCTGAGTGGCTTTTACTCTGTGTGTCTCAATCATCTCCATGAAGGAACGGTGTGAACGCTACCTCAGTACCGTATCGCATATCATCGATCGGTATCTGTGAGTGATTTAGGACTAGTTCATGGAAACGGGGCCTCTTCTTGGGGTGCAGGTCAGACACGAGGCCCCAGAGGAGAGGGGCCTCGGGGACTGGCGGGTAAGAGGGGCCTCGGGGACTGGCGGGTGAGAGGGGCCTCAGACGCAGGCCCGACAAGAAGCTGTTGACGTAGCGGGGGTCAGAGGATGTGACGGGTCTTGAGAGAGCACCGGTCTCCTAAGCCCTCCCGCTACACACAGCTGTTTTTGGGATTAGGCTTCAAGGCCCCCCCCCCAAGGGCCTCCCTGGAGCTCTCGCTCCCCGTCTCCCCCCCTCTCTCTCTCTCCGTCTCCCCCCCTCTCTCTCTCTGAGGATGACTGATGGCCAGATGAGATCCACACACGTCCCTCTGCTGTCAATCCATCTCTCTCTCTCTCCGTCCAGCAACACCTCAGTTCTTAGGGGATCTCTCTCTCTCTCTCTCTCTCTCTCTCTCTCTCTGTCTGTCTCACTCTGTCTCCTTTTCTTGCTGCGTCATCCACGAACACTTCTCAAGCTTGCTCACTCCGTCCAGTCTCCATATTCTCTCTCCCTCTCTCTCTGTGTGTTCCTCTCTCTGGCTCTCTCTCTCCCAGTGTGTTTTTGCCTACTAACACCTTCTGTCTGCCAATACGCCCCCACACTCATCTGGTCTGGCCCCATCCAAGCCAGATGTAATGGATGTAGAGTATGAGTGTGAGTGTATAGAGAGAGAGAGAGAGAGAGAGAGAGAGAGAGAGAGAGAGAGAGAGAGAGAGAGAGAGAGAGAGAGAGAGAGAGAGAGAGAGAGAGAGAGAGAGAGAGAGAGAGAGAGAGAGAGAGAGAGAGAGAGAGAGAGAGAGAGAGAGAGAGAGAGAGTGCGCAAAACTGTGTGTATGTATACAAAATATCTGTGTATGCATCATCTCTGTGTATGTGTGTGTGTGTGTGTGTGTGTGTGTGTGTGTGTGTGTGTGTGTGTCAGTAGCTCTGTTTCCATCCAAAAAAACACTTTCACAATGGAAAGTCTTTGAAGACGTGATAACCGCCGGGTTGTTATTGTGCCATAATATTTCATGCTGTCTGAAGATGAAATCAAAGAAACCATCGCATCATTTCTTTACCGGCAACACTTTCCTTCCTACAGCACACCGAGGAAATGTGATCATCGCATACAGCTTTTCTACTTCGCTGCATCATGACTCCCATCAGAGCACGAGGATGGAAACTAGGGTTGGGCGGTTATCGTGTTTATAATCGTAATCGCAATTTAATGATGTAATCGTGGGAAATTTTCAAAATCGTTCATTTCGATTGTTATTTAGGCTACAAGAACGAGGAACGTCTAGAAGCGCCAGTTAGCAAAGCAACCGGTGTGTGTGTGTGTGTGTGTATCAGATGTAACATCACTTTCCCGTGAATGAACGGGCCAAATACTTTCCCCAATACTGCGTTCATGTACTGTCCCCTTAAAAAATACTACGTGGTATTCAGTCCCTCCACCCCGTCCAGTGACGCCGTGTTCAGACAGGTTCGTTTTTTTTGGAGCCATGAGCGAACGTGTCAAGCCGGGCAGGAAGTCAGACACAGGAACGGCATAGGGCGTCCGGTCAATTTCAAAATAAAACACATTTCAAAATAAAACAAAACAATCGTTCATTAATCGTAATCGAGGTAAAAGTTTGAAATGATCACTAGGGTGGGGGTGAGGGTGGTGCGCGGGGGGGAACACAGGTGTATGTGCTCTCCATTTAGAAACAGGGGTCACAAACGGTCTTACCGGCGTATACATCAATTTTGTCAACTGCAAAGCTGTACAAGGTGCCGAGCATGTCGGGGATCCCCCAACTATCCCCCAACTATCCCAACCCTCCTCACAACTCCACGTTTCAGAATGCCCCCGGCCCAGATCGGGTGTTTTGGAGACACGGGCAGTGAAGGGTTAGTTGATTGGGGTCGGTGTGTGTGTGTGTGTGTGAGTGCAGGCGAGTGTGTTAGTCCACTAATATGAATGCTTGAGCCGGAGACATTAGTCAGAGCGCGTCGTCCTGCCCTTCAACGTGCTCTTTCCATCTCAACGCGGCGATCTATCACCATCTGCTGAAACACAAGCCACAGGCCCGCTAAGAAACACAACAATGTTAAATATGATCCGAGGTTCAATCAGAGAGAGAGAGAGAGAGAGCGAGAGAGTGAGAGAGAGAGAGAGCGAGAGAGAGAGAGAGAGAGAGAGAGAGTGAGAGAGAGAGAGAGCGAGAGAGAGAGAGAGAGAGAGAGAGAGCGAGCGAGAGAGAGCGAGCGAGAGACTTGTATGTTTGCCCTAACAACAGCCAGTGAAACACCTCATGAGCGATTCCTCGTACTGTTTCCTCCCATGTGAGTTCCTGTTTGCCGAGCAGCTGAACTAACTCTACACTCTAAACCCGATGCCCCCCCCCTCCCCGATGCCCCCCCCCCTCCCCGCTCCCCCGCCTCCCCCTCCCCCCATAGCATGTCACTTCCTGTCTGGGATCAAGCCCACCTGTGCAGCCTGAGACGTCAGAGAAGTCAGATTTTCCCATCGGCCCCCAGGGTGCCGTGACTCACTCTGACATCACCGGCTGGCCAGCCACACAGATCAGTCATCCCCGTATCGTCGGCCAATCAGCTCTCCTGACAAATCAGGACTAAAAATAGCCCCGGGGCTCGACAGGAGAGAGTTGCTCATCACTTCAGCCTGCTGAGAGTCGGTTAGAGACGCCTGGCGTAGCTTCTTCAAGTTTGATACGACAAAAAGAACCGAAGAACAAAGAAGAATAAAAACACAACAGATTCCTCCAACAAACCTGGTTTTGATACAAGCCCGGAGATGTCGTGCTTCAGTTTGTGTGAAGGCCTTTATCTGAGTCTTTATTGTGACTCCAGGGGTCCGGTGCAGGACTACAGCGCCCCCCCTCCCCCAGGGTCTCTGGGGCACGCCACACATGGAAGCACTTTAGAGCTTCACTACACTGCAATTGGACCTATTACTATAATTACAGCTTTAAAGCCCCAGCAATTTGTATCAGGCATGCACCGGCGCAACCACCAGGCCTC
>JAXDDW010000012.1:7022500-7040000 GCA_034670385.1 Hoplostethus mediterraneus | reverse complement strand
TAGACGACTGTCCCTGCGCAACCTTGGCCCGCTCTCCCCTGCATGTTGCCGGCGTTGGGGTTTGTTGAGGCTGCGAGCCCACTCAGCTTTCTGTCTGCGAGGCATCACATGACAGCGGTGTTTAACAGTTGCTGGCAGAGTAGCTGCTTGTGTTGTGTGTGTGTGTGTGTGTGTGTGTGTGTGTGTGTGTGTGTGTGTGTGTGTACCTTCGCGAGCATGATCCTGGTCTTAGCCACGTCGAGAGGAGTGGTCACCAACGCTGCTACTGCACCTAGAGAGTGTGAACACAAACGTGCACAGACACACAGTCAGCAGACCCAACAGGCCCTCAGCAGACTCTCTCAGCATTAAAAATAAAGCCAATAAAAAAAAAAGTCCCACTTACTGAACCGCAGCAACACATTAATTCAGCAGTAAGCAGAGGAACTCTTGGCCCTGCGCTCCATTAAGTTCATAAAAATGATAATATTCCCCATCCGAGACATTCCCCATTATTAGACCACAGAAACCAGACAGACACACTTCTATTCCCACCCCCCCCCCCCCCCCTTCCACTGCCTCATCCAACCCACGCTCTCCACCCACACACACACACACACACACACACACTCACACACACGCTTAAACATGGATGCAGATGCACAAACACACACACACACACCCTCCTGTGAGTTTTATAGAGGAGTAGTTACACCCCATCTTCCCTCCATCCCTTCTAGGCCAACTTGGAGGCTGTGTGTTCCAGGGGCGTCCCCACTGAGCCGGTGTGTGTGTGTGTGTGTGTGTGTGTGTGTGTGTGTGTTCATGGTAAACATCTCCATATGGGCCACCAAGGAGCAATGTGACAGAGTGAGTCTGGATATTAAAACAAGATAGAGAGAAACATTAGGAATCGGTGTCGCGTAACACTCCTTTTACTAGTTAGCACTGGATGACGGTGAGAGTGACAAGCTGGGAGTATATATATATATATATCGTTTCTTTAAAAGCACAGTCACGCTAGACGGGTCTGTTAACCCCTTGTGCAATTATAGACGTTTTTTTTTAAACCATGCGATCCTTATTTAAACCTGGTTATTACGGTGTTATTACCACGCAGGTGACAGGATCTAGGGAGACCTCAGGGAGAGAGTAACGAGTCTGCCTCAGTCTGGGGGAGGTTATGAAGTCAGAAACATTTGGGCTCCATCAGACAGACAATGTGAGACTGTCACAAGAAAAATATTAAGACTAGTAATAAAAAAAACAACCCGGGGGGGAAATAACATCCAGAGATCTACTGCTGCATCTGATGTCACTGTGCCTCCCGTCAACAACAGCACCACTGAATAGAAACGGGTAGCAAGCTTTTTCTTCCGTCACGGTCCGGGGTCTGTTTTTCTCTGCCTCCGGACGACTCGGCATCATTAAGGGAGCCGTGAATTCAGGGGGGGATAACAGAAGTAGATCAGAGCGTCGGGCCATCCGTCTGCGAGCTGGAGCTGATGATGTCGGCTCAACGAGACCGTGACACCGTTTTTCCTTCGCCGTGTTTTCGCTGCCAAGGCAGATCGTCGCCGGGGCCAAAACAGAAGAGTCATATTTTAAAAGACATAAAAAAAATCACCATCATAATGTATCCAAATCCAAATTTCGTTGCTATGAGGCAGCCCGGTCACTAGGGGCGTACACTGGCGTCTTCACCTTATATATTTATCTGTTCTGGTTTATTTACGCTTTTATTTTGAAGCATACGTGCCTCAGTAATCAAGTCTTTTCAAGCCCAGTACATCTCCCCTCTTGGGTGGGAGAAATTCTCGTCCGACCTTCAACCGAGGGACGTCAAACATACAGCCTTTTCACTGTAAGCTACCTTGTAATATTCTTGGACGGATGTGAAAGACTTGTGACGTACACATAAATCTTACAAATAAAGATCCCCGCTGGACTCGGAGGATCTGAATGTGGCTGGGGGAAAACCGGCTGACGTGACCGGAGCAGAGATTGGAGGTTAGGTGGTGATGTCATTCTCGTCTAAAAAAGGTCTCGCTTTTGTTGTTTTCCAGCAGAAGAAAGTATCAGCTCGCGAGCCAGTTGGGGATCTCTGTAAGTCAGCGGACCTGTGTGAGCGTTTCCAGCGTCGAGTCAAGATTATGTGTTGAGTGTGAAGCGTAACGTAAGTGTGTGGGGGGGGGGGGGGGGAGTGGACTGAAACTTGAAGATCCCTCTTGGACACCTCCGTCACAAAGGGAGGTGAACCTGATTCCTGCCCGGGAGGACCCCCACCTCACCTTGCCCTCTCTCTCCCCTGCTTTTTGGCTTCGATCGCCCCGGTGTCGTCCAAGTACCTCCACCCTCCCTCCTTTCCTGTCTTTCCCCCGATCCCCCCTTCCCCCCCCTTGCAGCCCCGGCCTTCCTCGTTGCTCCTGAATGGGAGAAGTCAGCTGAGAAAACATAAACGGCGCTTCTATTTTTGAAGTGGTATTAGAACGGACATCTATGACGAGGTCGAGTTACATCATCACCACCTCCACTGAGCACGGTGCAGATAACCTGAGAGAAACCGACTCAGGACGGCTTCTCCACCTCCACCTCTTCTCTACCTCCACCTCTTCTCCACCTCTTCTCTACCTCCACCTCTTCTCCACCTCTTCTCTACCTCCACCTCTTCTCCACCTCCACCTCTTCTCCACCTCCACCTCTTCTCTACCTCCACCTCTTCTCCACCTCTTCTCTACCTCCACCTCTTCTCCACCTCTTCTCTACCTCCACCTCTTCTCTACCTCCACCTCTTCTCCACCTCCACCTCTTCTCCACCTCTTCTCTACCTCCACCTCTTCTCCACCCTCCACCTCTTCTCTACCTCCACCTCTTCTCCACCTCCACCTCTTCTCTACCTCCACCTCTTCTCTACCTCCACCTCTTCTCCACCTCCACCTCTTCTCCACCTCCACCTCTTCTCCACCTCCACCTCTTCTCCACCTCCACCTCTTCTCCACCTCTCCACACCAACCCTCACCTACTCCACCTCTCCTCTCCTGCCCCGCCTCTACAGCGGATACTTCACCTTTGCTCTATAAAGCCTGTTGCTCTCTCCATCTGCCACCCACTCATGCACATGTCCTGTTCTCACCCATCTCCTCTTTCTCCCTTCGTTTCTCCCTCCCTCCCTCCCCTCCCTCCCTCCCTCGCTCACTCGCTCACTCTTCTCTCCTCCCGACGTGGAGCGAGTCCAGGTGGAGTGGCGTCCGGCCACGTCTCGGCTCCTCCGAGTGCAGTGTCCTCATCCCCTCCCCCCCCTCCCTCCCCTCCCCTCCCCTCCCTCCCTCCCTCCCCATCTCTCCATTGCCCCCAAAGCAGCCGACATCAATCTGCCTGTCCTGTCTGGCCCGTCGCAGCGCTGCGAGAGTTATGGGCTGAAAGCTCCGACTGTCCAACAACTGCTCCATAGATCGGTCCGGGGACTTGCTCTTTTTTTTCTTTTAAAACACACATTTTAAAAGTGGTTCTGTTTGGGAGAGATTGACTGCGAAGAGGGAGGATGCCACAAAGGTTGCAACATCCGATTCGAACCTACAGTTTTGCAGGTGCGCGGTATGTGCCTTCACCTTTGGATCCATATTGATTGATCCGGTTACATCTCGCGTTCAGGACAGCGGGGTCGGGGGTGAGACGCTTCACTCCTCTATAGAGGCTTCACAGTTGCCTCACGCCGTCACGGACAATCTGGCCAGAAAAAGAGCCGCCTGAAAAAACCTGTAGATGGATTCAGTAACGTAAGCTAGATTTGACATAACCTAACTTTAACCTGTTCAATGCTATGCAGCCAAGCCGATCTTCACCAATCAGCTGTTGAAGTCGTCGCTGTCTGCCCGGGGGTGAGTTGCATCACCAGTGCAACAGCTACATGAATCATGAACTATTTACTTGATAAAATGAGAGAAAATTTCTACTGTTGTGAAAACGTAATTATGAATTTTCACACTTCAGCTTCTTCTCATAGTGAGAGAGAAACTTTTTCTTGACTACATCTGAGGGAAGTCTCTATTGTTTTTTTCCCTTTGCCCTATTTGTTTTCTTCCACTCCCTTCCCCTTCCTTCCCTCCCTCCTCCCGTCTTTCCTTCTCCCTCTCTCTTAAACCACTTCAGGCCCCAGTGCTCAGGAGGTCGCACAGCTGCAGGGGCCCAGACCCAGGGACCCGGCCCCGCTTATCCCTCCTCGTATGCCTCCTGCCTCCTTCCTCCTCCTCCTCCTCCTCCTCCTCCTCATCTGTCTCTCCCCTGATGCTCATTCAGCCAGAGCCGTCAAGTCTGCTGTGGTTTGGTTTTCATTGGCTGAGAGCTGCAGTGTGATGATTACACCTCCCTGTCCTGATAACAATGCACAATTACTATATCAAAGATGGCAGTTTAAATCTCCTCTCATGTGTCGGTCTCTCCTCTTCCCTTCTTTCCTTTGTCCTTCCTCCAGGTGAGGATGCAGGATGCCAGCTGAGCTTACCGGTGTGGAATCCTCCAGGAATGTGGCTTTGGGTTTGGGTAAACTTCTCCTGCCCTCCATCTACCCACGCATGCACCCATCCATCTATCCATCCATCCATCTATCCATCCATCCATCCATCCATCCATCCCTCCATCCCCTCCCCTCTCCGCCTCTTTCCCAAAGCAGCATATAATCCCCTGCACCTGCAAAAGCTCCACACACTGCAGCCTGCCAAGAGTAGAGCGTGTGACCTTGCCTCCGCGACCACAGAGTCTGGGAGAAGGGAGAGAGCGATGACGAGGGAGAGAGAGAGAGAGAGAGGGGGGAGATGACGAAAGAGGGGGGGGGGGGAGATGATGAAAGAGGGAGAAAGAGGGAGAGAGACAAAGAGAGAGAGAGAGAGACACGGTTGTGGTTATTGGAGATATCAGACACATTGAAAACACATTGTGAACCCTGGTCGGGGTCCGGGGTCCCGGCCCCGAGGCTGGGAACCGGGCTCGTCCGGCTATTTCTGTGTTGCCTCGCTCTCCCCAGTGATGTCATACCACTCGTTTCCCAAGAACCGGGACGGGACGAGCAAGGGGGAGAGAGAGAGAGAGAGAGAGAGAGAGAGAGAGAGAGAGAGAGAGAGAGAACGAGTTGCCGTCCCGCAGATGCGCCGTACTTAAATTTCCACATCGCTGCTGAGTTCAGCAGAAAATATATTTTTGAAAAACGACCTTCATCAATGTTGTCGATAAAGTTATACGGTACCCGTGTGAATAGAGTTCTGTTCCTGGGGCTCTGAGCTCATCCAAATCTCATCCTGGGGGAGATGGAAAATGAAATAAAAAAAGAAAAGGCGCCTGCAGCCAGCAGAGGACAACAGTGGAGGCCAAGATCTCCAAAATAAAGGCCCCCGCATTTCAGCCTTAACAATGAAGCGTCTGCATTTAACATGGTGGTGTTGCTGTTGTGGCTCAACGTCTCAGTGTTGGTGTGACGTTCTGACGGACTCACCATTTGAAAAAAGTGAAACCTACTCTTAAATTGACAGATTGAAATGAATATGTTTTAAATGGTAGCAGGTAATCTAGGTCATTCATTTATATCTCAGAGACACTGAATGAACTAATGACTTTTTTCCTCCCACATGGATAGATATATATATATCATGGTTTCATGTCCTGTCAATGGAGGCTGTAACAGAGAAGTAATAAAGCTACTTGCACAGCGTTTTCTAACATAAATACCTCATAAATAATCAGGACACGTGTTTATCTGCCAAGTACTTTCTGTCTCTGGCTGAATCGCTGCTCCCATCGTTGGACCGCTACCTCAACAACAGGCTTACTGAGCGAAACCACCTGATGTTGTTGTTGTTGTTGTTGTTGTTGTGGACGCAGGCTGGGAGAGAAGGCGGCCTCTTGTGTTTTCTAGTCCAGCGGTGAAGACACGAGGACTACGCGAGGTCCGGCATGTGGACAGTCCAGCCGCCTCGGGCACCGCGAGGTATGATTGCTTCTCAGGGAGGCCAATCCAGCCACAGCATGGAGCCATTACCAATATTTTCTTGGAGCCCCCCTTAATGTTCCCCCTCGTTCTCTTCCTCTTCCTCTCATACACACACACACATGGACATCACAGCGGGTATGTGCGCAATTGCAAACACACAAACAAACAAACACACACACACACACAAAGAGAAAAGAGCAGGAGGACAGACAATGTGTCTTCCATTAGGTGGCAGATTAAAAAGTAGATTTTGTTTTCCACATCAAAGGCCAGCATGGTGGGGGATTCCTCTCTCTCTCTCTCTCTCTCTCTGTCGGTCTCTTGATCTCTCTCTCTCTCCCTGTCTGTTTCATGAATACATAATAGGAGGCAAACCTGGGAAAACAAACTCCGTGACCTTTGACCCCTCGCAACCTTCGGTGTCAGGATCAGGCCGAGCACCTGGACGACGAAGAGACGGCAGGTCTGTGTACGTGTGTGAGTGTGTCTGTGTTCACGAACACACCGGGGACCAAATGTATGTGCTTGTGTGTGTGTTTGTGTGTACGGGTGCGTGTGTGTGTGTGTGTGTGTGTGTGTTTGTAGGCATACTATACATGTGTTTGGCAGACTGTGCTCACAAGCGCATCAGAATCTAAGTTACTCGAGTTACTAGTATGAACTAAAAATGTTGTTGTGATCTAAATATGTCTTCGTTTTTTACAGCTCGCGAAGGATCAAGTACCCCCGACTTCACCTGTCTGGAATACACCTGGAATACACCTGTCCCTAAACGACCTGTGGGACCCCTGTTGGACTGCTCACTGCTCATACGCAGCTTGATGGACTCAGATTGGATGGTCAGTTTCTTCCTCTTGCACCATTTGACGGCAGACTGACAGCCATTGGTTGGTTTTCTTGGATAAAATGTAGAGGCCTCTCTCTCTCTCTCTCTCTTTTTTTCTCTCTCTCTCTCTCTCTCTCTCTCTCTCTCTCTCTGACAGCTGTGTTGGCTCCGTGTGAAACGAAGAAGAAAAAGGCCATAACGCAGCACATTACTACCCCGCAGGGCAGATGGGCGATCCCCGGGGTGAGAGTTGCCACACACAAAACACACACATTCCTTCACTCGGGGCATTATTCAATCTAAATCACGCCGCTCCTCGTCCCTGTTCTTATTCACGGACGCCACTAAACATCCCAACGGTCAGATCACTCTGAAGGAATGGCAATAAAAACCTGTTGGCTCGCTAGTAGCCGTGTTTTTCCTCCTCTCCTCCCTCAACCTCGAACTTCTCCATTGTGCTGCCTCAACGCCTCGTTAGCTATTCGGGACACCACGTTCATACAGAGGCTGAGGGATTGGACTGTACATCTGGGAGGAGGAGGAGGGGAGAGCCAATGGATGGTGGAGAGGAGGAGGAGGAGGAGGAGGAGGAGGAAGAGGGGGAAGAAGAGGGGGAAGTGAGACAGACAAACAGGAGGAGGAGAGGAGAGGAGATCCAGATTCCAGCAGTTTAGCTCTCCACCAACGGCTGTGTCCAGATGGCCTGGAGAGAGAGGGCCTTTGACTGGGGGACAAAGAGACACTTGTGAACGACAGCATCAAGCTCTCGCAAACGCACAGGGAACGAACACACACACACACACACACACACACACACACACACACACACACACACACACACACACACACACACACAGCTGCGTGCTGCGTATTGTTCATCCTGGCCGGCCCGCTAGGTCCTCACATTGATGGAATGTTTGACTGTCCGCCTCTCGCGCCCTTGAGACATGATGTCACCCTCGCAAAAAACGCTGCCTTTTCAAAGGGAAGCAGCTCTTAATGTGTTCAGGGCCACACAATGAAAAGAGAGAGAGAGAGAGAGAGAGAGAGAGAGAGAGAGAGAGAGAGAGAGACTATGAGGATAGAGAGATCATGACAAATTGCAGGTCGGTTTTGATGGTGGCCGTGACGAACAATTAAAGCGAGCAATTTCCCTTTCTCTACTTCCACGGTGATATGTGGGACTGGGGGGGGGCGGGGCTGTAAATGTGTCAGAGCAGAAGCACACCATTATAACTTTACTACTGGTTATCGCTGAGAGTCATTACTGTAAATGACGGTGCTGGCAGCGTGGCGTTACTGGAGGGACGGGGAGAGATGAGGAGAGATAAAATAGATGGATGATGAAGACAGAAAGAGAATAATAAAATGAGTCAGAGGAGCGGATATATCGACAACACTTACCTTTAAATACTCCCAGAGTGGAAACTGCACCAGTGAGAAGGGAATCTGGGGGAAAAAAGCAAAATGACACGTTCGCATTATGTTGATGGAAATTTTTACCAGCTGAGCATCAAAAGGTTTTGACTTCAACTTGAAAACGCCTGTAACAGTTGATTGTTGTTACCAAGTCTGACACTTCAGCCTCAGACTCGCCCGCTTCTCGTAGCAGCGCCGTGAAATCCATAGTTTACAATACAGCCACTCAACTGCCTTCTCAAACGGTCCTGAACACTCGGACCGGTCATTTATAACGGTAATACATCCTCCTGAACCAAGCAACATCTTCTCTTCCATCTCTGGACCAGACCAGAGAGATGGGATGGGCCAGGCGGGTTTTAGATATCCACCGTTAAAACGTAGAAGAATGAGATATTATCAAAGGTATTCATTACTAGGAATACCTCACAATTTACTTTAGCATTAATCTATCATGTTGATCTCTTTCTCAAAAGTGATAAAAAGAGTATCAGCTCTAACGCTAAATGTAAGTCATCTTAAACAAAATTCTCACCTGAAATAGTTCCTATCTATATATTGAGCTATATAAGTTATTGATTTTTCATTCTTTAAATATATGAATCTACGGGCCGTATAATAAAAATAGTGCAAGGCATTTTACTAAAAAGTCTTGTTACTTTGGAGAATGCTAGTTGTCTACTATCACTCAACATAGTGCATCAATATGGATCATCTGGTGTCTATGTTTTCATCACTTGACCAACAGGCCAATATCCCAAAATCTTGTGTATTCCTTTGAGATCTTTACCTAAAAGTGAGACATTTCTGAGCATTAGTTGTATTAAAAAAATAAAGGCTTGTAAATAGAGACACAATTTTCCCCCCAAAACGGATTAAAGCACCGAAACTCTTCGTCTGCAACCTCCAACCCCCTGCACTTGGTCGCTCCTGCCACCTTTCTCCGTTTCCCCCACTTCCACTCCTCCTGACTGCTCCCTTGTTGCCTCTCACTGCTGATGATTAATGAATGAGAAGGGCTGTGGTCTGGCGCTCACGGACGGACGGACGGATAGAAGGATGGAAAGAGGGAAAGGGGGACGGGTCGAGGTTGGATTGTGACGGTTGGAGTGCGAGCGCTGCCATTGGAAACACTTGATCGGCTCACCCAAGAAGTTACAGCAAGAGGAAATCAATCGCTGTGCCAAGGCGAGGGGCAAACGAGACACACACACACACAGACCACACACACTCTCACACACACACACACACTGGAGTTTCCTGTTCTCTTACGCAGCAAGATCGACAGCGCAGGAGAGGAAGGAAGAGAGAAATAAAAACAAAAACCGAAGAGAGAAATAAATAAAGTGACAGTGAGTCGTGTCATCAGCCTTTGATCCCGGCAACAGCGGCGGCATTCATCCGTCTGCTCCGGCCTCCTCCGGAATATTCCATCAGACTACGTTACCGCGTTAAGACACACTGGACCGATCCAACTCTGACTCAGCGGGAGCACCGAGACAATACATTAACTGTGTTTATGCCGCTTAATAAGCCCTCTGTGCAAATGGACTGACCTCATATAAACACCCCGTCTGCACTACAGGACAATAGAGGATATCTGGTTCAGAGACACACGTGAGACGCTTCAAGACCTGACATGATGAAGCCAAGCTGGCGAGGCGACTGAACACAGATAGTGAGAGTTGTGAAGCTAATAAATGTGCAGAATAAGAAAAAGGAGAAGAGGGAATTCACTCTTAAGAGCATGAAATTCAATTGTGTTGTGCACATTGTAACTACTACTAACTTCTTCTGTATTATAAGACTGCAACACAAAACTATTGTATGGTGTTAAAAAGGCCTTAAATTTAGATAACTAAAAACTTTTAAGGACCCGTAGGACCAAATTCAATTCAAATATGTTTTTTGGCATGACAGGACCGAAGCAGAGTAGCATCAACTCAACGTCATATCCTAAACATTAACAGATGACCAGTAACTCTCTTTCCCACTCAATTACTCAGTCTCACTCTAAACCGCACAGGCTGGTTTCAACAGGTTAGCTCAGACACACCTGTGGAGAGGTGCTCATCGCTCCACAAACACCCATCAACACAACACGTGTTATTTTTATGCCCCATCACATGAAATGAGGAGCGATCCTTTCAAACACTTTGGCCGCGGCGTGACGAAGCCGGCCCGGTGCTCGGAGAGCCGGCGGCAGCGCTCCAGTGGAAACTCTGCCCCGTCTGGCCCGTCCGTGCAGACAGAAGCAGATGCTGCCGGTCCTCGGAGAAGATCGAGAAACTCTGTTGGACGTCTCTCCGCTGTCCAACTCCCTAACAGAAGAGTGTTATACGACGAGCAGCGAGGCTCTGCTTTCCAACCGTGGAGAGAGTGAGCTTTCAAAAAGGAATAAAAAGACACCTGTCTTTTATTACCACCCTGATGAGTTCAGCCTTTTTCCAGACACAGAGAGAGAGAGAGAGAGAGAGAGAGAGAGAGAGAGAGAGAGAGAGAGAGAGAGAGAGAGAGAGAGAGAGAGAGAGAGAGAGAGAGAGATGGATTCTGCAGAGGTTCTGGGAAGACTGATCCTCAAATGATTTATGACTCTCTTTGACACCCTTGGCACATATGTGTTTGTGTGTGTGTGTGTGTGTGTGTGTGTGTGCGCGTGTGCATATATGTGTGTGTGTGTGTGTGTGTGTATGTGTGTGCGCGTGTGTGTGCGCGTGCATGTGTGTGTGTGTGTGTGTGCTCCATGTGGTCAGATTTATATTGATAAGCCATTTGTAGTTTTGGAAGGGCTGAGGGCACACACACACACATATTCCATTTTGAGTGTGTGTGTGTGTGTGTGTGTGTGTGTGTGTGTGTGTGTGTGTGTGTGTGTGTGTACTGAGGGTAGATGATAAGTGGGGCATTCACCATACTGCTGTTGTGTCCAGGTGGGCGGACATGCTGCTGTAGATACTAATATACTTCATGCTCAGACATCCCCTATCAAAGAGCCATAACTTACACACTTAATCCCTGAACCTGATGTCAGTGTCGGGGGGGAGGGAGACGGCAGGTGTAGTCAATTCCTCAGCTAGATGAGAAATAAACACAGGCAGAGGCAGAGAGAGAGAAATCAAACCACACTGATTAGTCATCTGTCTCTCTTTCCATTCCCTCGTCTCTCTTAAACCAGTGCATCCCTTTTACCCCGTGTTCACACTGAGCAACACAATCAACAAGTCACTGAAAATCCATTCACTTCCTGCAGAGCTGAGCAACCAGAAAACCCTGCCGATTTGTGGACCGAGAAAAGTCGACCACAACTGAACGTTTTGCAGTCATCGGCCATCAAGAGCCAATTTCCACGCTTCCTTGTTGTGTGAACAGTAGTAAAACCTAGTAGTATAACAGGAAGTTCATTATAGCCATTAAAAGCATCTACAGCAATAAGTGTTTCAGAAACAATGCTTGGAAAACAGTTGCATCCATTGTCACGGTCAATGCTAAACTCTGAAGTTATTTTATTGAGTTTTTGCTGTTTGTTTTTGCGTAACGCTACATAATTAGCGCTTGCTAGCTAGCTATGTAAACCCATCAAAACAGTGTAACGCCGCCTCCACGGTTTTGACTTCGTTTCAAAGGGATGGTCCAGTCTAGTCAAGCAGGCGGCCAGGGCCATGCTACGCTACGCTAGGCTAGCATGCAGGCAGCATTAAACTCACATAGCTGCCGACCCCGCCTGCCTCGTATAACGCCACAGCTAGCATGGCCTGCTCAGGTCCCTGAAGCCTAGCCAACCTCGCTGTGTGTGTGTGTGTGTGTGTGTGTCTCTTCAGATTAGCCCAGACAGACAGGCCTTCATAAAAAACCCAACGAGCATGATGGGAGAGAGAGAGAGAAGTGCTCATTGAGTGCAACAAGCAGCCTGCCCCCATCATCAGGACATCAAGTTGTGCAAACAAACAGGCTGCAGGCTGGTGCAGCAGGTGAGGCTCCACGCCAAACGGAGCGATGGGGAGGAGAAATATAGATAGAAATGTAATATATTTGGTAGCTTGGAGACTTTAAAAGGAGTCACGTGTATTCCTCTTGTTTCTTTCTCATATTTCACCCGGACCTAAAACTGGAGCTATTATTTCACGGATCAGTGGGAGCTGGAAAGAAGCATATCTGAAAAACTGAGCGCGCCGCTGCTTGAAGGCAGAGCGGCGATGTTTATGTCTATTGAAAATGACTGAGGTTTTCCACGGCTTGCCAAGCGTTTGCTAGCAGCCTGAGCAAATCAGCCTTGCTTTTCCACCGCCATATGGGCAGTAACCAAATCACAGCAAAGACCAGGGAGACGAACACACCCAACGCATTAACACATTGTTGAGGTTTGCAAACATGACCCGTCGGTAGACATGCTCCACAAAAAAAAAAAAAAAAAAGAAACAGAGGCATGAGAGATCATTTCCAGAACCGTGCAATAGGGGGTTTACGACGCAAAAGCTTGGCAAATATGGAAAAATATTGGAGTCCTTTTTTTCTGCTGTAATGAAAAGACATGGGAGGTTGAATCCCCCTTCATCCCTCAACTACAGCATCCCCTGTTATTGAACCCATCACTTCTTTCTGTGTCACTCTAACCAACGCGACCTTTCAATGTGTTTCAACATCTCTAACTCCTCTCCATTCCACGTGTCCTAGCTCGAGTAGGATCAGGCTGAGTCACTTCTCTGAGGAAGTAAACAACTCACTGCCCTCACTGGAGCAGGACCAGCCCTCTGGAATGTAACTTCATTTCACCTGAATCATTTTCTTTCTGCTCTGGTTTCCTTGGACGCTTCAATAAAAAAAATGATTCAGCCAAACAATTTCAGTCTGGGCTACATCTCCCCTCTTCACTCTCCTCCTCAAACCTCCATCCACCTCTTCTCTCTCTCTCTCTCTCTCTCTCTCTCTCTCTCTCCGCTACCAATATTTCACCTCCACTCCCTTCTCTCGCTCCCTCCGAGTAGCCAATCAAAGTCAAACATCGCGTTAGGGTTTAGGTTTATAATCAACTTTGTTTTTGCCGAGCTACGACTTTGCGACTTGGCCGCAACTCAACGTCTGTCGGTTCCAGGAGAGCTCAGCAGCATCTGCTCCCGAAGCCCACAAACATCTGTGTCATCCAGCCGGCCTCCGGGGACACACATGACCACCGCTCACAAGGACCTGCTGTCCTGTGTGTGTGTGTGTGTGTGTGTGTGTGTGTGTTTGTGTGTCTTGCACTTGAATGAATGCATCGCCATGCGCAATTGTATTTCCGTGCAAGTATATATATGTGTGTGTGTGTGTGTGTGTGTGTGTGTGTGTGTGTGTGTGTGTGTGTGAAGGTTATTTGCTCGTCGGGCGACACATTTGTGTGGGATCAACGGTGACAGTGCCACTTGCCATGACTGTCAGGTACTATATCATCCAAATATGGAGATTGCGTTCGCTGTGCCATTCTGCTGACAGTGCTCGAGTGCGTCCAGTGTGTGTGCGTGTGTGTGTGTGTGCGCGTGTGCGTGTGCCAAATGTATTAGTGCTAACTTTATTAGTATTCGGAGAGGTTTCGGGCTGTCACAGCTCCTTAGGCACTCAGCGGAGGGCAGGAAAAACACATGTCAAAATATATTCACATTGAGGCTGATTGCAGCGGGGCCAGGCTGCAATTTGACAAATGACTTTTAATAGGTCATACTGCAGCTCCTGCATACTGATGGGTGGAGGAGAGAGGAGGAGAGAGGAGGAGGGAGGAGAGAGGAGGGGAGAGAGTAAGGGACACAGAGACAAATACACTAATGTACAGCCAATCCAACGGAGAGACATTGTTCATCTTGACACCTCATCACTCAACATTTGGACTATTGCTGGTTCGCAACATCGAAAAACAACTTCTTGTACTCTTAAAGGAATACACACACTTTCTGGCAAATAATCTTTGTGATCAGCTCACCTTTACCTGATGTGAGGATCAATAGCAGGTTATCTCAGTGTGTCCAGTATTTAGTGTCTGCACAGAGCTAGCTCGTACCATCCTTAACATACACAATGTGCTAAAGGATTAGCTTGTAGCGACAATGAAATCAGGTCACTGTACGCTAGGTAGTGTTAGCCAAGCAATCCGATTGGGCAAAGATGCTGATGCTTCCCATCTTAGTTGCAACCCTCGTGGAAACCAGAGAGGTACTTCACAATCTTTTCATTCCCATGTCTGTGTACTACTCTGCTGAAAACGTGTGTGTCAAAACACCCGGGGTCGGTAAACCGCTTCGTAAAGCCCATAATACCCTTGAGGATGTTGTTTACGGTGATTATAATCACACTTAAGAACACCCTCTCGCTTTTTATTGCTACGTAAATCGCAGACTCAAATAACTGTTTTTACTGCGTCGAGTGGCGCTCCGAGCCAGTCCAAACACAATCTCAAACCAAACATTTCTGCCAACTTGGGCGCTCGCGGCGGATTCTGTTCCCTCTCGTCACCAGACGCCGAATTAAAAAGAGCGTCTCAAATGCTCGCGGCCTCTTCTGGGTCCTCTATTAGCCCTCGATACCGACTGATCACCGTCACATGTGGTTTTGGAATTTTCCAAATGACTACTGGAAATGAGACTGCACTCTCTCAAATAGCAATTTAATCAAAGCACAAAGGCAGCGAGTGACTTTTCTGGAACGCTCAACCTAAGTGGCCATTTTATTAAATGTTGAGTGGCCAAGATTTCAGGTTGAGATTGGAACTATTTCCTTTCATTAACCTCTCGCTCCATTCTCTAAGCATTTTAGCTCTGTAACTCACGCTTATCAACTGTACCTCTCTCTCTCTCTCTTTCGTTCTCTCTCTCTTTCTTTCGTTCTCTTTTGTTCTCTTTCGTTCTCTCTCTGTCTTTCGTTCTCTCTCTCTTTCTTTCATTCTCTTTTGTTCTCTTTCTTTCATTCTCTCTCTCTTTCTTTTGCTCTCTCTCTCTCTCGTTCTCTCTCTCTCTCTCCCTCTTGAAAGACAGCGATGGAGTCAGAATGGAGAGAGACTTGAGGCAGCAGAAGGGAGGGGAAATGAGAGAGGAGGATATTAAGGAGAGGAAGAGGTGGGACAGAGAGGTTGTGTGTGTGTGTGTGTGTGTGTGTGTGTGTGTGTGTGTGTGTGTGTGCGTGTGCGTGTGCGTGTGTGTGTGTGTGTGTGTGCGTGTGCGTGTGTGCGTGTGTGTGTGTGAGAGACCAGCAGCGTGGTGGCAGCTGTGTTCATAAGAGGACGGCCAGGCTGGTCGTCCTGGATGCTGCTCAACATCAGAAACGAGTTCAGCGGCGTCTCACACACTTCGTGGTTGGAAAGAGGATGAAGATGAGGTGGAATGAAACCCATTTGGGGGCGAGAAATGTTTCCTCTGTGTTTAAGGAGTTAGGAGGAGAGGAGAGGAGTTAGGAGAGGAATTAGGAGAGGAGAGCATTTAAGAGGAAGCAGATGGGAGTCAGATGGTGAAGTGATCAGCAGCAGTCTTATTCAAAATGAGGGATCACTATGGGCCATGTGAAGATCAGGACACACACACACACACACACGCACACGCACACGCACACGCACACGCACGAGAAGGGGACTCGTTGGCCTGAGTCTAAGTCCACATTTATTACCTGCTAATGCAGTGGGGCTGCAAGCTGGATCCACTTGCCAAAGCCATACAAGCAGACACACACACACACACACACACACACACACACACACACACACACACACACACACACACACACACACACACACACACACACACACACACACACACACACACACACACACACACACACACACACACACACACACTGACATTCCATCTGCGGTGTGTCACTTAAGCATGACAGGGAACTGACACCGGTGACAGACTCGTCACACACAGAGATAAAAATCAGTTTTTTTAATTTGGTCCGGGACGATAAAGCTCGTAAATCATTTCAGCGACGCAGATGGTGTCGGACACCTCGAGAGGGTGTCATAACAAGTCACCGGGTGGGGAGTAGTGAGACCTGTTTGTCTGTCAGGTGATGGACAACCTGGACAGGCAAGTGGGACACACACAGCACACACACACAGCACACACACAAAAAAACATACAAAACAAAATCTGCCAACAATGCCCAAACGGTGATTCACACACAAACCCACACAAGTGCAGACAGGCAGACAGACAGACATGTTGCAATGCCCTGAGCTCCAACCAAACCGTGAGTGGGGCTCGACGGAGATCTCTCTACAATAACCAGCCGGACTGTTTCTGATTACCAGACGGCGAAGTGAGGATATGACTTCGAATCAGGCTGCGCTAGCTCAGGAGTCCAACAGGGTCCCTGCCTTCACCATATAAGGGCTGTTGATTATTTTCTCGTTATTGACGACTCTAAATGCCGCTAAAACGCTGCGCCCGCGCTGCGTATGAGGTAATGTCACACCTCGTTACCGTGGTGACGCGGCGCGTTACGGCGGTGACACGGCACTGCCTGAACGACCCCGCGCTGCTCGGCCTGGCCCTGCCTGGCTAAACATATGAGCGCATCGACGCAGGAGGTACAGTATGTGTGTGTGTGTGTGTGTGTGTGATAAAGTGAGTTTCTTGGTGTGTGTGTGTGTGTGTGTGTGTGTGTGTGTGTGTGTGTGTGTGTGTGTGGCACATAAGTACACCTCAGGGACGGAGGGGTTCAGGGCCTTTTAAATAAATAAACAAACACATAAATAGTCAATCGATAGAAGGAGCCTGATCCTGCACTCTGGGCCTGTGTTTTGCCTCACACTTCATAAGAGAGGTCTAGGGGGGGAGAGAGGGAGAGAGAGAGAGAGAGAGAGAGAGGGAGGAGGGGGGGGGGGAGAGGAAGGGGTGTCAGGCTGGCTTAGATTACTTCTCTCTTGGTGGTTGTATAGTGCCGGTCGGGGGAAGCCAAGGCCTGCTCTCCCTCTTACAGAAAACAGACCTCCATACGCTGTCTCACACACACACACACACACACACACACACACACACACACACTCAAGACAATTCTCTGTAAGTGCAATGTGTGCATGTATACACTCTCCCCCCACCCTCCCCCCCACTGCAGACTCCCCCTCAAGCAAACTTCACACAAATCACGCTCCTATCCAAACCTAAACCCGTAACACATCCAGAGCTCGTCTCCCCCGGTCCTCGGTCCCGTGCTGTTCCTCTGAACCTGAACCGCGGCTCGCCAGATAAAAGGGAGTTTTCTCAGACAGTGTGGAACCTGCAGCCGCGTCTCCTGTGAAAGGCCTCCATACTGTGAGACGACGGCGTTGGGCCTTGAGC
>JAXDDW010000012.1:6135000-6325000 GCA_034670385.1 Hoplostethus mediterraneus | reverse complement strand
ACCTGAAAATACTTCCCAAACCACCCCCCAAAGTATGGATGCAGCCATTGCGTAATCCACAAGTAACCGAAAGGTACTTAAGAGTTTCCATAAAATGAATCATTTGTGGGTCTTCAGTTGTGGGTTGACGTATACTTCTCAACAACAGGTCAACTCTATCACATCCTTTTTTGTGAGCGGACATGGAAGCCCCAGTTACCGTGAGAAAACCAGGTTGGTCGATAGCTATTCAACACATTGCACCGATCAACACATTGATCGGACGATGATGCAGAATCAGATCGAAGCTCAGCGGTGCAGCGCGTTTTAAGCCAATACGTTTAACCCGTGCTGCACACAATACATTGCACCTATCCTCCAGAACATGTCTACAGAGGTTTTCCACAAACAACAGATGTATTTCTACATGCCAATAACATGCATTAGAATTGCATTTTGTGCACCGGAACTGGTTTCCTGTGCGCTGCTGACAACATATGTGGATGTATGTATGCGCATCATTTGGCCACTCCAGCTTTATTTCGAATGCATTTAATCGAAACGTGTACATGTGTGGACATTTTTAGCATATATGAAACATCTCTAACATATTCTGAAGTGTGTGAAATAATTTTCCATATGCGAACCGCCGTGCTATCGAGTGAAAACTTACCTCCTTTGTTTTTTTATGGTGGCCATGGCTTCTCTTTTTATGTGGCATCTCTCTAAAATGCGAATCGATCACTTTTCCTAATTCCCAATTCGCCCTCTTAATCTTCTGTTGGGAATCAAAGAGTCTCCGCCTGAGCTGCTCCTTAGAGACAAACAAGAGGCCCCTCCCGCTACGAAAACTTTAGCTGCACACAGCTCAAAGCCAAAATGTTTAGGGAGGTGTGTGTGTGTGTGTGTGTGTGTGTGTGTGTGTGTGTGTGTGTGTGTGTGTGTGTGTGTGTGTGTGCGTCTGTCTGTGGTTAACTGAGGCACTGTTAGTCTTTGACATACAGACTCAATGGACAGGCCATGATCAATTTACCAAGTTGATAAAATATTCTTTCCCAGAGAATTCATGACAGATAAGTGAGATAATCATAAAGTGATAAAAGACTCATGGAGTACATACACTACATAATCTAGAGCAGTTTTAGGATTATAATTTCATCTCGGTGTTTATAACCAACACGCACCTCTGTTATCAGGAGGCAGTCGGTGGTTACAGTCAGAATGTTTCTACTGACAGGACACGCCCCACAGATTCAGGGAATAGTTGACTCACTACCACTGTTGTTGGGATTTGGTCATAGTGAGCTGGTGCAGCACCATGTTGCCCCCTGGTGGGAATCCACAGGGAAAGAACTGTGGAATCGGGCCAGTCAGGGCCAGCCAGGGCCAGCTGGGGCCCTGATTCTGGTGGGTCCCTACTACGTGGCAAAAAAGAATTTGTTGAATCACTAAACCTTATGGTATGGACAAAGTCCCTGCATCTAATATAATTTGCCAACAAAACGCTTTTTCCGGGGATAAGTGGAGTAGTTACTGATGACTAATATTTTTGGATGAATGTGATAAAGTATTAGACATACAGCAGGTAACCGAACTCTGTTCCTCTCTGAAATAGTAAAACCACGAATGTCGTTAAAAGGGAGATATTTGAAAGAGAGAGTTCAAGAGCTCTGCAGGCTGTTTTTCATCCCTATTCTCTCACAATCCTCATTGTCACTCGCTGCCACTCTCTTATTCTTCATTTCCCCTGTTTCTTTTTGCCCAGGAAATGTCTGAGGGTCCGGCCATGTCCTTGTCTCTTTTCCTCTTACAGGAGCCTCCAGGTGAGGAATCTTGCATTGTGCTGAGGCTGGTTAATACCACATGACTTTGTTCCCCTTCACCATTCCTCAGTCCATAACTATGATCTCCCTTGCTGTCCATGATTTACAGGAGGGTCTCTCATATGGGTTGAACGTACGTCGGACCCAGGGAAAAGCTGGTTAACAGGCGTGATGCTGAACATCATTAGGCTCAAAGACGTTGAGCTGGTGAACATCAATCCTGGATATCAACCCTGCCTGGTTCAATGTGATCTTGAATAGCATGCAGGTGGGCAACTTTGTTCCCAGTGTTGTCGATGACTTTCAGAGTATGCTCTACTGAGTCAGCATTTCTACACAGATGGCAACAAATGTGACCTGGCACATTTTCAATGTATTTGTTGAGTCTTATAAGAAATCAGCCATCTTTTACAAGATTACAAGACACCATCAGAATGACAATATTGATTACAAAGATATGTCAGTAAATAGACAGTAAAAAAAACATTGTATATGATGTTTCCATTTTCTGCATGGAAGATAAAGAGAAAAAGAGAAAAAACAAAAGAAAGGAGAAAAGACAAAAACAAAACAAAAAAAGGTGTAACACATAGATATATTTTTTTAATTGTGTTGTCAGTTATGATTTAGTTTTCAGAACGTCTGTCTAAACAAAAATTAATGCCTGCTTTACAAAGAACATGATCAGATATCCCTAAAATACAGACCAGATCTAAGATGTGTTCCTGACTGATTTTCCCTTTTTTAATTTGAGAACATGGTGCCTTTTTCATCATCGTCATTCTCTCAGTACAAAAGGCTCTGGTGTCAGTGATACGGGGTGAATGGATGACATGATGACGTGTGTCCATCCCACTGATGGCTTTCAGAGACAAAGTCCAGCTGACCTTCACTCTCTGATAACAGTACAAGCCCAGTCACAGCGATCACAGCTCACTCCACATCAATGAACAGCTTCCCCGGTGTATTATTTCCAAGGTAATGCCAATCTGGATGACACCAGATGACATTTTTACAGCATGTTGTGATAACAGATGACATTTTTAGCTTTATGCATTGATGACCTTGATGAATGCAACAGGTTATTTTCTTTACATTTATTTAACCAGGTAACTCAAGAAATTCTTATTTAAAATGATGGCCTGGAGGAAAGGAAAAATAAAATAAAATAACCTCTGCTGAAAGTCTTAGTTTCCAATATTGCTCAGGCAGCTCTACACTCAAAACATTCATAAGTTCTTCAAGAACCTAGTGGTAGAGACCTAACTAGTTTGTGCCACATCCCCCACCAGAATGGTTGACTTATGTAATGCTACTGGTAGGAAGGGACAGCCATGACTCCTTTAAAAACATTATTATAATTCTGCTATAACAGAAACACTTAAAGTAGTGCAACTATCTATATGATAGACAGATAACACCATTGTGATTTCAAAGGCATTAGTGTACAGACCATTTGTATGGGACTGAATGAGAAGTCTGCTTACCGACTTGTATTTACTCCAAAGCAGGAAAACTTACTAAAATAAAATACACAAATAAAAAATAATATCCATGTCATGCATTATGTGATTATGATTGAAACGTTGTTTTATTCTATCATTTTGAATTGATAGGACTGAATGAAGTCACACAGTCAGGCTTGTGAGAAGTGAAGATTTGCCCCAGTTGCCCTCTGGCAATGTTGACAAAAAGATTGGCATGGCAACCACATATCCTTGTTGAGTGACACAGGCAGCAGATCAACACACAGGGTTGGTGGTGAGTGACATGGAGTGCATGAGAGATTATCACAGGCTGTGAGGGTAGTGACTCCAACCGCTGGCATAATGTGTCATTTTTAATTTATAGTAATAATGATATGTTTCATGAATAGATGTTACTACAATGTGTTGCTGCATGTCATGTTTCAATTTCAATAGGAAGTGATAGAGAAGACAATTTAACTAAAGTCATTTAAGCACTATACTATTGCTTAAATTACTTTAGTATATAGCTACACCAATCAGCCATAACATTAAAACCACCTGCCTAATATTGTGTAGGTCCGCCTCGTGCCACCAAAACAGCTCTGACCGTTGAGGCATGGACTCCACAAGACCTCTGAAGGTGTCCTGTGGTGTCTGGCACCAAGACGTTAGCAGCAGATCCTTTAAGTCCTATAAATTGCGATGTGGGGCCTTTATGGATCGGCCTTGTTTTTCCAGCACATCCCACAGATGTTCGATCAGGGTTGAGATCTGGGGAATTTGGAGGCCAAGTCAACACTTTGAACTCTTTGTTATGTTCCTCAAACCATTCCTGAACAATTTTTGCAGTGTGGCAGGGCGCGTTACCCTGCTGAGTTAGGCCACTGCCATCAGGGAATACCGTTGCCATCTTCTGCCGTTTTGGAGATGCTCTGACCCAGTCGTCTAGCATCACAATTTGGCCCTTGTCAAAGTCTCTCAGATCCTTTCACTTGCCCATTCTTCCTGCTTCCAACACATCAACTTCAAGAACTGACTGTTCACTTGCTTCCCAATATATCCCACCCCTTGACAGGTGCCACTGTAACGAGATAATCAATGTTATTCACTTCACCTGACAGTGGTTTTAATGTTGTGGCTATATATATATATTTATATCATTGGCTGACAACAATATATATATTGAAAATTTCACCATAATATACTTATTATATAACAATAATAAATATAAATATTATAAAACAATAATTATAGAACAATAAATCAAGTCCAAGATTATTTTTTACATGTAAGGGATTTATTTACCTTGCTTCAATGACTTCAGCTGAATTGTTTTCCTGTTGAGGTGCTCCCCAGTGAATAAAGCTTCATGTACGTCATCCCCCACAGCCTCCCTTTACCTTCACCTCTCTGTTGATTAGACCTGCACTGGAGCTAGAAAAATAATAATTTGCTGACGACAATGGGCAGACCTGTGACCTTGCTTGATGAGTTACTGTGTGTGTGCATTCTCCCTGTGGAATAAGGAAGGATGCATGAGTGAGCTTTCTCAGTCAACTAGATTGAACTACTGAAAGACAGAGGATGCTGAAAATCAATGAAAACAAAATCTGAGCCAGTCCTCCAAGAAAGGCTACCCATCTACAATGTTCCACAAACATCAGTAGATGATGATAGCTCTTCCTTCGGCTAGTTCTTTGGCTCTTCAGCTGCATGTGTCCATGCCTGAGTGAGTACCTTGGTCAAAGCAAACAATTGTTGCTAGGTAGACGTGGATTATACTGCAGATCTGGTTCAGACCTGTTTGCACACACCCAGATGACCAAATGTATTGGTGACTCTCAAAGAGATATGCAAGTTATGCAGTTATGCTTTCAATCACATCAAAGCAGTTCCTCAATAGATTTTCTTTTTTTGCATATCCAATTTAAAATGCAAGATAAATCAAATCAGACAGTTTACAGGTTTCTACTGTGTTAGTTTGCAGATTGATGACATTTATTGAGCTGGAGCAACATGAGCAAAATTAACTCCACATCCACAACCTCCATTGTGTCTGACAGAATAAAACACCCACTCTTACAAAACCTCTGTCTCTGGATTGGTGCGCACACTAAACCTGAAATTAGAGCACAATGACCCACTGGTCCAACCACAGCAAACAACCTGAAGAGCATCTCATGTTGGCAATGTAATTGTCATAAAAGCCTTAATTAACTACCTACAAACAGTATTTGAAAAGGAAAACAAAATAACATAAAGGCACATTGTTTTCTACATTTTACAATCAAAGGACAATGTGCATTAAATCACTCAATACTCTTTGCTCTCCTGAGTAAAAGACAATTCTGGAAGCATTGGGAACCCCAAGCCATGATAGTTTCACATCGTATCATGTTTCACAGGCGTCTATTCCACTAAATGAGAAAACAAATTTATAATTTAAAAGGTTTACAAATTTGTACCCCATTAAATTAGTTCCACCAACATTTATTCAGTTTGACATTAATTTACAAAGTTTGAGATCCAGTGTAGCTGATTGGGTTTTGTGGATGGTATCTATTCTGGAAATAGCATTCCAGATTTATACTAGAGTGTGAAGGATCAGTTTAGTACGTGGAATCAGTGGGAGAGACTAATGTTCTCCTGGAACATTGAGGAGAAACGGCCAACGTTGTAAAATTTCTTCTTTTTAAGAAATCTTTTGTTTTAAAAATTGAAAAGTGTCCATGGCCATAATTATTGCCACCCATTAGAACAATTCAAATCAATTTTGTTGGAGGAAATGGATTTTCATTTGCAGTGTAACTCAACTCACCTGTGACAGGTTGCAGGTGCCCACATGTTATAAATGAACCAATTATCAGCACGATATTTTACATTATCTGCATACAATTCAAGGAATATTTATTAATTGTTTTATTCTTATTGTTTTATATGTTATTGTAACTATCCACACCTTCTTCGCGGCCCAGTTTCCCCACAGGGATCATTAAGTTTCATCTGATCATCTAACGTGAAACTAGTGTGAACAGGGAGCTGTCCGCGGTGCTGAATCTTTTCTCTTCTGCTGACGTGCGACTCCCAACAGCTTGAGGAGAGAAGGAAGTGTTATCGATTTACCACAGACAAGGAGCGAAAGATGTTTAATGCTGAAGTTATATTTTCGGCACCAAAAGGAGTCAAGCTTTGGTGAATCGCAGCTTATGTGGGAATATCTCGCTTAATGTCTGATTTTTCACCGTCTTTCCTCCTAAAGTCCTGGTGACGTTACACTGTTTGTCTTCTGCAGGTTGAGTTCACACTGAATGGGGGCATGCAAAGTGGATAGAAGGAGTGGAAAGATGGTGCACGTCATCCGCCACATAAATCCCCTAAATGAGCACCCTTGGCGCATTCTATAATATCCACGTATCTCAATTTGTTTTCCGCCCCATTATTTTATTTTATTTTATTTTATTTTATTTCTTCCTCAACGTCTGCCCCTTTTGACAGTGAGGCAAGCAGTGGGATATTTTTAGTCAGATCTTTCCTACGGGACACGAACTCACATCTTACCACAGGTAGACGCCAATCTGACGTCAGAGCACCCGTAATTTGACGTGTAAACACCCACCCCCCCACCACCACATACACACACATACACACACACACACGCACGCACAGCGAGAGACTCCACAACCAGCCCTCCCCATCCAATCACCACTTCTTTCCTTTCCTTGGCGGACCAATAGAGGCAATAACGCGCAGTATCAGGTTCCCTCCATCTCACCCAGCTGTTTTCTTAAGGAAAAGACAAAAAATTCTTGGAGAATACGGGAATTTATTTACATTACCATTACCATATAACATTTATATCCCAGAGTTTAGGCTGCTTTTTTGCGAACATTTGGGTTGTTTGATAGTATATATATTTTTTTATCCGGCTGATTTTTTTCTCTGAGATGGAAATGAGATGTCGTCCAGCGGTGATGTGTTGTGTTTTTGCGATCCTCTGCTCCGTCGTTCCCCGTTCAGTGGCCGCTTCCTATGGGGACAGACAGTACCTAAACGAGTGGGCAGTGGAGATCCCAGGCGGACTGGGTGCTGCGGGAGCGATCGCCAGAGAACTGGACTACGAGCTGGTCCGACAGGTAGGCTGTGGAAAGGAGGCACCAACGCCCTGGATCCATTCCCGAAAGCAAAGCCACGCTGCAGAAACCCTGAGAAATAATCTTGAGATCATTCCATGTAGAGCAGAGCGAGGCTTGTGTTGACAGTCGTTATGAATTATACAATTGTTTGTATTGGGCATGGCCATTAAATCCGAGTGGCACATTTGATATAATGCCTATGTTACATCCTTTAATATCAAATATCTAATTTAGCGCTCACCCAACAAAAAACATAAAAATAGATCAAATTAATTATGAAATGTGAAGTAAGCATCAGGTGTATCCGATAGGCTGGGAACTCTAGCATTGCCAAAGTATAGTGTAATAGCTGTATCAATTACTGTGCTTTGATAAGGCCAATAGACTGGAAACTCATAGCTTTTATGATAGCCCAGCACATGTGCACACATTGCATTCATCCCTGCCACCCTGTTAAAGGAGGAGGATTTAATCAATCTATGACTCACTGTTTATACACATCTGATAACTCACAATTTCCATGTCCTATATCCTGTCCTGTCCTGTCTTTCCCAGCATTTTCTGACTGACTAATGCTACCAGGTACCTTGTCTTGTGCAGTACAAACACATTAGGTCTGCTCTGAACTGTAAAGCCAGTTCATTCATTCAGATGAAACCTGTGGCTTTTAGAAAGTGGTCAATGATTAACTGGGCCTTCAGATATCATGGCTACAGTGCAGTCTTCAACCAGTGTCAGAATCACCATCATTCTGTGGTTAAGCATCAAATTCATCTCCTATGATTCACCTCTACTATGGGCAGACATGTTTTGTCTTTAATCAAGTTGTTTTTCCAATCAGCACCAGCCTTTGGTGTTTTCAGGCTGACATTACGTGCTTGATACATTCAGGGTAATATATTCTGTCTTTTTCTGCTTCTGCTTTGTTTGTCCTCAGCCTTCTTCAGTCATTTTAGCCCATGAAATTGATGGGCTTTTTTGATGAAATGTACAATTCCCTTAATGGAAACAACATCTTTAAATATGACAGATCCTAAATAGATCTGATCTGATGTCCAATTAAGTAGTTTGCCATCCAGTAATTAAAAATACTGGATTAAATAAGTTTTGGTGTCTGAAAATAAATGGACAAAAATTATCTTCCTGATGTATATTGTAGTGTGGTGATACAAATGCTTTTGTTTATGCCATTACATGAAACCATCCATTGTCTAAATAAGTAAAAATGTTTTTTCTCGACCGAATTTCTTTTGTCAAAGATAATAACTGAAGTATAACAAAGAACTGAAGCTTTTCTAAGAGACACTACATATTGTAGACCTGCAGGACAGACAGCAGCTGATGTGACCAGATGGTTGGTATTATGTCATTTCTCATAAAATATTCAGAATCTCTCACTCTCTTCCTGTAGATTGGGGCCCTGAAAAACCATTTCTTGTTCAAACACCGCAATCATCCTAGCAGAATGAAACGAAGTGCCGACCACATCACCAAGCGGCTATCAGAGGATGATCGTGTAAGTGGCCTACTTCCGGCGTTGTCTTGCACCAGTTTGAGTGAGAGAATCTTGCCTCTGTAAAAGATGACAGTAACCACATGTCCCTCTCTGTCTGTAGGTGTCGTGGGCAGAGCAGCAGTATGAGAAACGGCGTAGTAAGCGAGCGTCCCTGGGGGAGTGCAGGGACTGTCCGGTGGACAAGCTGTTTGACGACCCCATGTGGAACCAGCAGTGGTACCTGGTAGGCCCCTAACAAGCTTCAACATAACACAGAAAATAGAAATCACATAGTAGTGAATTAAGGTTGAATGATTGTTGATTGTTGAAGACAGTCTCCGACATTGGAGTGAACACACAGCAGTACTGGTTGGGTAAATAATCAACAATTCAGAAATAACCTAGATACCAAATCTGGTTTATGCTGGTTCAAAGGCATCTGCATATCGCCATGTTTAACATTAGTTGACCTGCCCCCTGTCATGCTGTTGTCTGGCCATGGTCTGGCTGGGCCTTCTGTTTAGCCTGATTGCATGCAGGCAATCTTCCCTCTCCAGGGAAAGCACTGTAGCACAGCCAGTGCTGGACAGCTCCACACTTCTCAGTGGTATGGATGTAGGCCGGATGGAGCTGCCCTCATGGGCTCCTGTTTGTGTGTGTGTGTGTGTGTGTGTGTGTGTGTGTGTACGCACGATTGTACACATGCACGTACCTGCGTGAGTTTGTTGTTGTGTTCCTGTGTGCCTGCAGGTATCCTGATGGATATGAATGGCAGAAATGGAAAGAGTGTATAAAATTGCAACCCAAAAAACAATAGAATACCATCAAGCAGTGCTAGCCAAAAGAGCCATTTGCTTAATTGGTAACAAAGTCTGTGTGGAGATTGAGAGGGGTGGACAGACTATAATCCGGTGGGATAGAGTAGAGCACCATGCATTAAGACCCAATTTACCCTGAATGGGCTGTTTTAGCCCATTGAGGCCAAGTTGTACCAGATAACAGTAGATTGCCACAGCTGTGCATCCCTACCAGATCCATTACTGACACAGTTATCCTGGCCTTAGGCTGACCCTGCCATTACCTCTTAAAATTACATCTTTAAAGACTGTGATCCATAAGCCCAAAATGAACTCAACGGATGTCAGATTTCCTCTATAGCACAGACATGGGCATAATAACAGTTGAACACAGTTGAAAAAATGAGTACTAGATTTATTGGATTATAGTTATGTGTCTATTTTGGATGCTGTGCGTGTTTATATCAAATCATATCAAACCACCATTTGAAACTGTAAAGCGTCTGCTAAATGGCTGTAATGTTGGATCATTTTACCATGTTGTTGTGGGTGTTTGACCACACCACATAAAATTCATGGCTACATCTCTAGCGACATGGAAGAATGATTATTCATTTAATTGAATTAGGAAATCAAACTGGTTTGTGAATTAAAGATTAGGAAGCTGTATGAAAATATTAAAGCAAATCCTAAGAAAAGGAAGAAAAGGAGGTTTGTGGGGTGACATTAAGCCAAACCCCAGATGTACAGACCTGTTATAACACTATGTGTAGGCTTTGTTATGCTTTTATTCAGGTCTGTAAGAGAGATGACAACATGTTCATGAGGCCTGTACAAGTTGTTAAGTCATTTATACCATACTATTTTATATCTTTCCACATCACCGGGATTATTGGGTGAATTCATCAGGTCAGCTTGACTGGTTGCTGAATTGATTATAATTAGTGAAATAAAGCCACTAAATTCTTAGTTTTGTCACCTTCATTCACCTTCATGAGGTGATCATTTGTTAGAAAGAGAGAGAGAGAGAGAGAGAGAGCTTCAGATGACATTTTGTGTGCTTCCAGTTCTCTGCACCTGCAGTAACTGAACATGAGTCACACATTGCTGAGAATAAGAAAATAAATTGAGATGAATCATTTTTGCCTAGCTGAGCTTATGACACTAATGGAATTGGTCTTAAAGTGCCGTTTACTGTATTTCCACATAAACCCATCTCTGACTCACAGGAAAGGGCGGGTCGTAATGCATCTACAGCTCCGTGATTGGCCAACGTGCTCGTTGGTCATTGTTAAACAACGTGGCCTCTTCAATCCATGGAAAATGTAGCTCAGCCAAATTAAGCAGAGGACTAAAACAATTTGGGAAAAATGTTTTCAGGTATAAATTGATTTTTTCAAACTGCTATCACTCACAAATCCATTGCCATGGTGATGTTAATTGTCGTAGGAATTTCCATAACTTTCACCTTTGCAATATTTAGCTTCGAAGTTGTGTTGTGATCTTGGAAATCAATCTCGGGAGTACTCTGCTCTCTGTTACTCAGATAGGTTACGCAAAGAGGATACAATGGAATGTGTGCGGTGTGAATCTAAGAAGGTGGAAAAGGAGAGCTAATGAAGGATAGCGGTGCCACAGTGGAGGTTGAGGGAAGTTAGAACTAAGGAGGGAGCAAGCAGTGCAAAGAGGGAGGGAGGGGAGAACAGAATGACGCAGGGGGGTGATAGAATTAATGAAGGATAACAGGAGTGGGGGTAGAGTTGACTGAAGGGAGCAGGGGCCAGCGAATGTGAGATATAATGGAGGGAGGGAGGAGGGAGAGATGGAGGGAGGGAGTGATGGAGGGAGAAATAGGACTGTGAACAGGATGAGTGTCTTTATCTATCAGGAGTGGGTGACTGCCTGATAATTTAATCAGAGGGAGTGACTCATACTTGTAGCTTGAGATTCCTTCTGCCTGTATGGCTGTGTGTGCGTGTGTGTGTGTGTGTGTGTGTGTGTGTGTGTGTGTGTGTGTGTGTGTGTTAATTGTGTCTCATAAGTGTGTGTCCTTGTGTCAGCGCGTGTGTTAATTGTGTGTCGAGGGATCTCTCTGTGCGCTAGCGCGTGTGTCCGCTCATTCATTTCATGTGCCACTGCTGCCAAGCGTCTTTCATAACCCGATGTGTCTGTTTACAGTGTACAACAGAAATCTATGCATGGCAGCCTATTGAGCTATTGAGCCTATTCAGCTGCTATCAGAGTCAACAAGTGAGTCATTTGGTGTGATGCCAAGACAAGCAAACTGTAGATATGAGCAGGTCAGGAGTAAAAGCCTCTCAAACATACTGTGTAAAAGTGTGGCATCTGATATGTATGTGAGGATTTGTATTGCATCTGTGTTACTCCAAAGAGAGAGAGAAATGACAGCGAGAGATTAGATCGTAGTAAGACAAAGGATACTGGATGGTGAGAAAAATAGGGAATGAGAGTGAAAGCCGAAGAGAGAGAGAGCAAGAAAGACAGAGGGGGGGAGAGAGAGAGAGAGAGAGAGAGAGAGAGAGAGAGAGAGAGAGAGAGGAGAGAGAGAGAGAGAGAGAGAGAGAGAGAGAGAGAGAGGAGAGAGAGAGAGAGAGAGAGAGAGAGAGAGAGAGAGAGAGAGAGAGAGAGAGAGAGAGAGAGATACATCATAGCGATGACTCACATCTTAGGGTGGCGTTCTGCAGTGTCTGTGCATAATGCGCAAAGAGCAAAAGAGCGAATCGGGTTCTTTTTTTAGTCCTGTCTCCAGCTCTGAATCATACTATTCCCCAGGCATGCACCCACCCTGCACACTCTCCCTCACTCCCTGCTGATTTTCCAATTAACGCAGGCTTGGCACCCCACACATCCCTTCACGTATTACATACACTAAAAGGGCTGTCTATTCGATAGTTGTGGAGCTGGACTTCTAAAATAATCCATCAGGGAGAGTGAATGTGATTCAACCAGGAACTCTGGACACATCATTAGGCACTGTGTTGTGTCTTGTAGGTTTAAGATGACTCAATGACTCAGTAGAGTCATTGTATTGGATAACAGCAAAAACCTGTAGAAATGTGACCCTCTGCCTACAAGTGGCCAGAGGAGTGGACTCAAGCCCCGACAAAAGCCATTACACCAATAATGAATTTCTCTAAAGGTCATTGGAAGAGCTGTGGAAGATGGGGAGGGTGTAGATTGGCTACTGTGTTAGGGTGACCTTTCTCTATGGTTTTTAGCATACTTGATTGTGAAAGAGCCTGTTTAGATGCTCAGGCGGCGCTGAGGTACCTCAGCTCAGCTGTTGAGTGCCCTTTTATGTGGGATGTCCTATTTTGAATGCAGCTAGCTACAGAATAAATGTACATGGTTTAAGATGCCAGAAAACAGCCCCTTAGGTTTGTTAGTTTTATTTGCCTAGTAGATTAAGGAGTGTAAGTTAGTATGTATGATCTCAATTTAATTTGAATTAAGTTTCAAAACAAAACTTTAAAGCGCTGTATAATGTTGAAATTACCAAAACTGCCAAACAAACCAATATCAACCCCAAGCAATGTTATTACTGTTTTGCAACGCATGAAACTAACGTTCACATAATAACAACCAATCCCCTCCTCTTTCCTCCTCCCATCCTTCCTCTCTCTTCCAGCAAGACACGCGGACGTCTTCCTCGCTGCCTAAGCTGGACCTGCACGTGATCCCAGTGTGGAAGAAGGGCATCACAGGAAAAGGAGTGGTCATCACCGTTCTGGATGATGGACTGGAGTGGAACCACACAGACATCTACCCCAACTACGTAAGACATCGTTTCCATGGAGACAGCCCTGTCGTCTGGCCTCGTCGTTCCCATAGCAACGCTGCTGGTGACACCTTACAAGGCGATTCATAAAGACACTAATAGATGCTCTATATGATAATGCCTGCCTCTAAGGATCTTTGGGTTTTTGATTCTTTGAGGCTAAAGGAATATGGACTTCTTACTGTAGCGGGTGTTTTGTAGTGGATGACTACACTCTCTGTATTCAAGGATACAGGGATTTGTTTAGAAATTGATCATATTCTCACATTTCAATTATGTTTTTGACATTTTGAATGTCAAGCTCGGGGACAAATAATTACATGTTGATGTTAGTGAGCATGTTCGAATGGGAACTCAATGAGGTTTCATTTGGTATAGTTTCTCTTGTTGAGAGGAACTCTAAAGGCCTCATAAAGCCCCATCTGTGGTTTGGTTTCAAACAGTGCTGTTTCTCTCAGAAACAAGGCTGATGACAGGCAGCCACCACTGCTTAGCGAGAGCCGGGAGAGAGAGAGAAAGAGAGAAAGGGAGGGAGGGAGGGAGGGAGGGAGGGAGGAGAGAAAGTAAGGATGTACGACAACAGGGCTGATGGAAATAACTCCCACTGTAATTAAGTTAACGCTGATTAATCAAAGAGGCTCAATCAACCGAGACGCTCATCCTTAACAATCAAGGCTTTTGAGCAGCATGCACTTGCATAATTTTATGCTAGTAACTCTAAAATGACTGTGACTAGACTGGGTACTGGGACAGGAACGGAGAGAAATTTGCCTAGTTTGCCTAGTATTTTGATTAAATGTGACAATGTGAATTGATTTTATTAGATACATTTTTTCTAGTCGACCTATGGCTCAAACCCCAGGATAAAACAGTAGTTTCAATAAAACTGACTTCCCCCATCATGTCTCAGCAGATAGCCGTTGACATGGCATTTGTTCCTCAGAACAAATGGCTTGTTTCAGTATTTGATCAATCACATCACTCCCTCCTCCCGTCACCATTCATATAACCCTCAGTCTGTCTCAGTGACAGCAGATTAGTCCTGCATCCAGTCACCTGATAAACCTAACATGTTAGCAGTCTTCATCGCTGATGTACACTGATGTCATTCCAGTTTAAAAAATATATATCACTGATGCTTTCTGTGTCTGTTTCCAATAGGACGCAGCAGCCAGCTACGATTTTAACGACAATGACCCGGACCCTTTCCCCAGATATGACTCCACCAATGAGAACAAGTAAGTTGACCGTTGAGAAACAGTAAAGGTAGTCTATGGGAAGATATGTCCAGTGAGAAAATGCAAGGTTGATATGAAAATATATTAATTTTCACTGACGTAGAATAATGATCCTAGCAAAGAATCTCCAAAGATGCAAAAGAATCACAAAAGGAATACATCAGTATTAGGATGTACAACATTTTCAAAATACGTGATCCACAGTTACATCATCTCACATCAACTATTAAAGTCGGAACATCTGTCTGTGTCACATCTGGCTGTTTGCAGCCGGTGTGTGACCTGAGAGTTAAGCTTGGCATCACAGTGGCTCTCCCTCCCTAACCAGCCTATGTTGTTATGTAATCAATGTAAGTGAAGCTGCAACAAGGAAATGCATTCAATTGGATATCACACTTGGAGGAGCAGATGCATTAAAAAAACACACTCTCTTTTGTGATTATTTTATGTATGGATGTGCAATTTGTGTGTTTTCCAGAACTAAAGACACTTTAAATATTTACTTTGATATTTAATAACTAAATGCTCCTTTTGGTTTATTTTACTTTGGTATGGTTCATACAACTGTTGTTGTGGCATTGTACTTAAACCATTTTGTTGCTTGGAGTTGGTTTTGGAGTTGCATTATGCATCACAATGTAGTTCAATAGATGAGCATGAGTAGTAAAGGTAATATGACATGAAATGGATATAGTAGATCATTCTAACAGCAGGCTGTACCACAGAGCCAATGAATTTGAAAACAGTCCTTTCAATGGATTCAATTTTATCCTCTCCTGCTCTCCCTCACCAATTGTTACACATACCATACATGAAGTTGATGATTCACACCCTGCCAGCTGGGCTTTACATACACACACACACACACACACACACACACACACACACACACACACACACACACACACACACACACAGTCAGCCTCTCCTCCACCAACAATCCTGCGCTCTTTTGTTATCAGCGTTTCAAAGCCCATTCTCACAGATGTAGAATTACCATAGGACCTAAGGACCTCTATTTCAGATGACGCAGGTGATCCTGTCCTCAGAATGAATACTTTCTGTCATTTTATGAGAGATGTTAGGTAACCAAACAAAAACATCCATCACACTGTTGGCATGGGTTGTTATAGTGGCCTGTAACTACTATGATGAGTTTTGAACCCTATGAAATGACGAGGGCACTGAATGAACTGAATAGGAAAAAAAAAAATAGGAGCTTGGTTGGTTTGCAAGCAACAGGGGAACAAAATGCATTAGAACTCCTAGCAAAGGTTGAATATAAAAAAAGTTATTTAATAAAATGGGGAAAGTACAACAGATAGTGATAAAAAAACCACAAAAAAACCCAGTTGAATTAAGTTTGTTCCGAATTCAGTGTTACGTGTGTTCTTTGTTCATAGGCATGGGACCAGGTGTGCTGGGGAGATTGCTATGCAGGCAGACAACAATAAATGTGGTGTCGGGGTGGCATACAACTCCAAGGTTGGAGGTAAGAGCTTTACTCTTTGAGCATGTTTATATCTGTAACTTTGTGTCTTTATCTATGTTGTTAAAGAGTTTTATTTTTTTTGTGAGAATGTTGTTTTGGTTATAGTTTTTGTTGTTGCTGCTGGTAAACATGGGAGGCAGGTTTTAATTCCCATTGCCAACTTGAAAGCCTTAGTCTAATAATGATAAAATGAATGCAGCATTTTAAAATAATACACCTACACCAATGACAATAAAAGTCAGTAGGTGCTCGGGCACTGTGCTTGTGAAAAGTGAAGGCGAAAGCAAAGGTAGATATAGATATCGAGAGCATTCACAGAGGCTTTGGCTGTTAACGATGCCTCCAGGCCCACGACTGCACAACCCCAGGTTAGTTCATTATAGGCAGTAGCTGGGGGGGGGGAGATTTCCTGATGGAGACCAGCTTTTTACGCCAGATGGTTGCATAACGTCACTCTCCAAAATTACTCAGCTCCAATCCACTAAACAATAGTTTGCATATTAGGGACGCAACATCTGAAGAGCCAGAGTGGCCAGCTGGTTCTTAGTGCACCAGCTAAATTACTGTCTTAAAATAGGGACATTATAAATGTTGCTGTCCTGAAACAAGGGCATTGTATTCACAGCATTCAAATTAAGTTGAGCACTTTACATGAATATATTTATATATATTTATAATATATATCTTTATAATATATACATGAATATTATTTCTTATTGTTTTAATTTAATGAGGTAAAAAAGTTGAACGATAGTATCCAATAATTGTCATAATATTCTTGAAATTTCTGACTTTAAATACCAGTGAACTGTGAATAACTAGAAAGGGCAACTGAGCACTATAATGTAATTGTCCTGTCCCTCTCTAACCAGGGATTCGTATGTTGGATGGGATTGTGACTGATGCCATCGAGGCCAGCTCTATTGGGTTCAATCCAGACCATGTGGACATCTACAGTGCCAGCTGGGGACCCAACGATGATGGCAAGACAGTGGAAGGGCCTGGCCGCCTGGCCCAGAAGGCCTTTGAATATGGCATCCAGAAGGTATTTATAAGACAGCCAGTCTACTCATATTGGTGTGGTCTGAGACTGAAGATCTTGATGGGAACATCAAATACCATAAAACATTTTATGTTAAGCAATATGGCACTTACGTTTCCCTCATCTAACATAGATTTTTTTCATTGCATACAGTATTTTGACAACACTTAGAGTATGTACTGTATACAGCACATAAAATCACATAAAAAACAAGTTGTCAAGCATATCTTCCTCTCTTCAACTCTCTTCATCGTGGTTTCCTCAGGGCCGTGGGGGGAAGGGCTCCATCTTTGTGTGGGCGTCAGGTAATGGTGGCCGCCAGGGGGATAACTGTGACTGTGACGGCTACACAGACAGCATCTACACCATCTCCATCAGCAGTGCCTCCCAGCAGGGCCTGTCCCCGTGGTACGCTGAGAAGTGCTCCTCCACTCTCGCTACAGCGTACAGCAGTGGAGACTACACCGACCAGAGGATCGTAAGTAACTTCATTGTATACAAGAGGGCATTTTGGTGCTTCTCATTGTTTAGGTTTGTACATTGTTGGTAATCCTGGTGCAACTGTCAATGATGATGTTGATATGAATGTGTTTGGTGTCCTTTATTTAAGGCTATCTTAATCTATTAAACTCTGTTTTATTTCATTTTATTCTGTGCCTGTTTTCTTCCAGACTAGTGCTGATCTTCATAACGAGTGCACTGAGACTCACACTGGCACCTCTGCCTCTGCCCCCTTGGCTGCTGGAATATTTGCCCTGGCGTTGGAACAGAAGTATGCGACACTCTTAATGAAACACCTGTTAGATACACAATCCACAGCATACAACTTTATTTTTTTCTTCGGGCATTCTTCATGTGCAACGTACTCCATCCACCCAGTGTCCTTTAGTATTACTCATTGCCCCTCCCCTCCAGTCCACAGCTTACCTGGAGAGACCTGCAGCACATTGTGGTGTGGACCTCAGAGTTTGATCCTCTGGCCAACAACCCCGGCTGGAAGAGGAATGGCGCAGGGCTGATGGTCAACAGCCGCTTTGGCTTCGGCCTTCTCAACGCCAAAGCCCTGGTGGACCTGGCTGACCCAGCCATCTGGAAACATGTCCCAGAAAAGAAGCAGTGTATCGTCAGGGATGATTCTTTCCAGCCCAGGTAGACGAACCTCTACAGCTGCTCTCTTACCTCATTTTGTCAGAACCTTGTCTTCCTTGGCTTCACCTTAGCTTCAGGTATTGATGTCTGACCAATGGCAGCTTAGGATTCCTAGTTCTTTTTTGTATTAATGTTATTTAAAAGATTATTTTTGTCCTGTGTTTCTCAACTACTAGGTCTGGACCCAAAAGACATTCTGACAAAGTCATAGACAAAATAAATTTAAGGGCACATTTAGCTATCACATATATGGGTTTGCAACTACATATTTGGATCCCAATGCAAAACTCAGTGATGAAACACTTGTAGTCTACAAAACATTGCCAGATTTTGCAACAAATTTAATTTTAGAAAGAGAAAGAGTTTTTTACGTCCTTATGTCCTGACATTTTGGCTCCAACAAAGCAAAGAGATAAAACCATCTGTGTTATTAAAGACACATCAGTTGCTTGCAAGTGCAAACAAAATCTTAAGCCTAGGAAGTCTTCTGGTGCCATGAAAATAAAGATGAATTCAACAGGATTTTTGAAACAGATGAGCTTGTTCAGAAAGCTGCAGCTCGTCTGGTGGTTCAACCGCCCCAAGTTCTCCCACACAACTACCCTTCTCCGCTCTCTCCCTGTAGCAGCTCACATCCAGATTAAGACCCTGGTGCTAGCCTATAGGGTCAAGCCTTACACCCCCGCCCGACTACTTTGCTCTGCGACTGGTTGCCGCATCGCTCAGAGGTCCCTGCAGCCGATCTACACGGTCACGGCTCTTCTCTGTTCTGGCCCCGCAGTGGTGGAATGAACTCCCCACTGATGTTAGGACAGCAGAGTCGCTGCCCATCTTTCACCGCAGGCTGAAAACCCACCTCTTCAAGAAACACTACCTCTACTCTTAGCCCTTGCTTATTTGTTTCACTTATTTGTCTTAGCTCTTGTTTATTTGCTTCACTTATTTGTCTCATTTCTTTAAATAAAAAGTAGGTAGATAACTTATTGCTCTTTCACCTCAGCACTGGTTCTGCTCTTAGATGCTTCTTTAGGAAGGAAATGCACTTATGATTCCTGGTGACTAGTAGTTCTTGTGCCTACTAGTATGTTGAAAGCACTTATTGTAAGTTGCTTTGGATAAATGACTGTAATGTAATGTAATGACAGAAGCAATCATTTATTTTGAGGTCAGTCATTAATTTTGAACCCTTGTTTATGAACACTAACTGCTAGAAAATAGGCTTAACTAACTAAGCTGCCAGGACAAAACTGAGAGGAAGCAATTCCCCTTGTGTCCCTCTGTTATCTCACTGGATGTTATGTTTACATTAAAAGGCTTAGTGTGCTTTCTCCTTGAAATAACATTTTGATACAGTGGAATTCCATCAACAGCTAGCAGCTAGTGCTAACTGAGATGGACAGCTCTGTGTTCTTTTAAGTGTCCATTTACCATGTGCTTTGGCTTATGAGAGTCAATAGCTCTGACACCCAGTCTCCATATTACCTTGCTACATCTCTATTTAATCCTGAGGATTTGACTCAGTGGTCTACAACCCCCCATCCAGCTTTATGCCGGCTTGAAAATGGAAATCCGTTCATTCATGTCCAGGAGAGATAGGGATTAACTGTTTTCCAAATGAATGACCAAAGGCATCAAAATGTGTCTGTGTATCTTGTGTATGCATGCTGCTTGTTATATGTAGGTTGTGGTACTGCTGTGTTTAGATGGTCACTGAACAACCTCAAGCAATATGGTCTCAACTGCCACATATGTGAAAGCACATCTCAGTATCATGTAGTGGCCGTGGAACTTAAACCACCATGATTCAAAACCGGCTCCAGGCTCTTCCCCCACCTGTAGCTGACTGCATGGTGCATGGTGGTTGTGTGTTTCCAGCGTACACGTCATATTGATGATCATAATCAGTGAAAGAAGTAAAATCGCTTATCATATGTATACAACAATATGTGATATGGGCAATATCCAGAACAGTGACAAGTGGTGTTTTTCATCCTGGTGCTGTTGCCCAGACCTTGAGTTACGTGACGAGAGCATACAGGGGAACTACATATGACATGTGATGGACTTCTGTTGTCATGGAGTGCTGTTTGTGTGGCTCATGCCTGCTATTTTAATGCATCCCATAGGGCACTGAAGGCAGCAGGGGAGATCACTATAGAGATTCCAACCAAAGCCTGTGCAGGGCAGGAGAACGCAGTCCACTCCCTGGAGCATGTACAGGTGGAGGCCAGCATTGAGTACACTAGGAGAGGGGACCTACACATCACACTTACCTCCCCATCAGGTTAGAGAAATGCACGTGCACATACACACGCTTGAGTCAAGTAACAATGGCTGTCAAATGATCCATTCCTTTTCCTTTCCCCTCAGGCACCAGTACAGTGTTGTTGGCAGAGCGAGAGAGGGATACGTCCTCTAACGGCTTCAGGAACTGGGATTTCATGTCCGTCCACACTTGGGGAGAAGACCCCGCTGGGACATGGACCCTAAAGATCACTGACACCGTGAGTTACACATATATTTGGTGGCAAAATACCCTCACTTTTATTTGTTGAGCTATTATTTGTTGCAGGATTGTGTTTCTGCAAGTTTTAAAGATGAAAGCCCCCCTACACACAAAAATACATTACTTAATTTATCATTGCAGAAAAAGATTATATGCACAAACATTTCATAGTCAGGTTTTCCAGTGTGCAGGATCATTCTTGGGAGTGGGTATTAACCAATCTGTTGTCTGGTTTGCATGACTGCTCAGCTCCCGCTGGTTCTTCCTGAGATTAAACCAATATTATTCCCTCTCACAGTCTGGGCGTATGGAGAATGAGGGTCGGATTTTGAACTGGAAATTGATTCTCCATGGAACGTCAGAGAAGCCAGAGCACATGAAGAAACCCAGATTGTACGTTCCCTACAACGCTGTGCAGAATGACCGCCGTGGTGTGGAACATATGGATGATATGATGGAGGTGAGGACCAATGGACAGAGATATTGACCAGTACAGAGCATCCGATGTAAAAATCCTCGGTGCCTATGTAGAAACTTGGTTTGTATGTTAGAGGAAAGTGGGTGGATGAGAGTTATGTGATGTTAACAAATGGGAGTCTTGTTGAAGTAGGCCCATGACACCCAGAAGGCTCAACAGTAAAACCGTCTCCTTCTATACCCGCTCTTAGCACTGATCAGACCTACACACCCCATCACAGTTACATTGCACGGACACTGCACTTACACTTAGGCCTTGATAAGATAAGGCTAAGCTGACGAGCGTGACACAAATGTGACAGAGCTGACACAAACATCAAATACATGATGCTGTTACAATGACCTGTATGATTCCCAATGACATAAATGACAGAATGATCACACAAACCCAATAAGACTCAGCTGTTATGGGGATGATAAATACCAGAGGTTTTTGGGTGGTGTGGTGCAGCTCGAGGATCTGGATGACGCCAACATCACATGAGTAGTTTGTAACATGAGCTTGGTGATGTAGTGATATAGTGATGGGTGCGTGACGTCCCTTCTCCAAATGCAGATTATGTCACAGAGAGATTTGTGATAAAATGACAATGTAATCCTTTGAAATAGATCCAAGGGGCAGAGCAAAGGTTCAAGATTATTGGAAATATAGTACATTCATATTTCCAACAGATGTTCTGAAATTGTAATGCTAATGTTACATCATGTAGCATTGTCTACCTTTAGATGCGTTGCCTGACCCTCCTACCCTCTATCTTTGTGATGATACAGGAACCCACCCAGGCCCATTCACCTCAGACGTCAAAGACTGCCCAAGGCCTCCCCTCCCACCAACCCCCAGAAGGAGCCCAAAAAGACCCCCGTTTCACCCTTCTCCCCCTCCCTGGCCCTCTTGCGTCTCCTGCAGACGGCCTTCAACAGGCAGACCCCAGCCACCCAGCCCCAGTCCCCAGCCAGGGCCCCTTCTAGCTGGAGGAAGCAGCACGTGGACAAGATCCTCTCTCCACCTACACGACTCCCACCCCAGAAGCTCTACCAGGCCCTGGACAGGCTCAACAAGTACCACGGCACAGAGGACAGTCTCTACAGCGACTACACCGATGGCTTCTATGGCACCAAGTCCTACAGGCACAGAGATGACCGACTGCTGCAGGCACTGTTTGACATGCTAGGTGATGACCGCCAGTGAAGGCCTGAGCAGAAGGAGAGGGGAGGAGAGGAGAGGAGGAGAGGAGAGGAGAGGAGAGGAGAGGAGAGGAAGAGAAGAAGGGGGAAAGACAACAAGTGGGGAGCAGGGTTAGGTGTTGGTTAGGAGGCAGAGGAACAAGAGGGAGGTAGTGTGAGAAGAAAGGAGAGAGCAGGGGAAGGGATAAGGCAGGGATAAGGGGAGTGGAGGAGGAGAACAGAAGGAAAGCTAGAAAAGGGGGACTCTTCCAGTCATTTATGTTGTTCCCAAAATGCTGCATTTACGATCTCTTTACCTTCATACTCAAATGGCCATTAGTTTATTTATTTATTCACCCAGTCACAAAAGTTCCCTTTGTCCATGAGTCCATATGTGATTCAAAACGTGGACTGACTGCTCCAACTTGTTTAGCGATCTCTATACTGTATCTCTATGTAGTGAAAATGAAAACAATTTGACCATGAGAGAGGAGGCAAGAACAATTTGAGAATAGGCCTTGTCTCTCTTCTCTTCACTGCCTGCTCAAGCATGCCACCTTTAGAATATATGTTTGGTACCTGTATCTATATATCATCTATATATTAAATGAAGACAATGATTGTAATATGGTTTTGAAGACTTAAATCTTCACTTTTCGACTCAAACATCCCAAGGTTCTATTTATATTTTACCATATTTCATATGTCATACTATCTACAATATGTTTTGTGCAATGGTAGGACACCTACTGAATCTATTCACTTTAGAGGACAAATTGATCATGATGACTCGAAATAAAGTCATGAAATTAGGATCGGCATAGATTAGTATCACGCAAAAGGTTAAATTGACCAGCTATTGGCAAAGCTTGAACTGTGTTGACAAATGACTTATTCTCAGGGTGTCAACAAAGCTCAAGAGACGTATAGAACTGTATTCTCCGCTCTTCTAAGTATTAAGAGGTAAATATATGTTTATGAATGATTATAAACTATAAGGCAACACGGTTGTACCAACACGCTATGAAACAGAGGAAACCCTAACCAGTCTACCCTAACCAACAGTCTTTTGGTCTGGTAATCATGGATGACAGAGAGTGTTGGGAACTTCTTCAGTTGTTGTAGCTGTACATTCAAACTGAAAAACACCACTGACAGACTATCCTACGTCTTGTGCAATCTGATTAATTTTGTATGAGTACAATGCTGCATTAAATGAAATATTTTTCTAAGGATTCCTCATAGTTTATGGAAGTAATACACACAGTATAAAACCCTTGATCAGTTTATTTTCTCTTAGTGTAGTTTAATCAATAATTGCAAAGTCATTGGAGTTATCACAAGTACCAATGATCACTGCCAAATTGTTTGCTGTCCAAAGGCTTCTGTGTATTTTGGTGGTTGTGCAAATGGCTGGTATGTTGTTTGTTCATCATCTGTAATATGGCAACTACAAGCAGAAACAATTCCTTTAATCCTGGACAGATTTAGCATGAATATTTGCAATTTAAGCACCTCTCGGGTATTATTTCCTTTGATGTTAATGGACCTATCACAGTTCAATCCTTCAGAAGTTGACCAGCAGCCCTGCAGAATAGGGGCTCTGCACTGGAACCTTCAAGCACATTCATCTTGAACGCCTTAATATATGCTGGAATAACTTCACATATTCATCTCCACTGGATGTAGAGTAATTTATGGATGCTAGCGTAAGTGTTTATGACAGAGTAATGAATAATTATGAAGCCTCTGTGCAGAGTCCCTATCCTCCAGCTTATTTTCGGTGGTGATAGCTTGGAACTGCCTGCCTGGTGACTTTAGCCCCGCTTCTCTGCCAACAAGGTGACAAGGACGGAGATGATGTTTGGGAAAACGGTTTACATCCACCCTGTAATTTATCCATGCTTCAGTGTAGCCAGTGTTGTTTCTTTGTTTCTATTTTTGGGTTTGACTGATGCTTCTGTCCAAAGTTGTTTACACAAGCTGATATTATGTCGCAATTTCTGTATGGATGTACAAAAAATGAGATTTATCGTAATAAACTGCAAAGTGACCTCTTGAGTGTGTTTGAGTTTTTGGCACTGGCTCTGGGATTTTACATTGACTCTTGGCACAATCCTTTTTGGCTTTTTCTAAAAGTAAAAGTTGCAGAATAATGAAATATCCATTTAATCTGGATATCCAATGATAAAGCACACCCTTCAAAATCATTCAGTTACTTAAATACATTTTTAAATGTTGTCATGTTCACATGTAAAGTTCAGAAACGCACAATGGAGATGCCTTTAAAGACTATTGTATATATATAATCACTTGTATTCACATGAGTTATATCTTTGATCTTTTTTTCAACTTACATCCCATATGGTCTCTCAGTCCTTTCATCCTCATTGGTCAAAATATCACATAAATCCTTGGTTATTTTAAGTCAGCATATCTGTTTATTTCTTGTTAAGTGCCTCCCCCTTGTGGACAGAAAGGACACAGCACACTATGCTGACGTGACGTGTGTGTTTGAAGCATGGATCATGCTACACTGCTGTGTCTTTCTTCCCTCCTTTTCTTCTCACTCTCCACTAAATGGTGTCATAAAAAATAAGAAGAGTGTAGACTGCCATTTCTCCTTGAAAAATGTTTCCCAGTGAAAAGTTGAGCATTTATTGAGGGTTTTTTATGAACTCTTGGGGCTTTTGCCTAGTCGATGGAATAAAATAGAGGGTAAAAAAAATTATCCGGAGAGATGTACCTCCCTTTCCATCTGTAAGCATAACTTTGCCTCTCATTTCTTTTCTTTCCTTCTACATACCTTATCTTTCTCCATCGACTCCTTCCATTTGCCCAGATTCCCCAGACATCTGGTTGCTTTGGATGTACTCCAAAACTGAATATCTGCAAAAGCTCGAATGGAAAGAGAGACGGGGGAGCAAGAAAGAAGCTAGGCGAAGCAAAGGGAGTGGAATATTAAAGTAAAACAAAACCAAACGAGAGCGGAGACAAGGCAAGAAAACCATTGGCTGAAAACAGTGTGACTTTAACTCCACATTTCCAGAGAGAGTGAGAGAGAGTGAGACAGCGAGCGAGAGAGAGAGAGAGAGAGAGAGAGAGAGAGAGAGAGACAGGCAGAGAGAGAGAACTTTTTGGCAGAGATCTGGGCCTCAGACAAAGGTTTGTGTGTTTATCCACCACCAGGTCAGAGTATGGCGCTGTTCCCGTTCTGCAAGCCGCCTTCAGGTCAGTACAACCGTATCCACTGCTCCACCTCTCTTACCAGTGTCATCTCTGGTTCCTTTCCCTTACTCTTTATTGATTTATGATATGTGATTGGTGCACATGTATATGCTCATATAAACCTAGTTGCTTTTAAGACTGAGAGGAGATGCTGGTGAAGCCAGGGGTGAAGAGCAAACGGCATAGCTTTGCTCCGAGTTTTTCTGATAGTGAAAACATGCCCAGGAAGGCAATATTAGCCCTTAATTAGTTCAAGAGATCTTGTGTATCCACCCTAAATCTTTTGGCTGGTGGACAACTATACACATCAAGGGAACGTCTGGGGAGAATCATGGAGATAAACATCTACATTCACTCACATTACTCACTACACAGATTGTATCTCCTGGCCCACTCCCAACGTGTGAGTTCAGTCACCCTCTGGCAAAGTTTTTCTTTATGTTTTATACAAGATTTTCTTCTACATCTCTTCCCCACCACTTTCTACTATTTCTTCATACTCACATTCCATGCAATTCTAGATTACATGGTTATACATTGGTATACAGCCCAGTCATTGGGCCTGTATGTCCATTATATGCATCTATTCTTTGTTGTCAGACACACAGTCCTTAACCAAACTTCACTGTGAAACTTTAAGTTATAAGTCAAAAGATTTGTAAGATTCTTAAAGGTTTTCAAGACACAGTACCACACAGGACATGCTGCTGATTTGAGAAACATGCATACATTACATAGGCTACCTGATCAAATTTACTGTGTATACTGTATACAGTTTACTTACAAAATAAATACACATACTCATCAAGTAGCCTATATCATGTGTATAGATAGTCTACATACCTTATATATGTTAGATGTAATATATAACCTATACAATGTGTGTATTTAGGTATATGTATATATATATATGCTTTAAAGATTACATTATTTGTGCAAGTTCAATTTCTTTACTTGCACATTCTTTTCATTCCTAGCATGAGCCTGGAACATTTTTTGCTGCCAGGGTCTAAGGAAACATTTGCCTCATATTCAACCACTTCTGCGTAATGGAATGTATGTTGTATTAAGCAGCAGCAAGCAGAATATGATCAGGGTTTTCTACAACATCTGTGTATGTGTGTTTGTGTGTGTGTGTGTGTATGTGTGTCATTCCAACAGGGCCAGTCAGAGTGACCAGAAAACAGCTGGTCCTGTACTGCCTTCTCCTGTCTCTTCTCATATGTAAGTGTGCTGCAGAATTTGTTCAGAATTTGTAACACTCTGTGCTAGGACGTCGAATCCACATGCATAAAACAACATTTGATGCAGAGAAAGCTGCTTTCTGTCACAGTACATAGTTGTACAGTTACCTCACTGTTGTACAGTTACCAACTGAATGCAATGTAAAAGTAGTCCCTTGCATTTCCAATCACTTTCAAGCAGGTCTATACCTATGATTATGTCTTGATTATGAAAAATGATTACAGCTATGCAATATGTTCTCAGAATTTTCCATAGAGATCAAATGCAGATGGTGATCATTAAAATGAGTTGAAATAAGGTCAGTTTCCATAACAAAAAATCTTCACCATCTCTCCCACAGAGAAAAATATCTGTTTCTGTGTTAATATACCTAAACATGTTTTGCCTCCTCAGACTTCCTCTATGGGCGGAAAGCCACTGTCAATGTGACGCCACCTCATCCTCCTCTCCTCCAAGCCCTGGGGAGGGACAGAGGAAGAGAGATGGCAGACATGGTGGTTTTCAGGACGATGGGACAGAAACTTCCTCTGGAGACAAAATGGGGCGCTCCTTTAGTGTGGGGCGACAGCAGCAACTCCGCATGGCGAAGGGCTAAATTCGCAAAACAGGAAATCCGTACAGGCCTGCTGGTACTAGTGGTGGGAAGTTATGCCCAATTCCTCCGACGCTTCCTCTCTTCAGCTGAAATCCATTTTCTCCCTGGTGGGATGGTCACCTACTACATTCTTATTGATAATCCCCGTTCTCTGGATCCCCCTATTGAGTTGGGGCCCCAAAGAGAGCTGCAGGTGGTTGCCGTGGCAGAGCTGCCTGGGTGGGAGAGGCTGACCCAGCGCCGCATGGCCCTGTTCGCTGATGCCATCAAAGACCCAATCCGCAGAGAGGTTGATTATATCTTCTGTGCTGACGTCGACCAAGAGTTTCTGGCCCCCGTGGGAGAAGAAATTCTCGGAGACTTGGTGGCCACTTTACACCCAGAGCTCTACGGGATGCCACGAAATGCATTTCCTTACGAAATTGAAGAAAGCTCAGCAGCTTGTGTGGAGGAGGCTGAAGGAGAGTACTACTACACCTCAGAGCTGTACGGAGGGCGGGTTAAGGAGATGTACAACCTGGCCCGTGTCTGTTCCCTGCTCATTCTGCAGGACCAGGGAAATGGTGAACCGCTACCTGATCAATCACAGGCCAACCTGTGTGTTGTCACCAGAGTACAGCTGGTGGGACTCGGCCCTGGCAACTGATGTGCCCGTGCAGAGGCTGGTCTCCTTGGGGAGACAATGTGAGGCCCTGGATCAGCAGAAGAGAGAGGAGCACAACTGTTGAATTAATGGGAAAGGCGGGACAGGGTTCTGGTGGCTGTTTGAAGTAATGCTGTAGGTCCCACTCCCACATGGGGAACATCTGCTTTTAGCCCTAATTTCCTTTGGAAAGGGTCTCTGTTAAAAGATTAGCAAGTAGAGCGATGACAGGACAGGATGACGGGAAAAGGTTTCTATCAATTAAGCTGAGGTATGACAAAATGAAGACAGACAATAGGACTACACAAATACATAGATAGACAATGGGCAAAGTCTTTTGTAGCACCATGATAATATATGAATTTCCCACATCTAAAAATTCTTGTAGCCTTTATTGAATTGCTGATAAATACCATTAAATGAGGCGAACACATTTTCAGTCCATTTCATATACTGTTCTATTAGGGCAATAAATGCAGATTGCTGCAGATTTTGCAGCCAAACTGCAAAATCTCAATTAAAGCCCCATTTGTGTGAACAGTGTCTCTGTGTGCTCACTATCTCTTCCGGCCCAGACGAAAAAGAAATTGACCTGTCTCTTTAACCGAAGCACTGTCCTCTCCATTAATGTCAGCCTTTGAGATACTGCTCCAGTGGCTTTGTGGTCAGCAGTGATAAGAGTCAACAGTGTAAGTGCACACTTTCCCTGCAGTAGCCAATCATTAACTGGAGGAGCTGCTGTTTCAAGGTCTTTAAATATCAGGTGGGGAAAAATGGATACAACAGGATGCTATTTCTGTAGGTTACACATGTATAGGAGCTACTCTGTCCAAGCTTCTGCGAAAGGAAAAGAAGAAACTGGTATGAAATAGTATGACTTGATTCATTTTGTATGAAATACTGTTCTTTTACCTTTTACCCGTCTTTGAGCTAGAGTAAGGTAAACTCAGATGTCCTCATGACTTTATCTTGGTGGCTGTTGTTACGTTGTTGTGTGCCTCCCTCCCCCTCTCTCTCACACTCTCTCTCTCTCTCTCTCTCTCTCTCTCTCTCTCTCTCTCACTCACACACACACACACACACACACACACACACACACACACTAACATTCACACTCTCCAGTTTCTCTTCCCTGTGTGCTGTTTTTTCATGGGAGGGTTACACAGCAGCAGATGGCTTTTTCTCACTGCCAACAAAACCTGTCAGGGCCAAATTGCCACGTAGAGTGAAGTTGGAGGTGAACTTAAGATAATCTTAGTCATTCTAAGTAACACATTTCAGATAAAATAATCACTACTCACCATGCACAAGAGCAATAGCACAACCAATACTGTTTTGATTGATTTATTACTAATATTTTAATACTAATTCACATGTGAAGTCAAGTGATTAAAATAATCAAATTCTATTCAATTTACTGCAGCTCGTTACCACACATTTTGGCTCATGGCAGCTTACTTGCACACAACATAATGATGCAGGACTTAAAGCATGACAACATATAGCACAATATGGATAAGGGTTCCCACTAAACATCTACTGTAGATTTGCTGTGAATGTTTCAGTGAAAACAGTGGTGAAAGTAGTAGAGAAATCCTTTCATAAAGAGAATTTATGCACTAAAACCTGTTTTACCTGATTATCGACAAACCTACATCAACCTACATTACTTCATACTATGTGACTCATACTTTTTTAAAGCTGGTGGTTTCCTCTGATTGCTCAAGTCTCCTTTTCAAAATTTGGTATAATCATGTACTTTCCATACCAAAGCCATGCTCATGTGAGAGTTTCCAGATTTGTTTTCGTCTCTTCTAACCAATTCCCAGTGTCGTGGAAATTTGTCAAAGAAGTCATTTGCCACTGAATGTTGTTTAAGCAGAGTGAGCATTTAATCATGTTGCAGCATGGAGAGAAATCAGCATACAGCCCCAACAGCATTCATGCATTTCTCAAGAGTGAGCAGGATCTTTATACCTGCAAGTTGCACAAGCCCCTTTTGGTTTACCTCCGGTCTCAATAACAAGGTCACTAGCATAGACAAAACATGATTGGGAGACAAATCACTTGGAGACACTCAGTGCTAGGCTTTTCCCAGTTCCCAGGGTACTGATGCTGGGAACTTTACATGAATCAAATACAGCATGGCATATATGTATTGCAACTATATATTGCAAGTATATTAAAGTTGATACATATGTGTACTACTCATGTCATAAAGTAAATGAAAGTTTTCTTGCATCTTTCTGCATCTTTCACCTGCTAAATGGGGATTGAGAATGGTCGAAACTGAGGGTTGAAAATTAAGTAAAAGTAAAATGGAGTTGGAAAAGTTGGAAAATGACTCTGGTCCATAATCCAAATCCTGCTTTAAGTATTAAAGAAATACACTCGAAATATACTCGACATAACAGCCTCTTATTTCATAAGGGGTTGGTATCCTACACTTAATCTACACTTACACTTACTTTCTACAGAAAGTTAGAATGTTGGAAAGCATAATTTCCTCTGTACCAATCACATAATTTGTATGCTAAAAAAATCCATCAAATTTAGCTTGCTGTGGGGTCAAAACGTTGGATATTTTCTTTAAATGTAGTGACTGAAAGTAAAAAGTGCTACAGTAATCTCTTGTGTCTCTGGCAGGTATCTCTATCCTGTGCAAAAAAATCATATTTTTTTGTGCAAAGCATAAATTCTGACAAACAATTCAATTGGCAATATATACAGCTATATAACAGCTTGCCTTGTTCTGGTTCTAGGCATTGGTACCATTGACTAATCAAACACACTTCACACTGAAGCTGACAAATCCCATCATTTGCAATACCTGTATTATTTAGCTCCTAACCAATCACAAAGAAAATGCCTGAACATGTAACCAGACTCTGAACAGCAAGAGGTTTAATGATTAATGATAATGGTTTAATAATAATAATGATTGATGGGGAATTATGGTGACATTTGACATTGTGAATTAAGATGCAAAGTTGCTCCATTAATAAAGTCAATAAAATTAAAGAGTTGAGCTTTTCCTTCATACTGTCTAAATAGCCATGGAGCCAAAGCATTACTATCAAGCACTACTTCTCTACCTCTTTAACAAGGTACGGAAACAAACAACAAAACCCTGTGAGGAATCAAATTATGGAAATTGAGAGAACAGTGACTATTGACTATTTTAAGTGAATTCTGAAGCTTCATGTTTTGCAGATCTAGTGACAGAGAAGCAGCATCTTTATCTCTGTGACCGATTACAGGCTCCAGGGCCCAGCCACTAAACATGTGCTGCTGATTAGCACTAACATGGGAACCCAGCCAAATAACACACATATTAATGATTAACGTCTATGGTCATTCAAAATAGTTTGAAATGTTGGAGGCAAGTATTAGACAGAGCTGAGATCAAGAGTTATTCAAAAAAATAAAAAAATGAAATGAAAAATAAACATTTAATAATTAATTCAGCCATTAAAAAAATATATTGCCAGCAATCATGGCAAATTGGAAACACAATTAAGCGTGAACTTTACAGGTAAGTTAACCAGTGTTTCCATGATTAATGTTTAGCCAAGAACAATGGGTATGTATTTTGGCTTATTCTACATACTGTGGTCTTAAGATCCCCTCAGGTGACAGCTTCAGAGCTATTGTAAACACAAAAGCTGTGAAATCAATGAGTCCCATCCAGGCCCTAGTTAATCTTGTGCACAGCAGGCTACCTGTAGAAAATCACACAACCCTCAGACACACAGACTCAGCATTTATGTCAACAAAGACAAGGCAAGGAAATCATGAAACGCAGTCAACTTAGCAGGGCTTGTACCCCCTATTGTTGGGTAGATGAAGGGCACAACGGCCAGCCAGGGGGCAAGTTAATTATGACGGTATTGGGTGTTGTTTCTACCTTTTCTGTATTTTGTATTGTTTGTATTGTTCATATGCATTAATATGTGCATTGTATTTATTCACCTTCCAATTTGTGTGTGGGTGTGTGTTTGTGTTTGTGTTTGTGGGTGTGGGTGTGGTGTGTGTGCGTACGCACTTGTGCATGTGTGTGGTGGGGTATATGTTGACATAGGGTGAGAGAATCCATTTTTCAGGAATTCTTCAACAAATTACCTCTTTTGTTTTGGACCACATGGTCCATGTAGGGTGTGTCTGTGTGTGCATGTGTGTGTCAAGAGGATGGGTGGGGTGAGCAGCTATGGTAATCTGCTGGATTCACACAGGGCTTTCCACACCCTGCCTGAGGCTACACCACACCAATATACGCTACCTAATCACCAGATGAAGGGAACTGACGCTGGGAGATAGTGGAGGTGCAACACACTGGGGACAGACTGGTGCTCACTTCTGACTACATCCCTTCATTAAAGAAACCATATGACAGATCATGTCAAGCCTATGGAAAGTAGGTCACAATATAATGTAAAAAATGTCATTTATTAGAAGGCCTACTAGACTGTTTGGATAAAAGTGAGAATAAACAGGTTGATACACTATATTTTTTATATTTTAACACTCTTGTGGTTGGCTAGAATTAGTTCTACAATGTCAGCAAAATAGAGCAGATGCATTTGCTGTAAAGGGGTACAGGTGGGTGCATGGTCCTACATAAGGCTATAGCTAACAAGGGGATTGAAACAAGTAGGTTTTTTTTACTTTAAAGTCTTCAAAAGTTCCCTGCAAGACACCAAAGATGACCCCACTAGTTCTATAAATGGAGATCAGAACCCAGGCTGGGTTCTGGGTTCTACCCAGCTGGCCGTTATGACTTGAAGTAAACCAATTCATGGCACACTTATAAAGATGCTCTTTAGTGATGTACATTCACATCATCATGTTGCTGTATGCTTTAGTTGTAGTTGTGAAGTAACAACAGGGTAGCAAGTTAGGACCAACGCGATGCAGACAGTGCTGTAAACGAGCTGCTATAGTCCCTCCCAGCCAGTGTCAGTAGGAGCCTGGCTGCTAAATGTTCCAACGTCAGAGGGACGATGGTGGAGGGCTGGTAAAGATGGCGGCGCTCTCCGAGGATGGGAGGTACGGATTGAATTGTGGCCGACAGAGCGCAGACAGAGTCACCGTTTTGCACGTAAAATTGACAGAGACAGCACTGAGAGCGTTAGAGAGCTACCAAAACTGTAAGGTGAGTGAAACAATGGCGTTTTCTATCTTAAATTAGGCCTCTTGGCTGACACGGGTTGTCTCAGCTGGTAAGCAAACTGCCACGCACAGCTAAGCTACTTGCTATGTTAGCCAGCTTGTTGGCACGGCGAGTTTCTGCTGACCAGCTAGCTTTTTAATCAAATCATTATTGTGTCGTGAAATAATTCAGCAGAAGACGGGAATATTGCTTTGCCCTCGTGGCCTGGCTAACTTTTATGAACTGTCAAATGTTATTTTCCCCAGAAAACCTGTTGGTAAACTTAGATACTGGCTAGCCAGCGTCAACGTTAGCTCTAAACCTCCTCTGCTGTGCTGGCCAGCCAAGTCCATTTTTTTTCTTGCCAAACTACTTTGACCAAAGAAGGAAAGGAGTAACTTAATATCTACCGATAAACTAGTCACTAGAATACTGGTTTGATTTGCATAGTTTGAATTATAAATGTAAAGGATGTAATCACTTTAGTAGTTTGACATTAAAAATAACGACATTGACTAAAGTGAAGTTAACTCGACGGGGGTGTATTTTCGTCAGGGCAGGGTTAATTTTTTGAAAAATGTAATCTAAACTTAACTTTCCTAATAAGTTAGCGTTTTAAGCATGTTAGTGGCTGGCCAATTTACCATATCATTAGTAGTTGCAACTGACTTGTTGGAAAACCCACATCACAACCTCACAGGATGAAACTCATCCCAGCTCTGTTCTGAATTGGTTTCCTTTGTAATCATATATTTGAAATTTTGCAGTATTTAATTGCGGCTAAAGGATGAATATTTCCTGGGTTTACATGAAAAATATTATCTCTGCGTACGATTATTTCTGGCGTATCTGCCGGTGTGCTGAAAATGTAATGCATATACCCAGTAACTTCTGGTAACATTAGCAGAGTACCCTAGCATGCAAAGTTGAAGTGGCTAACGTTACATATATATGAAATTTGATACCCACAACCTCTATTTAGAAATATATCTGGTTAAATAATGGTATCTATGTCACATTGATCATAATATTGTGTATTCATGCATTATTTTCTTAAGCTCTCAACAAACTACTTAAGTCCATTTCTCCTCTGAGCTGAAAACCACCAGTCACTGTGAAACATTTGAAACTGACAGTGCTAATGTGGCAGTGCATACCTCTAGAGAGTAAATATACTTTGGTAATCTTGAGCGGTACAAATACTATTCCCCTGTTGAGGTGCAATACAGGTGGACTAAGCTGAGGGACCTCTGCAGCCTGAGGTGCAGAGGCCAGAAGCCAAGCTACCCAAGGTTAACTATGTAACACAGTTACATGATAAACAGTAGGCCTAGGTCTCTAGAAACCACAATGAGAAAAGGTTGCTATCCCCGACTATCTGACAGCTGGCATAGCTAGCAATCAGTAAGTTGAAGGAATTCTTTTGTGACAGCCCATGCTACAACCTTATTGGATGTGGTAATGTTGGTCCATACGCTGCATTGAACAGCAGCCTACCATCTCTTGCTGACTGAGCAGCCAAAACTGCCTGCTTTTTGTTTCTCTCTCCCTGTCAGTGATGTGTGTGGGGGTTGAACTAGTCACTGTACTATGAGCTGGCTAACCTTGTCTTTTTGTGGTGACATGAAATGTGATCAGAACTGTGTGTGTGGACTGGTTGGTGTGCAAGTGTATGTTGGGGGATGGGATGTGGGGGTCCTTTGGCTTGATCCTTAAACTTCAGTCAGTAGCTTAGGAAGAGTAACTTGGTATACCAAACTCAGCATTTGTGAAATGTGGAGAAACAAGGTTCTGTTCAGAGTGATAAAATTACAAATTGTAGCCTTAATTGTCCAGGCCTTGTTTTATGGATGAGCTTGTTTTTCAGCAGTTCCTTTTCCAGATAGGACTCTTGAGCTACAGAAATGTAGAGAGGCTGTTGTTAATAAAACTCCACATTCCACTCAAACCAGTTGACACAAGACTTTTAGAGGCCATAATCTATACAGTTGAGAGAAGAAGCAGGGAGTCCTAAGCATACCCATCCTAATCTATAGTGCGACAGAGGAGCCACTGCATGTTTGTGGTTGTCCACTCTGTTTCAAGTAGCCACCAACCCAAGCCTGCAAACACTGCACAAAACCAGTAGAAGCTTCAAAAATATTCTCTTCAAAAAAGCCACAATTTTCTGATGTGTTGGGTTCAGATGTCTGAAAGCGAACTCTCTGAAAGACTGCCTCTAAACCACTTGAAATAAGAAATGGGTAAAGTTGTTAACTCATTCTGCCTTTTTAATGTTTAAATGTAAGGCTCTGCTGTTTCTGCAGACCCTGTTTGAGCTGTAGAGTGTCACTCTAATCGGCGTAACATGCCATGCAGGTTTAAGGGCTGATATTTTAATGAATGCTGTTTCTGTAGCTGTTCTTTGTGACCACTCACCCTACTCTGATTGGCCTGGTAAGCCTTTTCCACCATATTGATGAGGGGTTAAACTGTCTTTCTCTTCACTTTCAGAATGTACCTTCTTTGCGGCCAACAATACATTTCAAGGGACTCCAAGGCGTAAGTACTTATTTTCCCTTGTGGGTGGGAGGGTGGATCATATCTTAAATTATGAGTGTTCTCTGGACGATACATTAACCTTTGTTCTGTTCCAGACAAGATTAGATTTCCAATTTATAAATGACCACACCACTTCATTTTCCTCACATGAATGACAGTTTCAATGTGCAGTGGTTTGCCCATATGAGGATATACCTTCTCTACAGTGGTCAAACAGCTTATTGATGGACTCTCAAAAACGGATAATTTAGAATGTGTTTTTCAGATAAACAACGCATTTCAGATAAGATAGCATTTATCCTGCATAGCCAAGGCTCCTCTTCTAAATAGTAGGTGCTGTGCCCATGGCCTTAACAAACAGCAGCATTTTAGCAATTTCACATTTTTCTTCCCACTGGAAAAGTTTTATATTGCACCAAAGCTTCATTCATATGTTTTGATATAGGGTCAGCTTAAATTGAGTTCAAGCACACAGATACTGTCAGTGCACCTGTAGTTGTGTACATCGATATAGCTGTTGTTGTATTTGCTGTTCTCTCTTTTAAAGTATCTGGTTAACTATTCACACAGACACACACACTGTTAAGTTGAGTCTCCCAATGTCTATAAATACTGCTCTGACATCCTGTTTGTAGCTTACTTCATGATATACAAAGAAACATACACACAAGCTCCCTATAGCTGCTCAGACCTCAAAGACTCTCCTGTGTCATGCTAGTACCCTTGCTGCACATCAAACCCTGTAGCTCACATACAGACGCAGCCAGCGGTATGTACATATACACACGCACACTGAACTGTAAGGGGATCTGCTAACTAGACCACGAGAACGGAGGCCTAGTACGAAGGTGTTTTCACAGATGGTTGTGTTTAGCATATGACTGCCTTCTATTCAGAAATGAACTTAATCTCTGACAGTCCACCTCAGCCCAGTTCATTAACATAGGCACTACTCATGACAATTGGAGAGTTTATGACAAATTGCTTCCATTTATTGATTAATTCTCATGTTTGTGGAACCTTTACAGCGCATTAAAATTCCCAGGACCGATTCCTCCCCAGACACCTTCCAGAATTTTGACTTCTACTTGTCTAATGTGGGCAAGGACAACCCTCAGGGAAGCTTTGAATGCATCCAACAGTATGCGACTAGGTAATGTAGTGGTTGATGGCAATCACTGATCAGATGAATAACCTGCTGAGCAAGTGGTCTTGTTTGCTCTCTTTCCAAATATTGCTAGAATGTAATCCCTATTTGCCTCCCATATCACCTTGTCTCTCCCACTTCTCCCTCTACAGCTCGGGAGCCTCCCACCTGGCATCGTTGGGGACAGTACAGGACAAGGTCACCGTGTGCGCCACCAACGACTCCTACCAGGTGACCCGGGAGCGTATGACCCAAGCTGTGGAGGACACGCGTGAACGTGGGACCAAAGTAATCAAGCCTGGGGGCCAGTACAGAGGTAAGGTCCTCTCTACATTCTCACGTACTCTTTAAAAGTACGGAGATCCTCTCTGGTCCACCACCACAAAAACCATCAAGCCTCTGATCTGTACCTCCCACAGACAGTCAGAATCCAGGCTAGTAGTTAGCACGCTAACAGGGCTTTATGTCCTATCAACACCTCTCCTCTCTTTTCAGACTTTCTCTTTTTGAGAGACTGAATAGGTGAATATTGACAGCCTGGCTCCATTCAAAACCCTCTGGCTGATAAGGGCCAAAAGAAGCAGATGGAGCTGGTTCTGTTTATTGACATACCACCTGCCAAAATGTCACAGAAAGGGCTGAAGTCTTACACTCTGAGCACTACGCATGTTTAGCCCCTACCACTTGCACACAATCAAGATTTGCTCTCCCTGCGCTCTCCTACACTTGATGCACACAAACACACGTGGATGGGTTTCTTGTCCACTGCGCCATTTAGCACCAGGATTGGGGTCACACAAGTAAAAATAATCTTGGATAATCTAATTTGTCTCATTGCTCTCTCACAGCCTCACCCACATGTCTTATCTAATGCAGTGTAACAGCTTGTAATGTCCTATGCTAAGTGTGGCTCTTCCTTAACCCACTGAGGCCAATATCTCCCACAGACATTGAGTTTCACAGGAGACTGCTTTACCGGCAGGCTTCTGCACAACATCCAAGAGGTTTGATAACCACCCTTATATTCAATTTGGCCCATATGTTATCCAACACTCAAAGGTTTTGTATGATGTTTTCTATAGCTTTTGTGTTGTTTATTAGTTCAGCATAAATCTATGGCTTTGTCATTCCTTTGTTTGGAAACTAGAGCAGCCTGACTCATGTTGATGCACCGTGCAGTGGTACACTCCTCAAAAATGAAGACTGTTTTGCCACAACTGTACTTCATTTGCTGCCCTGTGATTCTAATAGTCCTAGACCACAAACATTGACACCATAATTTCAGCTGCAACGGTCAGTTCAGTCAGTTTCCTGAACATTAAACGGTTAGCCTTAGAACAAAAATGCACGGCTGCTCTATTTACAGTACGTATCAGCTGTTGTTTGTTCTCTTGCTAGAATCCCTTTTAAATGTTAAAAATCCCTTTTGGCTCAGATGTCAGACTCACTTCATAAACTTGGAAAGTCAGTTAAAACCTCCCCAGGCCTGTTTTCTGGCCCTTGGGGGTGTATTTGCATACCCTGGCCCAGATGGAAACTGGGAAACGAGAGGAGCAGCAGAGAAAAGAGGCAGCACAGGGGCATGTAGCAGCTGGTTTAGAGAGCACACTATTAACCAATGCAAAAGGGGGCTTTAACTTCCAGAGGCTGTTAGTTTCAGGTAACAGCCTGTAACTTGTCTTTCATGAGAAGCTGTTCAATCCTTGTCATTATAAACGTGGGGGCATTTAATGTGGTATCAATTCAACAGGCTAATTGTAGTCAACGGCAATGCATGGCTGTCATAAGATTTAAGTGTGCTATTAAGTAGCCATAATCTTGCCTTATTTAACCCCACTCTATGTCCAACATTTGGAGTCACTAGGCTGACTATTTCTGAAGGAGAAAGCTTAGCAGCTGACACAAGCTATTCACCTGCGGCAGTCTGTCATCAGCCTGTGAGACAGCGAAAACACTGTGTGTATGTGAGAGCCCACACCCACTCGGATTGGTCTTAGTCTCAGCATTTAGCCAAGGAGAGGGGGCAGCAAGTTTTCTTCCCCCTCTCTCTCTAACCTTAATCTTTTAAAGAGCTTTAGAATTTCATAATGACTGGGAAGCAGTATGGGGATATGTCAAGGCATCCTGACTAAGCACATGGCTTAGCAGCACAGAGCAGAGTTGTCGTGGGCTCTTAATGGTGGGCTCTTGACTCCTCCAAGTAAATCAGCTTCTCCAAACTAGTCTTAGTTGATACATTCCAGAGAAGTGCACTCCACCCCAGTACATGCCTGCTTGTGGTTGTGTTTCTATGTAAACATTATTGGCTTTTAATGATACCCCCTTTTCTTTCTTTTGCCTTTGTGTCTGTCTGTCAGATGGTAATTCTCACTGTGAAACCAAGTACCAAGTTTATTTAGGTTTCCAATTGCCCCAAAGTCCCGATCACTGATTTGAAGTGATGCATTTTACCTGGACTTTCTACTGACAAACATTTGACTATTTATGCTTTTACATGATGTGGATGTGACTGTGACTGTGACTGTGGTGCTTATTCACCTATTGCCACTGGTATTACATGAAAGGTTATCTTTGATCACAGGCTGTTAAACTCAAAATGCAACATCTGAAATTAACTGTCAGTGCCAGATGGACGACATGCCTGTGCCACAAAAATAATGCGTTTGTTTACGTCATACATTCACTTCATACAATGAATTTGTTAAATTGAAATGTGAAGGAACTTTTAATGAGTTTGCCACCAGTAATGGTTATCCTCTCGTCCTGGCCCCCAATGTCTAATGGAGATTGAGTCTGATTCAATTAGCAGATGTAACTCTCAATCCATTAAGTTGCCTTCTTGTTGTTTTGGGGTAAGGGTCATTAGGTGAGTTGAAGAGATCTGCATAGATTGGTAGGCGGGATGTTTTGGACCTTTCGGAGTGTGGTGGTGAGGGTTGAGCGGTGTTGAGCAAATGGTCCCTGTTAAGATGCACATGGTTGCATTGAGCTGGGTGTCATGGATATGTAATGGGTATGTGATGACTTGGACCAGACTAGCAAACAATACTTTGCCATAGAATATGAGGCATATGTAATCTTTATCCTTTTTCCTTCAGGAAAGCAAGTCCACATCCGAAAGCCAGCACTGTCTGCCCCGGAGGTGGTCCCGGAGCGCAAGCGCTCCACACCCATCAACCCAGCCAACACCATCCGCAAGTGCCTTGCCAACAACCCTGTGTCCCAGCGGCCATACCGGGACCGTGTCATTCACCTGCTGGCACTGAGGTCCTACAAGAAGCTGGAGGTGCTAGCGAGGTTGCAGCGGGACGGAATCACCCAGAAGGACCGCAGCTCCCTGGGGACCACACTGCAACAGGTAAGGGGCAGAAGAGGGCATCAACGGCAACTGGTACATTTTGGCATAGGTTTGTTGTCGAGTTTGTGGATGGGTTATGTTCTGTAAGACCATTTATTACATACTATACATACATTACATAAATGAATACTGTTAATTATAGCAAGTTGTGTAGGAGGAATATAATTTCTCACAAAAGCTGATATTTACCTCAGGCATATGTCACCAGCAGTTATGTGCTTAAAGTGAATTGTGTCTGCTCTGCCCCCGAAGATCCTCTTGCCCTTCTCAAGCATTAGAGCATAGTATGCAAATCATCTAAGGAAATCCTGTTCACAGCACAAAGGCTTCCATACATTACATTAATTTAGCAGTCGCTTTTATCCAAAGCGTGTGGGGATCGAACCCACGACCCTGAGAGTCTCATGCTCTACTAGCTGTCCGGGCCAGACAAAATATACATCACATTCATTTAGCAGATGCTTTGTTATCCAAAGCGACTTAAAAAGGTGAGAGTTGACACTATGTGGGGATCAAACCCACGACCCCGAGACTGAGTCTCATGCTCTACTGACTGAGCTGTCCAGGCCGGACATGGCAAGAAACAAACCACTGAAAACATAAATTTACATGCACAGATGTATACCAGGGTCTAGTTTAGCCAGCACCGGAAATGGGAAGTTTCTGTACATGTTGTACACATCTCTCTCTCTCTCTCTCTCTGTGTTGTGTGTAACAGGTGGCAAATCTAAACCCCAAAGACAACTCATACTCGTTGAAGGACTTCATTTACCGTGATGTCCAGCGAGATTGGCCTGGCTACTCTGAAGATGAGAAGGTCCAGGTCGCCAGGACCCTGGCTCGGTACAGGAATGGCTCTTATGGCTTTGGACATAATTGCTTGAACTAATTAAGCAGATATTTGCTTTTTTGTGGCATGGATTAATCAGGGAACACGTGTATATATACGTTTTATTGGCTTGTTTACTTCATTGCCATCCATGTAAAAGAGTGTACATCTGTTCAATGGTCAGGCAGGACCAACAACTCGCATGCACTGCTTTTCGGACTGCTTTCGCACCGCTAACTTGCCTTTTCTCTGCTCAAACCCCACTCCCCACCACCTTGTCTTTGTCTAACAGCAAATTGGGTCTTCCTACGGAGACACTTTCATCAAGCAGTCCTCCTAAAGACAGCATCCCTGCATCCCCACAGGTAATCACATACACACTTCTTTATTCAATTGCCGATAAAACTTTGGCTCTGGTGCGGCCGCCTCTCTGGCTGCAGTCACCACTCTGTGTTCTCAAGCAATGTCCCGCCCACAGCACTATCTGATAGGCTATTACTCGTGAAGTGTCAATCAACACTGAAGGCTCCTGGGCCACAAGCAGGCAGGCACAGACGAGCAGTGTTGCCAATTTAGCGACTTTGTCGCTATATTTACTGAGTATTCAAACCCTCTAGCAACTCTTTTTCAAAAAAGCGACTAGCGACAAATCTAGCGACTTTTTCTGGTGTTATTGGAGACTTTTGGAGACTCTGACGTGAAAGCACGTATCGTTCTTACTCTTCTCAACGAGCAGCGGGTGCTGCCGTGGGCCCCTCCCCCGTCCCAAAGCACTCACAAGCGGCCCAGTCCTCGCGCAGCAGTCAGAGCAGGAGATGTTCACCCTTCCGCGTCCAGACTGCAAATGAATCGCGCATGTGCGAAGCCGCCGCAGGCTACACACCTACTGTGAAGTATTTGTAAGAAATTATTTGATAAATTTGCTAAATTTTCGTTGCACTTTTGCAGAACAGAAGCGCCAACCAGATTTTGACTTCATCGACCCCCTGGCACCCAAGAAGGCCCGCATCTCCCACCTCAGCAATCGAGGGCCAACCACATCCTCATCTTCTGACCGCCGTGAGGATGAGGGCAGCCCCAGCTCTAAGCGCTCGTCCCTACCATCCAGCGTCACCTCGGCCCCTCCCTCCCACCTCCCCATCTCCTCCCACCCTCCTGCACCCTCCCACCAGCAGCCCAGCCCAGCCTCCAACTCTAATTCACCCAGCACCCCTGAGGGCCGTGGAACCCAGGACCTGCCCCTGGACCAGAGCTCCTCCTGCAGGGACCCTTCGCCCAGCCCCACCCGCAGCCCCCTCTCCTCTGACAGGACCCTGCAGGACCGCTACCGCCCCCCCTGTCCCAGTTCCCAGACAAGCCACCTCTTCCAGCCCTCCTTCTCGCACCTCCCTCACAGTTACCTCCACTGTTATCAGCAGCCTTCCCTCATCTAGCAGCATTAGCAAGAAGTCCAAGAAGAAGTCCAAGAAGCACAAAGAGAAGGACCGAGAGAGGGCAAAAGAGAAACGGAAGGAGAGAGGCAGTGGTAGCCCTCCCAGCGTAGCAGACCAGGCCGAGGAGAGTCATAGGCCGAAAAAGAGGCATATTGCTCAGGAAGAGGACAGAGAGGTTATCACAAAGAATCCCCACAAAAACCAAGGTTTGTGTTTCCTTGTCTGTTCCTATTATATATTTGGAGTTTTGTTTTAAAATTGTGTGTTTGGTCTTTGTTTATATTGATGGTTTGGATTTTGCCTGAAAGGTGTTGAGACATTGAACTGTGCTCTACTTTACTTCTGGTTGAATTGATGTCAATCTTATGCTTGTAGTCTCAAGTAGTACTGTTTACTCCTAGTCTACTTATTCATTACTCCCTCTTTTTCTCAGAAAAAAAAAACAAAAATATCTTGAGTCTGTCCATTTATGTTTCCCATTTCTCACTCACCACCCAAAAGCCTCAAAGCCTCATTTTATCATTTGATCACTTTTTTTTTTTTTTTTTTTTTGAAGTCTTGGGTTGTATTTTTCTATCCCTGTCTCGATGATTGATCACCAGGGTAGTTGATGATCCAGAGAAATGGACATATATTAAAAATTAAATGTTCATTATAGAATATGATTGATTCTATGTCTTATGGATTATCAGCATGACATCTACATTCTCACATTAACCCAATTGTCTCTCTTCTCAGACTCCTCAGACAAAGAGAAGCCAGTCCACTCCACGGACTTCTCTTCCACCACTGAGATGCCAGACTATGTAGTGTGAGTAACCGATGCATCTAAAGGACCCATGTTCCAACAGTGTGTCCCTCTTTTCCCTAAAGGTGTGACCCTGAGTTACTACACCTGCACTGATTTTAAAACATTATTAGAAAAACATGAAGAAAAGTGATTACACTTAAACACCATGCTAGACAGTGAACTTTGAGAACGCAGAAAAGCTGGAGAATTGGGACACGTCTGTGTTTAACTTGCACACAGTCCTGCAATTCTTTAAGCATGAGTAAGATTGGATTGGTTTGACCTTTCAGATCTTCAGGGCTAGGTGCGGGGAACATATCATCCATTCCAAATTAGGCCTCCCCCACCGAAAAGCTTGTTAGATGTTTGCCAGGTCCCCTGCCAGGTGGATTCTGGACAGGGAAAGTCAGGGATTTTGATAAACTCTCTAGGGAAGTCAGGGAATATCAGGAATTTTATAAATGGGTCACTTTATAGGAATATACCAGAATGTATTTTCCTACTTGTTTCACAAATCATCATCAAACCAGGAAGGAATAACATGTTTAGGTCATTGAAGCACTCATTCATGGAATATTATTTCAGGGTCATAGTGGGAACCCTGGTTTGCCCTTACTGGTTGCAGATTACTGACCTGTATGAATGTGACCTGTGTTTGCAGGAAGTACATGCCGCTGGTGTCCACGGACCAGCGGCAGAGCTACAAGGATGACTTCAACGCAGAGTACGATGAGTACCGCCTCCTGCACACCCATGTGGAGAGCATCACCCGCCGCTTTACCCAACTGGATGCTCAGTGCCGGAAGCTGTCACCTGGCACCAAAGAGTACCAGGTCTAGAGAGCTTACTTGAATTTAGGAATATGATAATGGTGGCAATGTCTCCAAAATGTATGCCAAACCCCCTCTAAAACCAAATGTGTGCCCAATTGAGCATTTGATATGGTTTTCATCTGAGATGGCATATTCCATCCGTCATGAAGTCTCACTGCTCAGGTGGTTATTGGAATCAATAAATTGACCTTGTCCTCTAGGAGAAGAGTGGCCCAAAAGAATTACACTGTTAAACCACCTTAAAAGTGTACTGTGTACTTTTCCTCTTTTAAATTTCAAGTTACATTACATTTTAATGATATTTTATTGCATTAGGAGTGATAACTCTATATTTCAACTTTTACAGAAGGTCCACGAAGAAGTCCTGAAAGCATACAAGAAGATGAAACAAGTGAGTAATTACACAAAAGTCTGTCTGATAGGATAATTTTTATACACCATTAAATTATATATAATTATACTTCATTATAATCTGTATGTAAGGAATTTACATTCCATGCAGTTACGTTTGCTTTAAAAGGGTGTGTGTGTGTGTGTGTGTGTGTGTGTGTGTGTGTGTGTGTGTGTGTGTGTGTGTGTGTGTGTGTGTGTGTGTGTGTGTGTGTGTGTGTGTGTGTGTGTGTGTGTGTGTGTGTTGCAGCATAGCCCCAACTACCAGGAAGAAAAACAGCGCTGCGAGTACCTGCACAACAAGTTGGCCCACATCAAGCGGCTGATAGCTGACTTTGACCAGCGCAGGGCCCAGGCCTGGTGCTAAGAGCACAGCCTGCCAGGTCTCCCAATACATCATCAGTAATCAGTATTGAGAGCGGAGTGTCGAACCCGGTGCGGGTATCCAACTGGCTCTTTATTTATTAATACCCCAACTGTTACTGCCTCCACTATAACCTCCCTCTTCCCTTTCTTGCCTTTCCCCCCATGTCCTTCATTCCTCCTGTCTTTCTATCTTTTTTGATTCCACAGGCTACATTGTTGCCTGCAACCTTGAAATTCTTACTTTCACTTTACCCCCCCCCCCCCCCCCTTTTTTTTTTTTTTTTTTTGTTTTCTCAATGGTTTTACCTGAAGTTCCTCTGGAATTTCACACCACTGGACCAGTGGAAGGAGCTACATGCATGTGTGAACAGCTTTGGGGAAAACCTTAACTCTTCTAACCTTTTGAAGGACTTTATCTCAAGACAAAAAAGAACAAAGAAATAAGGTATTTTTGAGCAGCAGAGAAAATATTAACATGTATTTAAGAAAAAGAGGGAGATCTATTTATTTTGGGACTCATAGTACAAAGGAAGAGTCCGCAGATGATTTATTGTTTAAAAAGAGAAGATTAACTTTTGTCGAAAGCAATGCAAAAAATACCATGGGCCTTATGTGTTCGACTTTCTGAAGCCATTTTGCACGCAAGATCCATATGTCATCTCAATTGGCTAAGATGGCTCTCCTGCCTCATTTCCTTTTCTTTCTTTTCTTTTCTTTTCTTATTCACTACAAAAACTGTACTGGATAACTTTGCTCCAACATATTGCTGTCTGCTGTGCTGAGTTCTAAGCTGAAAGGGAAGGAAATGAGACCGGCAGAAGAAATAACTTAAGCTGATTGAGACAACAGTATGTGTGCATGGATTATAAATTGAGTTGTAATGGCCATGTGGGGTGGTGAGGGTGGGGTAACTAAAGGAGTATGGTCCCCTGTCAATAGGGGGCAGTATTCCTAGCACCAGCAGTGTTTAATGTTCACGGTGCGTTATGGGTGCCTTAAGGTGTTTACACTTGGAAATGTCGAGTTGGGCAGACCCTTAGGGTCCCCCAGGCTACACAGAGGAACTAAGGAACTACAACTGCCTGGCAACAGGCTGTGTGTGTGCGTGCGTGTGTGTGTGTGCGTCACGAAGGGATGGAGGAAGGAACGGAGTGTTAAATCTGGGTGAGTGTTACAAAGTGAATGAGTGTGTGTATTTGCATGATTGTGCGATAACAGGAGTGACAGGTGAAAAGAAAAAATCGCAAATGTGGAAAAGTGAGAAAATGGGGGAAAAAAGCTGCTATAGTGTTTGTTTGATCAGCCAGAGCACTCAGGATAAACCTGGCTGGAGTAGCAGTACCTGTTCTTAATTGATGAGATATGGAGAGTGTATTTTTTTCCAGAGTGGCTCATCTCTAGACTCTGGAAAGGACTGCACCCACCTATTCAGCTTTATCCAATGGCAAACAGTCAATTTTCTGTTTTGACAGGAAGCAAAAAAAAATCATCCACCAGAGGACAAATCTGTATTACAATGATAAATGTATTTGATTCTCAGTTTCAGTTCTGTCATAGTGGCAGAGCAATAATTCTGAAGAGCATTTTTTCCAACATTAATGCTGATTTAGTTTGATGGATGAATGGGTTCTTATGAGAATATATTTGAGTCTTTATTTCAACAAGGGAAAAATTATGTTTACAAACCTGTGTTAGAATGTTTGCCAAAAAATTTAATATTTTCTGGTATTGCATCCATAAAGTAAAATTTCTGATTTGGTCTTAATGTTTTGAGACACAAGATTGATGCTAGAATATGTGTTCCCATCTCTAAAAAAATAAAGAAAAATAAAGTACTGTTGCATTTGGGGATAAGAGGAACCCCTAGATCATTAACTGAAGGGTGTTTACTCCATTGCTGCAGTGACCAGTTAAATTCAGTCCTTTCTCAGCAATCTGGTCTCGTACATAATCAGCTAGATTTGGACACAAATTAATAAATGTCCTATATTTTAAAAATGTGTTGGTTTTTTTTACTTCAGATTTACAGAATTTTGGCCACTTTGATATGGCTGTGGCATTCTGTCAAATAGCCGGTCTCTGCAGTGGACTGGTTGTTTTAGAGGCTGTCACAGCCAAATTAGCATGTGGACATATGTGGTCACTATTTTGGTTTATTTTTCCTGCTTTCCCATGCAACAGTATTTTCCCAGAATTTGAGAGTCACAAAGGGCTACCACAACAGCCAAATGTATGCAGGAGACCAGGGCTTTACATACAGCTCCCAAGGTTTTGTCCATCACCTGCCTCCTCTCAACCTGCCATTTTCAAATACTGGGCGCCAATGTAGCAACAATGCTGCTAAGCCCCTCTCCCTACCGGCCCTGGGGAAGCATGAAGCACATGCTAATCGTTAATCGCTCTCATATGGCAGCTCGAGGGATGGCTGTCCCCACCGCGACCCCACCAGGCTTGCTAGCACTGATCTCGGCAGTGTTACCAAACACGGGTCAGCGGAGATTTACTTAAAAGGGGGTCCTTTACAACATAGCAGGGCTGCAAGTGACTCATCAGTGGGAGGAAGGGAGGGAAGGGTTTTGAGCAACTCAAAATGAGTCTTAATGAGAAAATGACAACGGTAAAGATTCCATGGAAATGTTTTGAAGAGAGACCACTGAGAATTAAGTTAATTGTGAGTGAATTCTGAGCCGGCCCACCTGATAATGTACAAATCAGTTTATTAAAAGTCAACTTAGTTCAACCTGGAAAATTGTGTCCTTTTCTTAATGCATGTCCTAGTCATGATCTTTACTAACGAACGAATAGCAGATGTGATCGTTTATCCCAGCTCTGCCACAAGGTCCAGTATGACCTGAAGGCATTGTTATCAGGTTAGGACTATAGGTTTGAACTACTACCCTCATTTGCTTGAGCAGTTGAGTAAGCAATTGCCCCTAACTTTTTTGTCCTGGTTTTTCCTTATAGGCAGACTAAGACCTAGACTGAACATTTTCTTGCTCAACTTGATCAGAAATTTGCTCTGTCTTATTTCTAACTTTTAAACTGTTGCCATAATGATGATTAATGAGCATTACCTTCTTCAGACATTTTCTGAAGTCACCCTAGTAGTCACCCTAGTAGGCCATGCCACTAAAGCATTTTTGGGAAAGTGACCTTTTTTTCTGTGAACACTATCTTGTTGACTTTGAGGAAAGTGTGCAGGATATGCACTGATCAGACAGATTGTTCAGGAAAAGTCCCAAATATGCCAACTATCTGACTAACCAGAGCTACATCATACTGCACATGAAAGAAGGGGTCTGGTCTGATGTAGACTCCCCTATTTCACAGACTCCAACTTGTTGGAAATATGGCCCCTGGACTCTCCTCTGAATGGATCCAAAGCCTTCCCTGCACCAATGTTAAAATGGAAAAGGTGACTGTTTGGACAGCTGGGAGTAGATTATTCCTCCAGGTTCCATGCAGTTTTGTGGTTGAGAAGTGGTGAGACTGGTTTAAATGGATAAATGCAAAGTCTCTGACTTTCAAAACATATTTTGGGCTGCGAATAAATTGCCCTCACAATTAAATATTTTTCATTTTTAAATGGTCTGTATATGGAAACTGTAATAGTTTTGCAGTCATACAAACTTATAAAGGCACTGAGTAACTTAATTCAATTAAAATATTGACAAAAAAAGTTTACACATGCAAACCTTTTGATATTAATAGAAAATTTGAAATATTGTGTATATAGAAAATATAATCTGAGTTTTGCTAACTCTTTAGTAACTTAAATTGCCAACTAAATCAAGATCAGCTATTCATATTGACAAAATTGATGTTTTTATCGCGTAATATAGTGGCACAGTCCATAAAACCAGGTATGTGCTGATTTGTGAACAGTTTTTAAACAACCAAAGGAGCAAGGAGAGGACGAGTTATCTGTTGCTGAGCTGACCAGCTCTTCCAGCCTCCTTCAACCGTATGATCCTACTAGTGTCTCTCCTCTCCTGTGGCGCCACTGTGTCTTTAAGAAGGGGCGGTCCTTACACGTCACGCTGACAACACGGAAGCAACTCTCATCCAATTCATCCCGTTTTGTGTTAACGGCGAGTTTTGTCGCATTTCCCTCTGTTTTCCTGAGCACTCGACTGAATTTAACCTCGACGAAGAATGGCTCAGAAATTTGTGGAGACAAAAATTAGAGGAGACAAGGTGGTGATGTTCATCAAGCCAACGTGCTCGTATTGCATTATGGCTAAAGAGGTTTTGTCAAAGTACAAATTCAAACCTGGACATTTCGAGTGTATTGACATAAGTGGACGCAGCGACATGGGCAGCATGCAAGATTATTTCCTGGAAATCACTGGGGCCCGCACGGTAAGTCCCCACCTCTATGGACTGGCCTGTTGCTATGGCTGCTGTTTTTACTTCGTGGGTGAGCTACGACTAACGTCAAATAAATATGAATAACGTCAAGTCTGTACGGTACTCAATGGAACAACACGATGACAAAAAGACTTAATACGCAAGATTAGTCCTATAATACATTTTCCAATACTATACAAGCATCACAGCAAACTATAGGAATATTCCCTATAGCAATACTACAGTGATGTGACATAGAAACCCACTACTGTGTATCGCAGCCAAACAATAACATCCCATAGGAGCATTGGTAGTAGGACGCCTACACTTTAGGTTCACTGATATTACTCTGTGCTTATTTACATTATGGACCGCCCAGTTGCAAGCTGTTTCCATATTTATAGTTTTCCTTTTAACAATGACTCATCAGTTCATTATTGATGATTTGGTCAGATGTTCATCAGTCATGGCTGGAAAGAGGAACCGCGCATGCGCAGCTGCAGGTCCTTGCGTCAACTCAGTTGTATTTGTATTATGTATTTGTTTAATGAGAGTAATGTTAATATCAACAGTAAAAACAATATAGATCAGCGTTAAGGGCTATGTAGAGGTAGTATTACCATGGTGTGTGTTGTCATGGAGTATCTTATTGCATATTTACCATTTGTGTCCTTGTATCTCTTGTATTGATGTGTACAATACAATATTTGTTTTGAGCTTAGGTCCCGAGGGTGTTCATTGGTGAGGAGTGTGTGGGAGGGGGCAGTGACGTGGCAGATCTGGATGAGAGCGGCAAACTGAAGGCCATGCTGCAGTCTATCGGAGCCCTGCAGTGACCCGCTCCAGGCCTCCAGGTAGACATGTACATATATCCAAGTAGCGTACACCCACCCACCGATGTCGCTTCTACCCCTACCCTGTTATGCACAAACACACTACAACACAGGCTAAACAGAGCATCGATGCAAACTTGGGGGACACGTGTCTTATTAGAGGATGGAGCAAGAAAGGGAGGCACGAGTGAGAGTGTCAGGCTGTGGAAGGAAGGGAAAAGAAAGGGGGAATGTGTTTGTAAAGGGAGGCAAGAAGGGGAGGGAAGCGTTGCCTCTCAGAAGACCCGAGGCAGGTCATTAAGTGTATAAATTAGTAACCGTAAGCTCTCATTAGTGTAGAAATAAATAAATGAAAGGAAATGAGATGCCGGAGGTGGTGCTCAAAGAGATGAAAGAACTTATTGCTTGGTGCCAAGATTGGAAAAAATCTGCTATAAGTTATGCCACATACTGAAGAAAGTGCATGTAAAACAGAAGTAGTAGGAGAAACAAACAAACAAACCTTTGCAGCCAAAACACACACTCAGATTGCAGACATCTATTGAGTTTGCGGCGTGTTCCTTCTAAAACACACTTTATTGAGGGCCAGAGTTGATAATGACTACAGTCTGAGCACTGGCCCTGTGGCCTCTGTGGAGCCACATCTATGTCCCCACATGCTGGGTGTGGATGCACGACTGGGGAACACTTTGTTTCACAGTCCTGTTTCAGCTGCTATTTACTGATCGATATTCTCCTAGAGTTCTCTCTCTGAGAGTAGATGAGGATTTATCTGTGAGAAAGTGTGCTCAGAATATATGATAATATCCGTCTATGGTAGGTAGTTACTCTAGAGGCTCCACTTAGTTTAGGACTGGGCAACAAGACATGCCAACAAGGTCAGGATTTCATACTGGACACACACCATGATATTGAGATCCAGCAGCACTCAAATTGCCATTATGGTTAAATTTATTTAACACCAGATCACTGTCAAAATCTGACAGTGGTTATTGCCCATACACATCCTAAAGTACTGCAAGCATTGGATTTATAGTACAGGAGTATATGTGGCTCTCAATGAGTGTGATAACCAACTGAATACAAAAATAACTATGTAAATTGTCATTATTGAACTTTGATGGGATTTACTTTGGTGGAGGCTTATCTTTCAAAATATATTGCCCTCCCCTAACGTAGCCCTAACTTTCTTCAGCAAATATGTATTGCCAAATATTACTTGCCCATATGATTTCTAAGTAAATACCATTGAAATAGAGGACTGTAAAATAAAGTATGCCCCAGTTGTCTCTACTCCAAATGTAAAAAAACAACATAAATCTCCAAGTACGGTACAGTTTACAAAAATAGTCGCAGCACCAGTAAATCATAATCTCATGATGTCCGAAGAAATAAAAAATCCTGTGTATCCAATCAGAGGCATTGTGGTTTTCAGTGTGCCAACTAATGTTTATGTTAGAAGTCTCCTAACACCTTCCTACACCTAAATGCTACCAAAGGCTGTGTGTGTGTGTGTGAGACCTTTTCAAGGTTTTATTACTGCAAACCGATAAGGGTTGGAGTCAGTATCACTTTAAATCATCTCACTAGGGAAATAATGTAAAATTCCACCTCACAGGCTATAAATGAAATGAAAAATTCATTGTTTATTTTCCCCTAATTTTGGTCAATTGTGATACAGGCTATGTATTCATTCGATTTAAGGATTTAATTCAGCCATTTCCTTAATGAAATTTAGATGGCCTCGTTTGACGCAGACCAAGCCCAAAGTGTATTCAGTCTCACATGGTAATAAATCACATTCTGGTCCCGAGACACTTATTGATGTTGAATTATAGATCTGAAAGAATCTAATAAGTGTGTGTGCAAAAGAACTGTAATTCAATTTCTCCTGCTTGTATGCTAAATTGAGTTTCTGTCATATTACATATGAAAAGGAGCATGACGAGGCTACCAGCATTACCAATTGCTTTCCCCTGAGCCTTGATTGCTCTGCTGTCTGTGTTTAATGTCAGTGACCGCTCTGCTGAACCGCTGATCGAGTCACTGACACGTTACAGGCTCAAGACTTATTTCAACTTAAGGATGTGTGCAGCCTCTTCACATTTTTATGATGCAACAGGACACGCATTTATGGGCCAAGGTTTGGTTTGAGACTATGTGATGAGTAAGATACACAGACATCCCCAGGTGTCGAGTACAGAAGACAACACTCCAGCACAGTTTTCTTAAATGCAGTTCTGATTGTACTACCTGAAGTCTCATTATCTAATAAAGATCTTGTCAGGTGTGAGGAAGTGTGGTCCTGGGCTCAAATGATCCTGGTCTATTTTCCAACAGCCGTTTGCTCCAGAGACCACAAATCTGCTCTTAATAGAGATTGTTAAAATCCACCATGTCTGCCATTTAGAAACCATAATCTTCCACATGTGGAGCTGCTGGTCGGTGGCCAGCCAGTCATTGTAAATTCACAGTTTTTAGGAATCAGTCATTTTGTATTTCCCATGAACGAATAGTCGTTAGGCAAAGGACGCACAGTCGTTCCATTTGGTTGCTCTCCTCGGGGTGCGCCACAGTAGCGTATGTCACTGCTTGTCGACACGGTCCCACTGCTCGCGACCTCCATGACCTTATCCTCTGCCACAGTGTCCTCGGAGTCTTTCTCGTAAGCCACAGAGCTTCACTATCGTCCAAGCCTTCACTGAGCATCAATTTGGAGTGGCAGTCTGTAACAACTTTTTCCTCTTGTCCTCCCCCCCCCCCCCCCCCCTTACGTTTCCACATGTTGTCCGGTCTCACCCTTCGCTAGCCCGTTCCCCCTGGACTCCCCCCTTCTGTCCTCCTCCCATGTTTTCCACAGGATTTGGCTTCCAGGCATGGTCACATAACTATGCAGCGGGACTTGCGTAGTTTGCGTCGCCGCTGCTGGTACTCGCTGAGCTCCTGCAGGTAGCCTCTGGACGGCCAGCGCAGCCTCTCCACCTGCTCACGCTCCTCTTCTGGAACACACACGCACGCACACACACACACACACACACACACACACACACACACAGACATGTAATAACAGTGTAATGTATTGCAAACACAACTGTAGGATGTTTCGCTGATGGAATTATTGCAGCAATATTTACTGAACTGATGAAATTATTGCAGCAATAACGCACGTGCACTATATCTCCTTTGATGGTTGCCATGAACACAGCCAACGAGGCCTAATACCATTTTGTTTACACTAACAAGGACCAATGGTGATCATGTACTGTCTACTTTATTCTTTCACTTTGCTTGTGCCCTTAAGGACCCGTCCATTTGACCTTAAACAAATCTTTTGTGTATGACTAATGATGACAATAAAACATGCTAAGGCTACTAACCAGAGCAATGTTGTTATTTATCATTTTAATAGGCCTGTCATTACTAATGTCTTTACCTGCTGTTAACATGGCATACTAAATGCACAAGGCCATGAAAGCTGAGATATAACAATACTAAGTACTGGATGTAACAAGAGCCTTCAAACATAAATAACAACGCATTATTCTGAAGGGCTGTCTGGCCGCCGTCCTCAGTTAGATGGATGAGTAGCGAATACACACTGGGCACAGAGCCCCGCTTATCTTCAGCTTCTTAAAGATTTCTTGATATCGGACCAGCGACTATTGATTGATCTGACTGGATGAGTACTGCAGCTGCTTACACATATATTCTGCTTTGTGCTGAGACATTGCACAAAAACACAGTATTGTGCTGTAGAGTAATTTCATACAACCACAGAGGGTTTCTCAGACTGCCTGAAAACATCAAAACGTGGCAAAATTGGTCACTCTGTTTTAAGCAGAGTTTTATGCAGAGAGAGAGAAGATGGTTACCATAGTGTTGCATTTCACCACTGACAGGGAGATGCGTATTTTGATGTGTATTTTGCCCTCTGTTTGGTAGTGCTATGTAGGCCATGAGAACAATTCACAATACAGACAGAGACAGAATGTGCCCATCTTCCTCAAACTGTGTTGAAACACAGCAGGTCTAACTCAGTTCAGTACTCAGTACTTAGAAAATGCATTTTGAGGTAAAAGCCTGGAGGCACTATCTCTCTATCTGCACTCACCGTATCTCTATCTACGAAGTCTCCAGTCTTTCAAAAACATGAAATGAACAGTTTGATTTTGCTATCTATTTCTCTAGCATACTGCACACAGTTTAAATGAAGATCTTTGGCATGGAAGAGTTTGAAACTCACACACTGACCTGAGAGCTCCAAGAAGTCAGGTTTGTGACTGAAGATCAGGTAGTTGTTGGCAATGAAGTGGAGGAGCCATACGTACAGCTGCTCTGCATTGTGGCACTGAGGAGCAATTTGAACAGAGCGACATATAAAATAGTCAAATGGTGGTGATTCACTTTTGAGCTTTCAAACAAAGAATATCAGTTGCAGACAGAAGCCTCGGACAATGGAATTCTCTTTGAGATACAACTTTCTATCTTTTTAAATATGTAACCACATAATGCCCCAAACAACATCACACAAGCTTAAATTAACATTGAAAATATTTGCTGAATTTCAGCTTCGTATTATAAGGTTCCATCAGAAACGGGGTGTAGCTCCAAACATGCACCAAGATGTGGAGTTTATGTATTAAATATATTTTTTTATATACTGTTTATATATTAAACAGTATAACAGTATTTGTATATAAACAGTAGAGAGAAGGAGGGAGACAGATCAGTAGAAAAGGAAGACAAAGGGAGAAACTGAGACAGTGAGGGTTGGGGATCGAGGGAGAAAGAAGAAAAAGAAGAGGGTGTCCAATAATCCTCATGGAGTTAAAACAGTACAGAAATATGTGTAGAAAATGAAATTATCTTGTTATGATGAAATGACTAGGGCTCATGATGTAACTTGAGGGTTAGGGTTCTTAGAAGTGTAAATTCAATCCAAATATAATAAAATACTATACAAACATTGATTTGACTTAATGCGATCTAGTCTTAATGTTATTCAAATAATAAAGTTTTAGCATTAAGTCATATTCACCCAGTTTCCCACTCCCAACTGGAGTTACCTCTGATATACAGTCAGAAACCCTGATTGGCTTTACAGAATTATAGGGTTCTCTCTCTGTTTGGACCCTCTTTTTTTGATATTTTGCATTCAAAGCACCACCAGCAGTCAGGCCTTGTTGAGCTATAAAGGTAGATTTAGACTCAGTTCAGCCAGCTGGGACATTAAATCTTTGATGCTCAATATCTTACAATTGCACTTACAGAACCATATAATTCCTAGCTAGGTGATCTCCCACAGGTCTGTGTTCTCAAATCATCTCTCTCTCTCTCTCTCTCTCACAAACACAAACAGATTCAAAGTTGCGCTGACCTTTGCTCTGCGGAGTAGTCGAACCACACTGATACCCGTCGATGCCAGCTCTCTACTGGGCATGCTCTGCAGGTAAGCGCACACACAGACCTCACACAGGTGCTGCAGTCGTTTCACCTGGTACATCTCGGCACAGACCAGGACCGCCATTGCCTGCAACACACTGGCTGGACACACACACGCACACACACAGAGCACCGTCTGGGATATGCAGTTCGCTTTACACGTACATTGCTATCATTTAACACAGGGAACACATCCAATTTGACACTACACTACATTTTTTTAACAAAGGTTCCTCCATTAAACCACCAACCCAAAAATGCTGCCGAACGTTCATAAAATGTCCCTGAATTCAGGATTATTGGTTCAGGATTATTATAGACGTACAGCTGTACTGCTTTTCCATTCCACAGCAGAATTGCAGCATATCGACGCCACACATAAATAAATGTTAAAACATAAGGAGGCATCAAATGCACTAAATCTCAGCTCATATACCCCTCATGCTTTTGGAGCAAGCTCAGGTGCTGTTTGGTAAAAGGCTCGCAAATACATGAATGCAGTCAAATGAACCTGGCTATGACAAATAATTTCCCATTGCTCGCTCTGAGCTGTCAAGTAACACCCCCCCCCCCCCCACACACACACACACACACACACACATATGTACACTTTTCAACACCCATGCACACAGCCTTTAAACAAATGACATCCATCATGTAATGGGGTCACAATGTCAAATCACATCACTCGAATCTAACCCGAGTGTTGTCATTCATGCTGGGGCTGTCAGTCAAGTGGCGCTCTCAGCATCACTTCACTCCCTCCTCTAAATGCTGCGCGATTCTGAATCTTCACATGCTTCTCTGCCGGTCTGATCCACCGTCAGCCCAGCATCAGTCATACAGGAGGCCTGTTCATTTTGGCTGCACTATGATCTAAATAGAAATCAGAGCATTTCCATGTTCTATACTATTATATGTATACAATATTTATCTCATGGGGCTCCTCCAGTGGTTACTGTTGCCTCTGGAGGAGTAACCTTGCTTTGACCTTGAGTGAGTGCTGAGCTCTCACATAACAGCCTCTGCAGCCTCTGGAGCTGTTGGCTTTATTTTCCTGTTCTTCTGGCTCAAAATGAAGCTACGTTTCTGGACACAGTGTGTTGTGCAATAAGCCACCATTAATTTAAACACCCCCCCCCCCCCCCCCCCCCCCTGACAGTGTTAAGTGTTGTTTGTGAAAATGATCAGGAAGCACTTTTCCTGATCACTTGAAGCCAGGTATAGGTTGCCAGGAAATCAAACCTTTTTACATCAAACTATCACATGCTAGAGAGTTAAGGGATTAATGAGCTGGTTGTAATGTTCTTAAATCCCCTCATTCACTGAACATTTAGATGATCTGGTTTTCACACCTACATTAAATACAAATAATGAGTTACAGTTATAATAATACTTTAGTTAGTAATTTATATATTGGTTAGTGCTATCTGTGTCTGTGACAGTACCTTTGATATCACCATGCTTAACATGATGAAAATACACACACACACACACACACACACACACACACACACACACACACACTACTTTGAGTAAACTGACGGGAAGGTACTTGTGCTGTAGCCTCAACAGAGAGCAATATTATACCTTATTACGTTGATTGGGAGGTATTATGCAATGCACGACGTGATCGATGGTGACAGATTCCAAAAAACAAAAACATAAACACGTCTGGGGCTTTGATTTGGCACCATTAAACACAGATGAAGCAGTGATGAAGCCACGGGTTGATTTTGTCATCATTAATCTAATTTAATTTGAGCTCAGTACTGTTCTCCCCTCCTGAGACGGACATTGGCAGCACGTCTCAGTCACACAGATGGTTGATGGGACTCGTCGTCTGCTCCATTGTTTTTACGGAGCCTGGCTGTGTTTGGGCCCGGAGGACAGCATTGCTTCTCTCAAGTGTTTGACCACTGATTTAGGATTGGCTCTTATTTCTGTGATACATAAACTGGGTCAAGGATACAGTGGGACTAAATCTTCACATCAAAAACGACCGTTGTCATTACATAAAACGCAGTGTCATCTTGTAAATCCGTGGTGTGTAAAGCCACTTTAATCTCAGTCGTGCATTTCAACCACCTTCTGTTTTGTATTGTAATCCCTTACTAAACCAAACAACAGATATATTTTTATTTAGAGCAACAGCCTGGGGGAGGGGGGTGATGAATAACACGCACAACTGAGAGCTGCCCAGGACAATCAATCTTCCATTGTTGGCCCCTGCACAGAATCCACTGGAGGGTTTTAAGGGTCGAGCGCCATGATTGAGGTCACTTTGATGGCAGTAGTTTAGGGGAGAGCACTTTACTCACCACTTGGACTCCCCGTTGGAGATTTCCTAGTGGTGTTTTTTTTTCTTTCTAGGTATCATTTGGTCATTAATCTAAACAAGTTGTTGTGTGTAGTAAACGCACCAGGACAGCAGGTGTCAGTGTAGAGGTACTCCAGGAAGGAGAGGAAGGTGTCTGAGGAGACTCCGTGGATGGGCACCACTCGGCTCCTTGCCTCTGCGTACTTCCCACTGAACATGGCCGCCATGACATCACAGCGCGCCACCAGCACTGCCCGGTGAGCTGGCAACACACTCCCTAGGGTACACACACACACACACACACACACACACACACACACACACACAAAACTAACATCAAGGTATTGAATTTCAGAGTTGGGGAAAGTCCCAAAGAGGTGGGAGATAACACTGACACTGTACAATGTTTGAATCACAGTTCTTCTATTCATTAGCGCATTGAATCTTGAGCCTTGATAACAGAATACATCGTGACCGATTTTCAAACCACAGTATGAGCACAGCACAAGCCACCTTGACTCTATTTTCCTAGTATCGGTAACATTTCTTTAGTCTAGAAGAGTCTAGAAGCCAAACATAACTCTTTTTGGCTTGTTGTGGGTGATGGCCTGTGATGACGGGTCATTTAAATGAACAGGAAACAAATGACCTGTAAAGCCTGGGTGTAAATCCTGACATAATCACTGTCATTGAGTGCCGTTAACAGCTAGTGACAGCTCTCCCCACAGTCCAATGTCAAAGCAGGGTCAACAAAGAACAGACCTGCACAAAATAATCTCGGGACATTTTCTAAATGACCTCCTAGAGCTGGCATCATACGTCAGGGGTGCGAGGACAAGATAACTCGGTGCTCTTGTAGTGAGATAAATATTGATTGAGATGGACCTTCGGGCATTCTTACTGGATTTCTCAATCTGATCCTGTAATAGATAAATGAATGAAAGCAATTCCAGGAAAAGCTTTTGGCGATCCATGGTTGCAAGATGAAACATGATGGGGACTCAAGTCTGTATGGGACCATTTAATCTCGTCTCGCTCGGCCATACCTTACTCCACACTTTGTTTTAGCGCTGCGCCAGTGCAGCAGAAAGTCTGGCCTGAGAACCCGATTGTGGCATAGAGGAAAAATGCCCTGGGCTGTAGTAACTCTGTAAAACAATCACAGTAGTCCAGGGCGAGACTTAACTCAAGACGCAGCGACTGTTGGTTTGTTTGTTTTTTTAAATTTCTTCCACAGAATGAATTGCACAGTCACTACCACTATAGCTCGCTGGCTACGTTGTTGTTGCACTACATGCTCAGACGAAAACCTTTTCCCTCGCTCCCTGTATATTTACATCCATTGTGGATATGGTGGGTCACATCCATGTAGCCCCAAGTACCACAGAGCATACAGGGTTTAGAAAAATGGACCACTTTAAGGCTTAGGACAGCATCATTTAATCAAGGCCAATAAAATGTGACCTTCTTCTGCTGAGTGTGTACGTGTGACTGTACATACACGCTTGTGTCTGTGTGTGTGTGTGTGTGTGTGTGTGTGTGTGTGTGAGTGTGTGAGTGATGGGCATGAATTTACCTTGCACCATGAAGATGACATCAGAGTATAGGGGAGAATTAAAGAGGTTGACCAGAGTCTGAGGGCCGAGCTGAGCTGCCCGCGCACTTGGGGTATCCCTGTGGCCCTGCACACACACACACGCACACACACACACACACGCACACACACGCACACACACACACACAAGGGGAGAGACAGACAGAGACGAAGATAAAAACAGAAATCCATCCATCCACAGAAACAGACACACAGGGTTAAGATTCCACCGCGGACGATCAGGTACTTACTAGCACAATTGTAATTCTGTGCACCGATGCCACCTCCCCTGTGGAATACAAATTTATGGCCTGTCTGCCAGCCTTGCTTAGCGCTAGCCAAATCTACTTTAACTGCATTGCCAAGACGGCCACGATGGAACTGGCTAATACTGAAAACAGACTGGGAGTCATCCAAAGCTGTCTCCATTGCTGTGATTCATTTATGCCCATTATAAGCCATTCAAAGAATACGCTATGCAACACACATATATATATATATATATATACTACACAGCATGTGAAACTGGTGTGGAACTGTGTGAATGGTCGTGTGTGTGTGTGTGTGTGTGTGTCTGTGTGGTGCTGCATCTCATCACCATTACTTGACCTTTCTTTGTCAACTGAAGCACAACGAACTCCATATTCCTGCATTGCTACGTTGACTTAATGATGCTGAGGGAGTGTTGGGTAAATACAGCAAGGAACAGAGAAGCTTCTGTAAAGACAGTGACAGAATTGAGCCTCTGTCGTTTTGTAAAATCAATCGAACGGATAGAGAAATCACATTTCAATTGGTCTCACAGAGGGGGATAAGCTGGAGGCGTATCTGGGGGACCAGATTGAATCATGGCAGGATGTTAAGGTGTCTCTTCATGTTACGGTGGCCTAGCCATCCCTGTGTGTGAGCTCCTCTCAACACTGCCTCAGGTAGAAGACCTAGTTCTATCCAGATGGGTTGGTACACCATGCATGGTGCCAAAGGCTTGTCAGAAGCAGCCATGTCATACTTCCCGATCTCTCTCTAAATGTTAATGTCTGCAGCTTACACACAGTGCATTAGTATTAGTCATTGCATCTCATAACATAATGCTGTACTATTTCCTGTCTGATATCCAGTGAAGTCCTTATAGGTATTGTGTTGTGCATTTTGCTTCTTTGAGATGTCTTGTTCTAATTGTCACAGTAACTGAGAGGTGGTAAGGGGCGACAATTATGTAATTGTCTTAATTATAGCCACATTATTATTGTGGTGTTTCTAAACAAGGTCTTGGTAATTATGGGATTGTGTTTGCAATGGGTGTAACCACCAAAACATGTGTTTAGACTGTCAAACACAAGGTTTGGCATAATTAGATTCCAATGAGATTCATTATTGCTCACAGCAGAACAGATTGAACCCCTCTACTAAGGAGAGCATCAACAAGACAGGCCAATCTCAGACAAGATTATGCAGTTTTCATGAGATTCATAGATATTAGCAGCTAAAGTGAAAAAGGTGAAATCTTCAACAGCTGTCAGAAAGAATGATTCTGAACGTCTTGTTGTGTGTTTCTGTTTTCAAGGACCTCACCTTGTCTCTGCCCATGAAGGATCGTATACGTTCCATAAGCTGAGCCACGGCCAGCGAGTTTTTCAGCTTCTCTTCCAGGGCCTCCTGGAGGTGCTCCCACTCCCACGCGCCTACAAAACATACACAAATACACAAAGTCTGTCGACCTACAATAGTACCGTTTAGAGACAGGGAGGCAAACACTTTTTTCAAAAAGCTGGTATGGTGCGCTATCTACCCACTCACCTAACACCTGAACACTAACACTGGTTTTCCAAAAGTATAATTGTCCTAAAACAAAACTTATATAATAGATGGTGGTCTGGGTGGGACACCTAGTCCAGATGCAATGTGAAAAACATTTACAAAATGTCCTGGCTGTCCTGGTAACCAGCAGCACTGAAATATATCAAATGAACTTAACTATTAATCCAACCTAATGCACAGAAAAAAACTTAACAGAAAGCACAGAAAGTAAAACTTTGCGGAGATAAAAGGGAGGAGACGTCTAGCCTACATATATTGAATTTCATGGGTGCGCTCCTTTAAATAACCCAGTACAGCCCTGCAGCTCGATGTCTCATCAGGCCGCAAACATACTGTTGGAGAAGAAGGAAGGTCGAGCTGAAGATTGGGCACAATTTAGCTCATCATCATTTCTTAATGACTATATTTCAGATGATCGAGGGATTACTTCAACACATGGTGCAGGATGACACCGCACAGTGCAGACACCTCATAGGCAGGGATAAGAGATAAGCTCAATAGCTGTAGCGAGCTTTTTGCTGACATGCAAGCATCGGATTAAAATGGTAGATGATTTTACAGGTGGGATGGAATAGAACTGAATAGAACAGAATAGATGGATATGAGATTAAACTGCACATCAGTTCTGGATAATCAATAACAAATAGGTTCTAATGTTCCCGTAATTCTCCTTCTCACCCGTGTACACAATGACATACGCACAGACATGCATGTACACACGTGTACCAAACATACACACGATAGGAACCCTGTGACAAACTCAATAATTCAGCAGAACAGTATACACAGAGACAAACTCACACAGCGTTAGCGTCACACAAGCGAAGTCACAGCCTCGATGATTGTCCGCACACACTCAAGTGACAAACACCTCGAGCATGGGACTACGACGCATGAGGGTAATACACTGTGTTTACAAACAGATGTGATGTCATTGGGACAATTCTGTGCTGTGGAGCCAAAATGTTGAACTGAGCGGAAATTAATTATCAGCCAGTATTTTACCATCCCTAGAATAGTACAGTGCAGTGCAGCTCTAGGCTTACAGCAAATGAAAATCAACCACTGGCACATTGCGCTCATGTTTCCATGGGCAAAGAAACACATTCAGATCTGAAATACACTCCCACAGAAATATACACATACAAACACAATGTAGGCTGCATTTAATAACAAATAAACCCACCGTGTTCAAGGTTAACATTACTCATTGTTCACACAAGACTAAACATTTCTCCCTGCAGTGTTTTATGGAGACGTGGCATTCGTATTCTGCTCAGCACACATACACACATATTCTTCTCTCCATACACACACACACACACACACACACACACACGCAGACGCACACACATACGTGCTCTTGAGCTCAGCTCCCACCAACTAAACACTCACTCTGACTTTATCTCACAGAAATGCAAGCAGCACCTTGCTCCCGTCTTCTTCAACACCCCGCCCCCTCTCTCACTCTTGCGTACCTCTCTTTTTCCCCTTACTCACAGTATTTCCTCTGCATGCACATACACACACACACACACACACACACACACACACACACACACAGCCTTCACCCTCTGTCAACCGCACATTCTTATTCATACAATCACTCACACAGAGACTCAGCCTAACCCTATAATCTTCTTCCCTTCACCACATATCCTTCATCTGTGTGTGCGTGTGTGCGTGTGTGTGTGTGTGTGTGTGTGTGTGTGTGTGTGTGTGTGTGCATGCATGCGCGCGCACACACACACACACACACGCACACACATGCACACACACATACAGAGCTTATAGTGTGATTTTTCCACTCTGGGGCTCCATAACAAGCTGTGTGTGTGTGTGTGTGTGTGTGTGTGTGTTTGTACATGTGTGTTCAGTCAATCATTAAATGTTGCTCACATGCATGTTGAACAGCAGGCAGCCATGAATGTTGTTAGCACAGCACATCTGCTGTAAGGACTGCTGCATGAAACGTGTCCTGCAAAGAGGAGCTGGCATGCACGACCCCTCCAATCTAACATGCAGCGTAGCGCGGCACTGCAGAGTCTGAGCCGCACACACCGACAAGATTTTCATTACGGCATTAAAGTCACAGAGAATATCACTAGGTTCTTAACAGGGCTTTATATGAGGTAAAATTACACAACTGGAAAACGGCTTGGATGGAAGTGAAATGTGTAGAGCGGACGTTTAGAAGGGCTAGAAATGTTCTGGCTGTATATTTTATGCCTGTATTTAATTACTTAATGCCTTTATAAATGCTTGGGTAATGTCTGTGCCTGTACACCAGTATCCTTGTTATGTGAATGAAATATATGATACAATGTATTTTACATGACTGTTTTACCAGAGTTCATCATTCATTGATATGGTCGCTGTAACAGGCTACAAACTCAAATTCTATCAATTGAGCTACATCAGTGGCCATAAAAATGATATTAAATTGAATCCAAAACCAAAGATATTCCTCAGTATTGAGCCAATTCAGCTTAATTGAAGTCCATAATATTAACTAGAACTGTGCTGGGTGGAACTAAATGAACAGGAATGGTCTGAGACCCAAATATGGGTTAGTAAACCATATGAGCATGAGTACTATTGCAATGAATGATCCAGTCCTACATTAAAATACTATGGTCATTTACTGTCAAGCACTTTAGATTTGATTGATTTCTATCCCTCACCATAATGGCAGCTTGGACTCGTCCCAATAGCAGGAAAACTGTCTTCCACTGGCATGCCAAGATTAAATACAGTAAATGCTTTTGGGGAATGGAATTCCCATTCTATGAATGTCAGTCCAGCTCTCCTAGACGTTGTATTTAAACCCAGCTGCAGCGTGCAGAATGTTTCCAGGGCGGGAGTAACAACTAGCGGGCATTCATGGGAAAATCACTGTTGGCCTTGACATTAGTTACACAAAAAACCTCACTGAACCATCACTGAGTGGGCCCATGATTCACAAACACAACACGAAATAGTGAAGTGGGTTATCAAGAATGAAAATACAAAACATTAAAGCTGCACTAGGCAACTTTGCAGTTTGGTAGCTCCAAGTAGCAGCAGGAGATAACAGTTTGAAATAAAAAAAATGTAAGTATGAAGGACGTCATTACCCAGAAATGTAATGTGGCTTCAGTAAACTGAGCATTCAGACCTAATTGTCTTCCTCTTAGTGGCTGTTTGGGGTGGAGATGGTCTGCCTATTCCAAGAAAGTTTTTTATTTCACTCAAGTTTTGATTCGCCACTTCCTGTGCGCTGCTTTCCCACCGAGGACCTTACCCGACACTAGAATTGGGCAAATAGGGTGAATCTACACGGTCTCAAAGGGGGTATGGGACAGTGCTATAGTGCAGATATAAGCCTAGAAATGATCTCTTTTACTTTTGATTATATAGAAATGACAACATTTCAGTTGTATGTATGTAAGTGTGCTGTGTTTGATCTGTGGTTTACCTCTGTAAAGGAACATGAGTGTCTCCCACAAGCACAGACACAGGAGGGGGTCCTTCACCACCAGGCGAGAGAGGCGTCCGGCCAGGTGCCCGTCTGGCCGCGGCATGTCGTCAATAATACCCCCATCCCAAGTGGAGAGCAGCGAATGGGGGCCTCCGTCCCGCTCTCGACAAACACACCTTGACTGGGGGCGTTCCCTGTCCAGCCAGAAATCAAATTCAAATTCACCAGGAAAATCTTTCACCGTTTCACTGAGGGGAGATGCAGGAGTTGCATGCTTGGCTGTAGATGGTGAACTAGCTAGATCTGTGTTAGCCCTACCTGGTCTTGGGCCCCAGAAGCAGCTGTCTGAAGTATGGGCTGACAGCACACAGCACAGCTGCATGCGCCCAGCCCAGCTCCTTCCCAGAGTCCCCGGCGTAGAAAGCCACGTCAGCGAACTGCACGCCACGCTCCAACAGCCACTGCATGTCCTGGGAAAAGCTAGACTCCTCCACTCGAATGGGAGGAAGACGTGCTGAACGGAAGGAGGGATAGGTAGCATGGAGGGTGGAGATGAGGGGAAAGGAGAGAGGAAGGAGGATCAGGTGAGGGTGTGTGTGTGTGTGTGTTCAATATCATCAACTTGTGATGTTCAATACATCAGTTTTGTGATGTAGTGTTACTTTTTTGGTATACCCACTTCCCCTCAGCCTGCCTCGTCTGATTCCACCTCAGTTAGTTATCTCCTACATTTCCCTAGAATGACTTTCGACAACCTCCAGAGACAGATGTTCTATGTGCCGTATAGTATAGGTGGAGAGAGCGATAGCAGTAGCGATAGTGAACATTTTCCAGTCCAGAAAAAGTGAGAGTGGAGAGAGAACAATGGCGTAGCGTGCCGTGCCCGGATGTTCAAATTAGAAAGGAGCCATCAAAGACTGCGTTGCATTTCACACGATGACAGATCCACAAAGACGCAAGCTGTGGCTGTACTGCATTGTGATCTATTGAAGCTACTGTCGGTGGAGAAATTGTTATCTCTTCTTCTTGTACAATGGATTTCTCCCTGTATGACTGTTGAGCGTCGGTGAAAATTGGTGAGTCTAGAAAGACGCCCTCGCTCTTTGATTCTCCGGGACCGACACCAAAACCTGACGTTTACCGTTGATGTTTTAGATTGTTGAAAATGTTCCTGCTATCTGTGGCTGTGTATCTCAACGTGACGTCACATCGTCTATATTTGGCCAGTTATCTAGCAAGATAATCAGCCAGTCTGGAGCAGTGACATGGGAACAAGGGGTGAAGAGACTAAAAGCAAGAGTGGAGAGGGGTATGGTGGGGTGTTTGTGGTTAGGCCTACGTAAATCATTGTCCGATTATATTCCTTTTCATGCTTAATGCACACCACACCTCTATGGACCTCATCACTTTTTTATGGCCCTGCAAACAGTGCTGTCCCTGAAGCAGTGCACTTCATATTTAATGCAAGTTACACCATAAGTAGAGTTAAATAGTGTTGGACAGACACCAACAAATCTGGCCCACGCATGCATGTCTTTTTGGCAGGGCTTTAAGCTGTCAGTCATTGCATCAGAATTCAGCAGACGTAACAGCTAACTTGTCAGATCAATATTTAATTCTTTATTTACAGTTTAACCGCTTAGTTTTTGTTACATATTTCTTAAAATGTAACTGTGCGTGGAGAAATACTGAAATTGGGCCTTCAACCAGTCACCAAAGTAAAAGGCAGTGGCAGTAGTAGGTTAGAGAAGGTTTGTGAGCGCAGGGTGAAATACCTGGACTAGTTACGAAAATCCTGTTACGTTAGAGTTAATGAGTAAGCCTTTCCCTGTCACCTGTCATAAATTTGCTTTTGGACAAGACTAAAGCCTCAGCTGCCCCTGTGGAGCTGCTCAGGGGCCAATAGGAGAGAACTGGTTGCACTGGAAAGTTCCCAGGTGTGAATGCATGTATCTGTAGGAATGTAAAGCTGGGTGGTGCTGAAAAACAAGTCAGCTAAACCTTTCCTTGGATAAATAAGGGTTAAAAAACAACAACTTTGTCTTTCTTTCTTTTAATGCCGTGACTTTGCAGTTGCTGAGCTAAATAATCAAAGACAAAGCCTCCATTTTGGAACAGAAAATATTGATCAGAATTAACTCTTTTTGTCCAGCTCTTTTCATGGCTCTGCAAGCTGAAGGAGCAATGATCCCCATGATCCATCTGCTCCAATTCACAGACAGATAGGCCACAAAAAGACATTAGGTACTAGATAATATACTGTAGTACCTGGTTGTTCTAAGTGAGGGGGATGGGGTTCGTTCAGTTTATTCCCCCGCCTCTTCTCTGGCCTCTCTTTGGCTTTCTGTTTCAGACACTGTATCATGAAGTACTCCAGCTGAAAAATACACAAATACACATTCGTTCAAACACAAGGTGCAAACATAGCGTTGTTACCGCTCCTTGTCTCCTCTACTACATACTTAGCTGAAAATACTACAGTTCATCTAGTGTAATGGACAGGAAGACCACCCCAAGATCAACCGCCCAACCGTCCTGGTAGGGGGATCCCCTACCTGAGTAGCCCCTCCCAAGGTTTCTTCCATTTTATTTCCTAAAAGGTTTTGTGTGGGTTTATCCTTGTCCTCTGTGTGTAACGGTGATTAAGGGCTATACAAATAAATGTGATTTGATTTGATTTATATAACAGATTCTTGTTGTGATTACAGTAATTAAACCATAAATGTGTAAGGAGAGAATGATGATTTCCCCATTGATTATATTTGGTTTTGAGACTACAATCCGTTTTTTAAAAGGTTCCAAGTACCCAGGCGTCTCGAAAGAAACTCACTCAACACATCAATGACCATGTAAACTTAAACAAATAAATAAAAGCAACAATCTTGCAGGTGTTTTTTCCCACCACAGCAGCAAAAGCAAGATTTATGTCATCAATAAATAGTCTCAGGCGACATCTACACCGATGTAGTCATTATTTTGCGATTCTGGCGCTTTAATGCCCGTGTGACACCACCACTTACCACGCTGCCAAAGTAGCGACCCACAAACACGTGGTTGAGAGAGGGCAGCTCCAGGTAGGTGGCCCCCAGGTCCCGGGACAGCTGCAGACCCTCACTGTGAGGCACACAGCTGCTCCAGTCTGATGCACATAAGGGGCATGTACAGGGGGGGCCCTCGTCTGAGCAGAGAGGTAAGTTAACGTTAGAGAAATGAGAATCATTTACCAAAAAACAGAATTTGATGCTATAACACTTTGTGCCATATTCCAGGGTGAGCATTCACACAGAAGCCCAATTCAGATGTCAGAAAGAATGATGCACTAAGCCACAAATGGTAACTATAGAGGACATCAGGCTACGCCGTCATATATCTACAGGACCATCAGACAGGCACCATTCACTAGCCACCTAATCTAATGCTACAGTGTGGAGTGGGTGAGTGCACGTCTCTCACTGCAGTTATCAAGTGGTCTTCCATCAAAGACGTTTTGTTGATTTAGGCCCATAACTCCTCCAGAAGGCTCAACAGTGATTTCTGGTGTCCCAGACCCCCACCTCGACAGCAAATACACTGCCTACACTACCCTGTACCTGTGCTTAGGCTGATCCCTGATTCCCAACATTACTCAATCATTTCTGAACTTGCTATTGATTGTCCGACACTTCTGACTTGGAGACGGACTGCTCAGCAGAGCAGAAACCAAATTGTATCAGTAAACCATTATACCAAGAGCTGGGAGCAGTGTATCACAGCTCAGACCAGCTACCACGTCTGAACTATCATATGTGTCTCATCACATGCGTCTTAGACATAAGATGATATCTACTAGCAAAGCAATGTCAGCTAGCATGCTGCAGACAACCAAGGCTAACAAGCCATCATATCAATATTCTAAATAATCAATCATGAATCAAATGAATAGATTAAATAATCTAATGAAATCAATAAAGTGTGGCTATATGAGAAGCAGTAAGTGAGGTGTTCATAGTACAGTTTATGCCATTTAGTGGATGCTTTTCTCTGCCAGTTTAGACTGTTTGAAAATCAATTTGTGTTTTGTGTACACCCCAACCGCCCGGTGCTTTTTGGAGGTTAAAACAACCACTATAAATTATGCGGCAATACCGTTTGACCCTGAGTCTGGTCCATTTGTCTTGTTCTGTTGTCAAAAAAACAAAAACAAGAATGCTGGCAAAAGAATTGAACACCTAATGGCAAATAATACAACAAAATCACATTAGTGTCCTCTAACTATGCAGAGCGGCATGTGCACCGTCTAAGAACACCCGTACTGTCGCTTGTGTGCATGTGGAATCAAAGAGACACAATGAGAAGAGAAAATTAGAGGGATTAGCATGAAGGAGAAAAGGGCCATGGAAAGACTGCACAAAGGACAGGAGAGCCAGAGAGCTGGGAAGAAAGAGAGAATGAGTGGGGCGTACAGCTAAGTGCTGAGGCATTTGATAAATCATACCACTAATAAAACTATAGGCATGACAGAGGAGAAGCAAGACTCTGTGTGTGTGTGTGTGTGTGTGTGTGTGTGTGTGTGTGTGTGTGTGTGTGAGAGAGAGAGAGAGAGAGAGAGAGAGAGAGAAAGGGAGGGAGTGTGTGTGGCTGACAGGCTGTGACTTGGCATCTCTGTGGTATGTATGTGCGCGTGTTTGCCCTTGCATAAATCCGCCTGTGTGTGTGTGCCTGCATGCAACAGCGGTTTAATGGCTGTGTTAATGTGTGTACGAGAGCATTCTCTGCTACAGCTGTGCCTTAGGTGGTCGAACTCAAGCAGCAGGAAGTACTCAGAGCACAGCCGTCATTCTCTGCAGTCATGTGGGGATAGATTGAAAACGCTCACAGCCACAAACAAAAACACAAACAAAGGATCTGGTCTACAGCTACCCACTCTCTCTCTCTCTCTCTCTCTCTCCCAGCAAAGACTTCACTTACACTATGATCATCCTGCAGTGAAACTCTGACAGGACCTCAAAGTATCTTGAGCAGCCAAGCTAAAAATACAGCCTGGTACATGTGATGATGTTGTTTACAGGATCCAAATTAAACAAGGGTCATTGTTGGAGCACAGAGGCAGACATATTGAAGTAACAGCAGCCACTATGGCTAGACCAAGTGCCCTACTGCCACTCAATGAAAGAGCTACTGTTATGGTGCGTATGTGTACATGATGTATCCACGTTTGAGCTATGACAGTGTGTGTATGATAAGATTAACTGTATTGCTCCTCAAGGGGAAACGTACGCTGGACTCCGTGCTGCTGCTGTTAAAATAAACATGAAAAGAGGCTTTAACAGACACAGACAAACATGTTGCAATACAAGACAACAAACTGACAGCATCAATATAAAACACGCAGACAGTGCAGTACGCAGACATCCACAGCAAGTGTGGGGGAGGTTTTGTGTGTGTGTGTGTGTGTGTGTGTGTGTCCGTGCGTGCACACCTGTGTATCTGTGCTTCTGTGTGTCCGTGCGTGCACACCTGTGTATCTGTGCTTCTGTGTGTCCGTGCGTGCACACCTGTGTATCTGTGCTTGTGTTTGTGTGTGCATGCATGCTTTTTTACATGTACAGTACGAGCCCTTGTCTGCTTGCAAGTCGTATAATGGCCCAAAATATGAACTTAGGCAAATGCCTTGGTTTGGTTTGTCACAAGATGCATTAGAGGCAGCAGCCTGAAGGCAGCCAAGCTGAGATTTAATCATGAGCATCCTCCTCATTGCTGAGAGGACAAGCTAGAGGACATAACACTCAGACAGTGATCTCACTGGCCCAACGTGCTGAACAGTATTGTCGTAAAATCAAAATCAAGGACTCAACATCAAAACAACCATAAAATTAGCATGTCATACAAGTACAATGGGAAAAAAGATCAGTCACTCAAATATTGAGATTGAGAAAGAACACACTTTGCAGTTTGCTTCTATTCAAATCCCAATATTCACATGACATATTGCCAGAGGAAGCAACTGTCAAAACTGTGTTACCAGACCAAAACTCACTCTAATAACAGCGAAGGCAAAAGCTGAACAACCGCCTCCTCACCGTTAAGCCGCGCTCCCACAGCAACCAGGATGACGGGCACACCCCAGTGCCTCAGCAGTGGGCGGAGTCTGGGGGCGTAGCCGTTCCTCACCTGCTGGAAGGCCAGCTTGTCATTGACCGAGTATTTAATGACCAGGATGTCCGCCTGTTCGAGAACACTCCGAACACTGGCCCAATCACTGTCCAACAAGTCCTGGAGAGGCAAGAAAAGCATAGCAAACATGAGGCAGGAGAGTCAGTCACTAGGCTGATACATTCCAGCACTCCAGACAGGTGGAGGACTGACACATGAGAAATGGAATATAAACAACTCTGCGTGGATCTGAAAGGAAACTGGGAAATGGAACTTTAACCCCCCAAGGACCTGGACCTGCTTTGCTCTCAACCAAAAGCAACACCTGATTCAACTCATTAGATAGAAGGAAAAAAAGCAGTATGCTTAGCACAATAGAATAAAAAGGATAAAGAGGCACAAAACTACAATAAATCTGCCCCCAACACCACCGCTTACAGGGTTAGACAGCCCTATAATGGGACTCGTACAGGGTTGATAAGAAATCACCAAAGTGGTTCATTTCAAATTCCTGTGCTATTAAGAACAAAAGTTCTCTTCATCAGTTTTTGTGCAGTTCTTTTTAAAATAGCGTCCTCAGAAGAATAGAGACATTCTCATAAACTGCCATCAGTGCTGCAAGGCAAGCGGCCTTGGAATTTCAAATATTGTATGTCTTCTGGAGGCAGAGTGAAAAGTGAAACGTAAACAGTGGCTCAGTGACTCACACTCCTTTACAATGACCATGCTCTGACAAAAATACCCCACTTCCATCATTGCATGCTTCGCCATCTTGGCCTGCCCCGACCTTGCTCTGTCTCTGCAAATCAAATCTGGACTAAAAAGAACAGACACGTCATCACAGATAAAGATCCCAAAGATGGCTGTTCGCAGAAAGAAAGAGAATATATGGAGCCAAGACCTAATGAGATGACGCTTAATGGAGCTGAAATGTTTTGTCTCTCATCAAACCCTTGTACTCCTTGATCTAGATATGATGTGCATATAGTGAATGGATGGATGGATGGATGGAGGATCTGTGTCAGTTATCCATGAATCAAACCAGACAAGCCATGATCTATCGACTGTATCTATCGACTAAACTCACTCTCTCTCTCTCTGTCACACAGACACACAACGAACAACGTCTTACCCAGCTGGGGCAATCCCGAACCACTACAGTGACATCTCCAAAGACACGTGAAGTGTACTCCATGAAGGCCGGGTTGTGCAGGCTGCTCTCCAGGTCGCGGGGTCCGACCACCGCTCCGTGACCCAGGTAACTCCACAGCAGGCCTCCCTGCAGCTGGCCCTGGCCCACGATCTCCTCCCCCGGCCCAACTCCCCCAGGGCATTCGCTGCCTAGAGCCACGATGTGAATGGACCTGCAAAAAGAACACACCAGCAGCCAGAGAAAGCCATGAGACATGGGGACTCGTGCGTGGAGTGGATGGAGCAAAGGAGGGGAGGGGGACACAGAAATCCCTCTCTTTCCCCTGTTCATTATTCATGTCTATCACGGAGACAGTGCATCATTATTATGTCACTGAGCAAATGACTGGCAGTAGAAGCTTGGAAAGGCCAATCCTTTTGTTACTTGAGTGGATATTGTGTTTTTTATATCTATGTACATTATTATTATTATTACCTTTAAGTGTATCATGCTATATGCCACGGACAAAGAGGAACCCCATTCTCCTCAATGAGGTGCAGTTTGATAGTCACTTACATTGTGGTCACCGCGGTTTTTTCCGCTGCTCTATGCTATGGAGCCCGTTCCCTCACGGTGCGTTTTCACACGAGTCTGCAGTCAGACTCGGCTTTTCCGCAATGAGCCGCGGCTCCGATCCACTGTTAATCCCTCTCATCGGTGGCTGGCGCCCCGGGAACCAGGCTGGCGGCTTTCGCAGTCACTCGCATTATTCATCCTCGTTGTTCATTCATAAAGCGAAGCCCGATACCGTCCCGACCGACCGCAGAGGCGCACCGGACAGCCGGCGGAGAGTGTAAACAGCAGCGCTCATGGGCAGCCAATGCGCTAAAGACAAACAAGTTGTCGCTCGGTAGGAAACACAATTAAGGCGACGAGAAGGAGACAGCCTTGCACCTCGGTATCCAGACCCACGAGAATGGCGTCGGCTTATGAAACAAAAGTCTCACGGGCAGACAAGAAGTGGATATATCTTGGAGAGAGACAGGGAGAGAGAGGGAGGACTGAGACTGAGCAACGGGGCTGAACAGAGAGTGATCGCGCCTGACTCAGCAGCACACACACAGACACACACATACCAGCAGCGCGCGTGCACACACCAGCAGCGCGCGCGCACACACACACACACACACACACACACACACATACCCACTAGAAATCACTTCTTTTTTTTTTCTTGCCCAATGAATCAAGGCTGTTTCAGTACCACTAAAACGAACAAAGAACGACAAGATTGTGGAGATTGGATTGGAGATTGTGTTATTCAAGTAGGCGCAGGATTGAACGCACAACCGCGCAACAAATGCCTGTTATTGGCAGTAACTTTCATTCTCTTGGCATTCGCTCAATCTCAAATTGACAGAAATTGACTTGCAACACATCGACCTAGGCTATACCTGACATAATTACCCAGTGGAATTGTTAGACGCTTCGTGTCATGCGCACACAGGGGCAAGGTGTGAAATGACAATTAATAGCTGTTGGGAGACCATATGCTGCTGAGGCCAGAAAATGTAAAATAATTGGCTTTGGGATTGATGTCATGTAATGGGACACAGTAGTCGATATACTAATGAGATCTGGTTTCTGGATAGGTTCCAGGGCCTCCGGGGCCTCCAGGAGTTCTCTGTGAGGTAGAGTTGTGTGAGCCTTAAAGGTTTGATCAGAGCCCTCTGATGTCCACTCACTACCATGAATTATGCAATACACGTTGGATGCCCTGCAACATTATAAATAGCCTTGACTGTTTTTGTCACTTCACATGCTGAGCAATAATTTCCTCCCGAAATAAAAGCTTCACTTGCCCTGCTTAGAAGATTTCCCAGACAACCTGCTGTTTTTATAGACATGCAGCCCTCTACTTGACCTATTGCAAATGATCACTTGCACATAATGCTCCCTGCTTCGTATCAAGATTCTAAATTTGTCCACATAATCAGATTTTAAAATTTAATGTGGGGATACTCAGGGCCCTGTGCATGTCTTCATTGTATTTGATGTGTCACATAAGGCTCTCAGACTTTCTATTGCAGGTTTTCTGTAGGTCAGCAGCAGAAACCAGCATCATTCTTGCACAGAGGAACATTGTTATGCCCCCCACATGCATTCTCAACCCATGGCCTCTGTGGCCATGTGGGTGTAGCATGTAGGCCTTACAATAACTTATTTGTCTTAATATCTTAATTGTCAACAAATGTCTGATAGGATAAAGAAAAGTACAAATAGCCTATGCTATTTCTGTATAGCTTTCTATTGTATAGTAACTCATCAAAGTGACAATACAGTCGGGTTTTCTGTTGTGCCATTATCCAAAGCATATTACACATAATCCATGCATATTACATAGTCTTTACATTTTCCATCAAAGATCATTGATTTTGCCCCTTTAAGGTTTTATTCATCAATATGAATTGAGTGCGTTAACCCTGTCTTATCTTATTGATTAGTTCACTGTATGTAATATGCATGAGAAAGTGCATTGGGATGCACCAGTGTGGTCATGCATCTAGGAACCTTGTGACATTGCCTAATTTGAGAATAGACAAATAAGAGTAATTTCTGAACAGAGTCAAAAGTCATTTTTAAACAGTTTTATTTACTACATCATGGTTTTGAGTTATGGAAGTATACACACAACACAACATGGCAACAATTAAGTTACTCCTAGGTATCATGTAAACTACTAGTAATATGCATCTAAAACCATGTAAAATGATGATATACCAGATAGATAATGAGACCTATTGCTTCCATCTACCCTGGCATTGCTTATTAATGAAGATCAGAGGAGGCAGGGAGAGGATGTAACTCCAGATTACTTAGATGCAGTTGCCGCTGCTTTCTCAAGCGCATCTGCTGCCTCAACTTTGGCCCTTTCCTCCCTGCCCTTCTCTCCCTGGTAGAAGTCTGAACTGATTTCTTCTGAGTCGTCATTAAGCTTAACATAGATGTCCCCGTTGGTCTCAGTGATTGTGTGGACCCGCTGCTTCACACCCTTAGAGAACCAGGCGGGAACAGGCGGGTTCACCTGGCGGTTGGTGGCCTTGTATAGCCCCTCTCCTTTGGCCAAAGATATCTTGTACTTGTGCTTTGGACAAATTATGCACAGCTTGCCACCAAGTTCCTGTGTGTAAATTGTAAGAAAGTAGGTAAACAATCTGATTGGATCAAGTGTATGACAATTAAATAATTTGGAACTTCATTACATTCATGCTATGCAGTTTCGATATCCCTCTACTCCTCACAAAGTATTTGCCCTTGGGGATTTTACATGCAATTCTAATAGTAGATGGCTAGTAGATGTGAGTGCATGACTGGGATTAAAAAAACTAAAAAAGTATTTTTGGAAAATTTCTAACATATTGATGGCAGTGCAGTTTTCTTGGAGTTAGTCCAATACTATAACTTAAAAGACATTTTGCCTTTTTCCTCTGGGTCAAATAAAAACAAGTTATATTATTTTACATCAAATGAATCCCTCACCTCAATGTCTCCATTCAGCAGCGGTCCCCCAGTATCTGTTGGAAGGGAAGAGGATCAGTGTATTGTGGAATAAGCAAACATTTTACGGGCGGCACCCTAACATTTTGCTGACTGGACACACTTTAGAGATGGTTTGTGGGGAAATGTCCTGTAGATAACAAGGTAGATCAGCCCAGTCTTAAACAGATGCTCCAAGAGAGCATTTTAACACCTCCATTTTGAAATGGGGTTAGTGAAATTGGGTATTTGTCAATAACACTGTAGATCCAAAGAAGGTTTCTGTGGACAGTGAAATGAAGGTGTCATTCTTGATATTTCCAAAGGAAACCGAGTATGTTGATAAGTATTAATACACACTATTATATAAATTTGAATAACAAATATGATAATTGTCCTTTATTATCAGATTTGTTGCAAAAACTAAAGAATTATGGTCAAACCTCCTCTCTCTTAAATGACAGCCGTTTTGAGTTTAGCACTAGATGAAGATGAACCCTGTCTGCACCTGAAGTGTAGAACTGTCCTACTCACGATAACAGTGATAGTCGATTGCATAGAAGACTCCTTGGTGATAGATGATCAGTACATCCCTCTCCCCTATTGTCCTGAAAGAGCGCTTGGCTACGATCAATTCATCTTTCTTCCCCACAAATTGAGGCTCAGTAGGGTTCTTCTTCTCCGCCATGGATAGCAGAACTCTAAAATGCTGTTAACAGGCCAAACAGGAAATAGAATTTATTTTAATACAACACATTATTGATGTCACTATCTCACAATCAACACCATCTGTGCAGTAAGTGTACTGTATTTTAGGGTGAGCTGAAACCATAACTTCACATAAAATAAGTGTGGAGTGTTATGAAAAATAATAATGTAAGTGTGCTTATAATATGCTGCATAAACTGCAATAACATGTATGCATAAGTATAGTCACAGCCAGTGGAAAACCTCTGAGCTGAGAGGAGTGTATGTTTCCTCTTTTCTCCTGTCCTGGCTGAAAGTTTAATACAACTGTTGCATCGTTATGAAAGATGGTTTTGCTGAGAAACGTCAAGGACACAAGCAGTTCCTGATAGCGAAGGACAAGTCATACGGAGTTAGAGCAAAATGTTCCAATTACAATAGAATGTATTCCGTTTTCTGCCATGTGTTTGCTCCTTTTTGATTCTTCACTTATCTGCCTTGAACCATGTGTGTATGTAGAGATAGTTACAGTCACGTGTATAAACATGTCTGATGAACTAAATTGCTTAGCTCATTGTGCATACACCACGGTGTGTGTAGTTTCAGCTCTGCTTGCAAGCATTGAAGGCCTAAGAGACATATATTGTGTTATAGCTTTATTGAGCTGCTCTCACCAACTAGACAAAGTGCAATTGACTTAAATTGCCACAACAGGAGTTTAGATATGTCACTAGGATTATTGTGTGGGCACTTCCCATCATAGATGTCAGGTTAGATTACATCCACAATGCCTCTAGAACATTCGGCTCTCAGCTGTCTACAACATTCCTCTCTCTGCTTACTCTCGGCACTGATCTCTATGTAGAATAATCTGACTTTAAGAGTAATTTATGTATAGTAGAGCAGAATAATGAGCTTTTCAGTGCAGGCTGAGCAAACCCAGTAGTAGTAGCAGCAGGGGCCACATGTCCAGCAGCCTCTGGCTAAACTACAGACAGCAGAATGCTATGGAGCAGTAAGGAACGTGCATCAGAAAATAATAAGGCAAAATAATCATTTATGTGTGGGAAACAAAACACATCATTTTCATCAGGCAAGCCCACAGAAACTTGGCTAAAGGTTGAAACATATTTCATCCTCCCACCAATATATGTATTAATGTGCATATTGGCTCTAACTGTCTCTCTCTCTCTCATTCTCTATTTTGGCTATAGATTCTTGAAATAACAAAACACATTTTGTCCATCTTTGCTAGAGTTTTAGTTGTTACCTTGGCTCTCAGCAGTGTATCCTCCCTTAGGCTTTAACTGGACTGGAACAACTGGACTGTCGACAGCTTGGGGTTGCGTGGGAAGGAGGGACCACTCTATTATCTTCACCCTCAAGCTGTCTTCAGTTGGCCCTATCTACACTGGGTACATATCATATCTCTATCTACCACTGGCACACCAGCAGTAACTGCAGTACTGCAAGGGCAGTACTTCTTCATCATCATGAAACCAATTAATTAATTTGCTAAAACTTCAATCTTTCATTGATTTAATTTGATAAATCTGCAAAAGGATGAATCTAATATTTCTAAACTCTGATTTATCCCAATAAATTACGACTTCTACTTCCTCTAGATAGTCAAGTTTGATCGTCTTCTCGGCTGGTGATTAGCTCCAGTAGCATTTTTGTCTTAATACCACCACAGATTAAGCTGTTAAGTGTAATAATTAATAAATATGACTACTACTACTACTAATACAATTTAATAGGTTTTAGAAAGCGGAACCTGTTATGAGAGTCTACGATGTGTACAGGACTGCATTCTGTGTGCACCGCTGCACTTTCCCTCAGCCAATCAGAGTTCGGGAATCAGGATCGTTCAATAGTGTGAAACATTCTTCCAACTGCACTCAGTCAAATCTTATCACAAGGAATTGACTGTAAGTTGCAAACATTTTTTGAACATACGTAGCAAAACTGGTTTCCATGTAGATGAAGGGGTAGATAGCGAGCAATGCGTAATGATGACTTTGCACACTGAGAAATATTTCGAAGCGACTGCTCGTAGCGGGCCCGGCCACCGTTAGCTAGATAGTAAGTAAAGTAACCAGTTAACTTGGTTACAGGCTGATATGTGACCATACTCATCTAGTTCAGAAAGCAGCCTGTTTAGTGTCCTGTTGCTGCAATTGCTTTGAGTTTATAAACTTGTTACACGTCAGACCTAATCAGTCACGCAACTTGTTCAATGTGCAAATTATGTTGTCATTACCTTTCAATCAAAGCAACTTAAAGGAGCCCTAATTGTTTTTCCCTCTATGGGACCTTTACTACAGTAGATGTTAAAGGTTAAAGATTACTTTCTGTTAAGAGATGTGCAATATATTGTTATTCACTTTGGCTTTAAAAGTGAATCTATGATTTTGAAAAGTAATGCTTGACATTACTCAGTTACTCATTTATGTTATTATGTAACTCATAGTTGTATAACTGAGTTTCCCCTAGCATTGTGTTCAAACCTCCCTCTTTTAAAAGTACATGAATTCAAAGCCCCAAGCGAGTGTCACACTTCACACTGCTGTGGAGTGAAGCTGCCTGTTATTCCTGGTGGTGAAAACTGACCCCAGCTCCAATGGACAGCTTCTCCTTACACACTGCAGCCTTCAGTTTTGTATGGTGGAAAACTGGTACACGACATAATGTTGTGCATGTTGGTGTGAACCTTTCTTGAACAGGGAGATGGCCTTGCGTGCATGTGGCTTCATAGTATTTCGTCGCCTAGCCAAAAGTGTTCCTCCTCCAGACATTGAGTACCTCCTCTTGCAGACCTCTTATGGGGAGCACCACTGGACCCCACCCAAAGGTGTTGTAGTCAATAATGTTACAATAAGTTACTGTTACTTAAACTGTAATTTACAAGATCAAGAAGATTTCTCATATACAGTCATGCTTGAAAGTTTGTGAACCCTACTGGGGGTGGTCATTATTTCATATCTTATAGAGGAATGACCTGTAAAAATGACCTCTAAACATCAAACCTTAATGAAGTGATCCCAAATAAAGTATATGAACATATATGATATACTTTCATCATTAATTTAACAAAAACTCTGATATCCCCTGTGTGCAAAAATATGTGAGCTCCTTCAATCAAGGAATGATTGCGACCAAACAGTTCAATTTTGGACTCATCTGTCCAGAGAACAGACTTCCAGAAATCTTCAAACTGACCTCACCTGTATTTATGGGAGTGTCACACAAACTCCTCCCCAAGGATCTGACCTTTGACTGGTTAACTTCATATCCAGTGATTTAACAACCTAATTCTACTTACCTACTTGATTTAACTAATGCAAGAGGAGGTTCACTTATTCCCTTTAAAATATTTTCATTTTACTACATGCACAATTTCCTCTAAAAAACTGAAATTGGTAAATATAGAGCCTTTATTTCAGTGAGGAAAAGGCTACTTTTGATTAAAAAAGGAAAACTAAAGCTTTCTGTAATTGCACAAGGGGTTCACATGCTTTCAGTCATGACTATAGTTGGACTTCTAATCTTGATGACACACAAACTATGCACATCCCATGTATAGAACCGTCTCTATCTTTAAGCATCTTTCACACTGTTCATGTCTGGTTATCTCCAGGCCATGTGGACCCAGGGGAGGACGACCTCACCACGGCCCTGAGGGAGACCCAGGAGGAGGCGGGGCTGGAGGCGGAGCACCTGCAGGTGATCGACGGCTTTGTGCAGGAGCTGCACTACGAGGTACGGGGCAAACCCAAGGAGGTGCTGTACTGGCTGGCTGAGCTGAGAGACCCAGGGACAGCAGTGACTTTGTCTGCAGAGCACCAGGACTACCGCTGGGCCCAGCTGGAGGAGGCCTGCTCTCTGGCCCAGTACAAAGACCTGCAGGACACACTGAGGGCGGCACACATACACTTAGAGGCTCAGCAGGACAAACAGTGATGTGGTGGTAGATTCTAGACGGTGCACAGAAGATGTTTAAAGAAGAGTCTGAAACACACTAAGAATATTATCGACGTGTACATGGGAACTTCAGAACTGATTTTGCTAGAACACCTGGCTGACAACACTGTCTGCATGTGATTCATCTTTATGACTTTTTCCTACTTTAAATAGTCCTTGAGCATACTGTGCAATGTTATGGAAGGAAGAACAAGTTGCACACAGTCACAACAAAGACAGACAGATTGCTTGTGTCTTTGAGACTGCCGAGGCATTTGTAAATGATTAAATACAGAAATGCTGTGATTGATTTAAATTCAAATATCCAAAAATGCAAGGCAGATAAAAAAAAGTCAAGGAAATAAATCAAGAAAGCCAGGTCCCACAAGGACGAAGGATTTGCTTCACTCATTTGTAATCACTGTTATGATTGGGTTTCCCCAAGGATTGAGTATTTTATCTGTGTGTTTGAATCGAAGTTTGAATCAAATTGGGTCAAAATAAATATATTCAAGAAACTATTTATTTTCTCCTACTTCTAAAAGCTACCTCCATTCTACCAGATGACTTCTAAAATGTATTTCAAAATATGATGAAGACTAGATGCAGGAGGAGCCTGCACTCACAAATTGGAGAAATGTGAGAATGTAACATCTGGCAAAAAGATGAATAAACTGCAGTCTACATTCCTTGCTCTAGTGCAGGGGTGTCAAACTGTGTGCCATGGAGGGCCGAGAGTATGCAGGTTTTCGTTTCAACCCAAGAATACAGCAGGTGATTTCAGTGATTACCACACCTTCAACCAGAGAGGAGGGACTAATCAGTGAAATCACCTGGTGTATTCTTGGGTTGGAACGAAAACCTGCATACTCTCGGCCCTCCATGGCACACAGTTTGACGCCCCTGCTCTAGTGATAAGACCAATTAACTGGGTAAAGAAATTGTCAACAGCACATGCTGCCACAAGGTGGAGACAAAACAAATGTTTCACAGAACACAAGTTCAGGAGCAGTCAACCATCAACATGAACTGCTCTGTGCTATCACCAACAAACAGCATTCAGACCTTTTCCCCAGCTCTCAGCATCAATAATTGAAGAATTACATTTTAAAAAATGAGATACCCACCATTTGATAATATTAATATTACTTTTACAAAATGGTTGCTTAAGTTGCCAACTGTTAGGAACCATGCAAAGTGTGATATTGAGAGAATGTATTCATCTTTACTTTTAACCCTTAAGTTACAAACAGGCATAATTACTTCTTCACAAATAGGATTCTGGACACAAAATATTACTTGTGTCTTATTTGCCTTGTCTGTCATATGTGTCAGCAGTAGGATGTTTAGATGAGGTCTTGATTCTGTTAGGACATTCCCCTTAATGTATACATCTAATGATGATTTTCTAATGTTGTAACAATCAAGCCCTTCTGTGCAAAGACAAGTAGTCAAAGGAAAAGAAGAGGGACATTCAAAATTGGACCGCCCTGGAAACCTCTCCTCCCTTTGTTGTGGTGACCAGGCACATGTTTTGTGCAGTATAAGGCAGCATGGAGACTGCTGATGATCCAGGCTAATTTCATTTTTTATGCAACCAACCTATACACATATTCTGTGAAAACAAGAAAGACATAAAAAAAAATACAGTAGAAGCAGTAGCCTACATAGAATTTATCCAAAGTGCCTTACAAGCTGTGAGGGCATAGATTTTGAGTTGGGTTGACCCAGTGGGAATCAAACCGCTGACCCTTTGAGTGTTAATCCCATATTATATTTTGCAGCCTCTGCATTTAGTGCACATATTACTAAAATTAATTACATTGAATGAATTTGAAGGATAAGTCCTCACAGGCAGAGTCGTTACTGGACCCTGATGGCTGACAACACCAGCTCCTCTAATTCAAATGAGGTAAATCTGCTGAGTGGAGACTTTCCAGGTAAAATGCTGCAAAACTGGCCTGATTGGACAGATTTCAGGAATTCTTTAGTGACGGGAGCCAATCAGAACCAAGTCCAGATGTGATGCGTTCACTGGAGTCGCCCATAAAAAAAGGTGGATTTTTGAAAATGCAACAACTTTAAATTTAACTACTCAAACAAAATCAAATTTTAACATTGTCATCTTTGATCATATGTATATAAAAAGAGGGGAATTCCTATAATATGGGACCTTGAATCATTTGTTGAGGATGTAATGTTACCATGTTAGCAGGAAGTGTTCCCTCACCTCACATAAAGTAGAATGGAACCTCACTTCAATTATCTGACATTTTTCTTCTGGGTATTTTGACCCCCGCCCGCCCCTGCCAATCACAGGGAGCAGAGCAGAGCTATTCACTTACAATGGAAACCAGCCCAGGTTTTCAAAAGTGGTATTGAGTACAGGTCCCCAGAGTGACCAGTGTTGGTGGTTGACCATTCATAAGGTATGTACACGAAAAGATTTAAACGTTCTACATTCATCTAAAGGTGAAATATTGTTTTAAGACATCCCTGATGGGCATCCTTGAAACAGTTATTAATTTCATGCCTGGGAGAACACAAAGAGCTCTTCTCCCAATAATGAAAGATTAAAAGTGCCAGCTCACAACAGGTTTTTAAGACTGGCTGTGCATCTTGGTAGCTGCTAAATCACCCAGAGAAATAAAAACAAATCACTAACCTATAATTGTGGATTACCACAGAAACTTTTTTTTTTAAAGAGTTTTTTAAAATTGCACAATTATGTATTACAATGAAATCAGGGGATGGTTTCTTGAGCTGTAAAAGTTCTAGGGAAGTTCCAGGGATGAATAATGTATTATAGTTCAATGTAAAGCTTAAAGGGGAATTCCAGTATTTTTAAACCTGGGCTCTATTTGCACAAATTCATCATTTATACCGTAAAATAGGTACAAAAACGTTTGGAATTGCTACGGTAGATCGCCTCAGTCAGCACGTGGGCTTAGCAACAAATATTAAAGCTAAATCACAAACAAACCCAACAATGTATTTTTACAACAGAAACTTTATATGAGTGACATTTGCATCCTCACAAACACAAAATGAAGAAAAAATGAAATTAATCAAACGAGAAACCAACAAGGATAGCATTAACATCAATAGGTGTGGACACAGGTAGCATTGTGGACACAAACGGATCAGTTTTCAGTCCGCTAAGTGTGTATCCGCGTGATAGCCTCGAGAGGGCCTCACAATGTTGGTGTACACTTCAAAAATACACACTCACACACACACACACGGATTAAATGAACTAAATGAATCCATTACGGTCCTTGCCAGGAACAATGCGTATGTGATAACATCTCAACAGCTTGGACCGTGGTCCTTTGTAGCAAGTCATTTCTTTAGCTTGAGTTTGAGAATCTCCTCATCCCTCAGAGATACTCTGCGGGTGGCTCTCTTCCCTCAGAAGGCCTCCTTAGCTTCTCCCCTTCATCTGTACTTATGAAAACAAGGCATACATCATCAGTAAAAAACTGGGGGATTCCAAGTTAGAATGGCTCTGATTTGCGCTGGTCATTTCATCGCTTTCATAAGGGTTAGACTAAGCCTAAGCTTGACTCCATAACAAAAAGACTACTGCTGGTTCAGTCTTTCGAACATGTGACAGGAGGGAAAAACGCTTTTAATACTGGCAATACGTTTGAAATGCTAGCCATTCCATTCGCTACTATGACTGAACATCTTTACTAGGATGTGAAGGATGGGCAGAAAGAAGGGGAGGCCACATCAAGAAAGGACCTCAGAATCTCTGACATCCATCCACTTCCTGTGGTACAATGACATCATGTCCATTAAAGGTCCAGTTCAAGAGTGGATTTCTCCTTGTCCATAGTCTCTCACCTCAGCAGATCCCAGTCCCTGTGAGGTCTCCAAAAGCAAAGGGCAGGGCGAAAGAGTTTCACTCCTTTGGCCTCAGTCAGGTCAATGAGTCGTATATCTCTTAGAGAGTTTATTCAAACTGGGAGAAAATCCTCCACATGCGTCCATTACTCCATAGTTAAAAAAAAAGAAAAAGGGTGTCAGGCTGTACAACTGAATTTCCGTGGCATAAAATCCATCCATTTTAATAAAAGGTACGCCCAGTGCTCAGTTTTGCTGAACTGGTGAATAGGGTGAAACACATACATACCCACAACCATAACACATAAACGGATAGTTTATGAACAGATCATGGCTTACTTTGTAAGGATGATGTCTCAGAACTAATATTAGTCACATTATGCTGTTCAAAGTGATGTATGTTGTTTTTTTAAAGATTATTTTTTTTGCCATTTTGCCTTTATTTGACAGTCAGTAGAGAGAGACAGGAACAGGAAAGATCAGGTGAGAGAGGAGGGATGACATGCGACATAGGTCCCAGGCCAGATTTGAATTTTTCAGGACATCACGGTTATGTTGTATGCGCCTTAGACCACTGAGCCACCAGGACGCGCTGTATGACGTAATGTTTAAGACAAATATTCAAAAGGTGTTCTCTTTTTTTTTTTCCAGTCAGACAAATCCTTAGCCAATCCAGCCCTAACAAAATTGCAATAGAACACAACGCAAACACCTTGCGTCAACTGGGCAAAGTCCACTAGGTCAGTTGGGCAAACTCACTCAATCTGCACCAACTCCACAGAAACATGAAAGAGAAAAGCCTTATGTTGTGGTCAGCAGATGAATAGTAAATGTAAATACACACGCACACACAAATAACAAGCAATCACATTCATTCAAATGTATAGCTAAGTTGCATGTCACTTTTGACCCTCTCAATAAACATACTCAGTGTGGTGTGGCACAGTAACAACATCCAATTGTCACTAAGTTGCATTTAAGCTTAAGTTGGGAGTCATGGCTCAAAACGTAACACATCCTCACATCCATGGCAACATAAAGTGAGCAACGGCTTAAGGAGAAAGTCCCTATAGATGTGTTTAAATTTTTTAAATTTTAAATTTTGACTCTAGCCTACCAAGAAAGAAACAACTAAAAAAGGACCCTCTTCAAGATCAAGAGGAACTTAGTCACGTGTAAACGAGCTGGCGGTGGGAATCACTCTCTGCCCTCTTATAACACCCATGGAGACACAAAGTAAGAAAAGGAGGTGGAGGTGAGGAGCAGTTTGTTAATAAGTTTCTCTTTGACTGTTTTCTCTCTTGGTGAAAGTCTGTGGAGGCCCTGAGGTTTAAGAGGCAGAGAGAGATGTAGGACGAGATGGTAGGACACTAGTGCCTGTGCGAGAAAAGTTCTTCACCTTGCTCACCCCAACCATATGATTTTATTGGGGATGATGACGGGAGGGGGCATAGTTCAGATCTGAGGGACACTACTAGAGGTGGGTCCAGGCAGGTGGTGTCGGGGTGCATCAAGACAGAGTCTATGTTTGCAGGTTTAAGTTGATTGCATCAAAGTCGAACAGACAGACAGATAAGAGGGACAGAGATATTCTGGCAGGGACAAACTGACAGACTGATTGACCAGGGGAAGGGACAAATCTGTGAGACAGACAGTGAAAGTACAAGCTAGCCAGCTGGTAAATGAGCCAAAACACAAACTGTCCATTAGCCAGACTGCCAGAGCTGTCCCAGTAAAGGAAAAAAAAAGGGAGACAGAAGGTCAACCAGGTAGGAAAGGACAGGGCGGACAGAGACAGTCATGAACATAAAACCATACAATCAGAAATGGACTAGCCAGACAAACAGCTGGCCAGCTACGTGTATCCGCGCACACACACACATACACGCACACGCACACACATGCACACAGACACTTTCAGTACACATAAAAGGAGGGTGGGGGGCTAAAGGTCATCCAGATCATCATGAGTCTTCGTTGCCAGAGTCGTCCTGGTTATCGTAGTGTCTGGTGGACGTTCCACCATCCTCCCCGGTGCTGATCCCCCCGGCCTCGCCTCCGGACTCCATCTCACTCTCATCCTCCTCCTCGTCCTCCTCCTCCATGTCGTCGTCATAGAGGTCGTCATAAAGCAGGTCTGAACTGCTGTCCTGGGAGGGAACCCTGGTCTGGACGCAGTACTCTGCCAACGTAGTGGGGACCTTGACGCCGTCGCGCTCAGCCTCTGCCGCTGTGGACAGCACCTGCTTCCTGTGGGCAGATAGGAGAAAAGTTAGTATTAGACGTAATTTCAAAGTAAAAAAACCAAAACATTTTTATAGACTGCATCAAAATAACATCAATAACATTTGATGAATACATGTTCTTTGCTGTCAGTCTGAATGAACCAACCAATCAGGGCAGCTCTCAGTCAGGCGGCATGCCACCCCCAATCACTCAAATTCTACCCTGGCTATTTTTCAATTGATGAGAACTCCCATGCCCTACACCCTGCACACATAAATTCTTGTCCTCCCCTTCTCAGGGAGCAGCTCTTCAGGTGGAAACACAAATGTCAGTGTTTTGACTCAGTGTGTGCCTGTGTCTGTCAAGGGAATACGCGTGTATTACCTGATAATCTCTGCATACTCCTTGTCCTTGCCCTTACTGTCTCTCCATTTGCGGAACATGACGGAGGCGTCCACGTTGGCCGGGGAGAAAGTGTTGGGCTCATTGAGCAGAGAGATCACACTCAGCAAGATGGTCCTGCACACACATGTAAACACACACACACACACACACACACACACAGAACATGAATATGCTCCTACTCCTAGAACAGATAAACCTTTTGTCACCATACAGACCAGCTCTACATTGGCGTTCTGAAACTGTAGTAAGGCCTCATGCCAGCCATATCAGAGGTGTTACCTCACCTCTTTCCCCATGTGGATCCATTACATGCTACAGCCAATCTGCTCAGGTTTTCAAACACGCTCAGCACTTTACCTCTAGTCCAGGAGAGCAAAAACTATCTTGCTGACATGATACATTTTAACTGAACGTAGCGCAAGGAACTGTGAACGCAACATTTTCATGTTCCTTAGGATAACAATAGATATAACAAAAAACACAGGTATGCTAACAGTGAACTGTTAATTTTGCACAATTCTTGATTTTCAGTTCTGCAACTAAAACTTGTCACATTTTTGTTTATTTGTTGGTTGTTTTTTTTTGTTTTTTTTTAAAAAGGAGCATGGGCAGTCCACTCCCTGTAGCTTTTACTCTTTATTGAGACAGGAAGTACACTATGATAGTATGAAGTACAGTACACCATCACTGGGCACGATCAGTTGATTACACTTCTGGCCTTGTGATAAAGCACAATAATAAAATAAGCTACCAAAAGGGAGCATGTCTATGGTGTTGAGTGGATTTAATACAAATTGCATACAGAGGGAAATGTGTGTGGCGGAGATTACCTGACGTTCTGCGTGGGGTTCCACCTCTCGGAGGGCAGCTCCCCACTCTGGGGGTCATCAACAGGCGGGTGCAGGATGGAGATGCACACATCTCCGTTCTGAAGGGAGAGACCGCCACTGACAGTCAAACAAACTCATACAGACTCAGCCCTCAACTATGCATGTGTCCTTTAGCCTAGCTATGAGGCAAGGTAATTTGGTAATATTGCTTTCAAATGAGAAGGCGATTGAACAAATGGACAAACATTACACTGTATAACATTGTTCATGAAAGCATACCAAGCTAGATTTTAAGAAATATAGACACCAAATTGGGCCTGATAATGGCTATGAAAGGAAAATGAAACCAGCGTTAATGACACACGTGTCATATTTAATGACACAGGCAGATGCTATGTTAAAATAATAAAATAATCCAATTTCACATGCTGTGGAGACCATTGGGGTTTGGCTTTATTCAAACAAATACAAAAATGTGTTACCTCATAGATGTTGGGGTGCCACATTTTGGTGAGAAAGCGGAAGGTTGGTGGGGAGTAGGGGTAGTCAATTGGGAACTTGATGTGAGCCTGGGGAAAAAACAGAGATTGGTAGTCAATGCATTTTTATAGACAGCCTAGCCGCTCAACTTCCCTCATGCTAAGTTAAGAGTCTCAACTTGAGGGTAGAGAGCGCCAAGGGAGATTTTTTAGGGGGTTTGGGTTGATTTCTGGAAAGTGAAAATTTCTAATATACAAATAAACTATATACTTTTCTGTGGTGAAATAAATTAATATCTTAATCCTTCAACAAACAATAAATGAAGTAAAACTGCATTTTGCAGTTGCAGAGAGATGTAAATTGGCATCACTTCATTTTATGGTTTATGAGGCAAAAAGGTTGTTAACAGCTGCTTTAAGGTAAAGATGAAGTTGGATTATTGTTTTTTCTAGTCATATTGGCTCCAAACTGGAGCACCATGACAAATTGGTATTGTAAATAATTTAAAGTCAGCAACCCTGAATGCAAAAATGACAGTGTTCCTGTAAAAATCAACATTTTCTTGACTGACTAGTCTGCAACAACAAAATAGCTTCCTGTACTCTTTCTCTTGAAAGAGCCTGCTTAGGACAGATACACATATACATATATACAGTCAACCCTAACCAAAAATCAGACTATAAAATGATTGACATTGATATTTGGCACATTAGCATTAGATGTGTGTACATATGCCTTGCTATCAGTAAGGGGAAAACATTGATAATAGAGCTAGGAAATAATTGAGAGATGCTTCTACTTCTGTGGCTTCTTTCCAAATTGACTATTAGAGTGAAAGTAATCTTGGGTGTGAGAGCTGTGTGTGTGCACAACTACCCCAGCTCTCACTGGTCTGCTTCCACTTGGAACACGAAGCGCCCACCACCTGTCATTCTCCAGGGTAAGGAGGTGGAGGTGGTGAAATCTTACAAGTTCCTGGGGGTGCAGCTCAACAATAAACTGGACTGGTCAGACAACAATGATGCCCTCTACAGGAGAGGTCAGAGCAGACTGTACTTCTTGAGGAGGCTCAGATCATTCAATGTGTGCAACAGGCTGCTCCGCATGTTCTACCGGACTGTGGTGGCCAGTGCTCTCTTCACACACACAGCGACAAACTGCACAACTGTATTGCACTAAGCTATAATTTCTTGCACTACCGTATATTTTTTATACAACCTTTATCCTTAAACTTGTTTATTGTATAGTGATAAAAAGCCATCTATCTATCTATCTATGACTATTGCCACTCCACAACTAGCCACTAGTTTACCCCAGCCTCAGGTCATCAACTGGAAAGATTTCATGACACGCATTAGTTTCACTCTTCAATATATACCACCTGCCAACCTAGAATAGCGCTGGGTGGCTCGGTATATACACAACACAGGCCTGGGTATGGAAGACCTTGGGGCTTCTTTTTGTAAGACAATTTTTGGCAATTTATTTGCTTTATTAATGCTCTACTTTCCAGAAACAGAAATGGAATGAGGAGATACGCACCAAAACGTTATGAACCCAACTCAAACACATGATGTTGTGATTACATAGCATGTGCTTTAACCCACTGCACCACAGGCAAACTTTTTTAGGCAGATCTTTTTCTCACTCCACATTCCACTAGCAAATCCTTCCATACATCATTTATGTAAAGTTCAGCTATCTGTAACAGCGACCAAGATTGACAGTCACAGTATTCCTCTCCATAGGATACAAGAATCAACAAGCAGGCATTAAAATTGTATTTAGTGATGTCATCATGATGCTTAAGCATAATGTAATCATCCCTGGTCAGCTGCATTTTGGCAACACCTCCTCTACAACTACCTGGAAGGCTAAAGCCTCACCTGCATTGTCCTGACTTGAATGCGAGCTCTCACTGTACAGATAGCACTACGGAGAACAAGCTTTACTATATAAGTAACACAAGAGAAGAAGAGAGACCAGTCTCATCATGCCCTTCTCTCTTGGTCTCTCTCTCTCTGCTGAGGTGCCATTTATATCTATCCACAGCTAAAAATAGTCATCTGAAGCACAACCATCATACAGCAAGGGGAAGAAGGCTGGACAAGGAGAAGGGAGGGAGAGAGAGAGGAGAGAGACTGAAAAGAAAGAAAAGAAAGTCAGCTGCCTGATAAGAAATTAAGATGAAAAAAAATCCTCAAAGGCCAGCAGAGATGAGCCATGTATGTAAGATGGGTTAGGGATTACCACAATTCTAGATTTAAAAGTGTAAAAGTCATTCAAATGAGACTCTTCTTGTCTTGACATTTAGGGTTCAAAGAATTGCTTGGCTGTTTTTCAAATAGTAGGGATCACCCCTGCACCCTACTTACTCAGGACACAGCTTTTGGGACTGCTGTTGCAAAGGTCAGAATTTGGATCAAGCAGAGCTTAAGAGAGCACACCCATCTTAAATTATCTTAAATGAGATAGATGAATGTCTCTCACTGCAGTGCTCCCCTTTGAGCATTTTCAATCAATCCTCCTCTGCCCTTCATCAGGTTTTGCCTCACCTTAAAGTAGCCTCCCTCGTAGAGTGTGTTTGGGGGTCCAAAGATGGCCACCTCCCAATTGTAAAGGTCAGACTCCTCCACCAGGGTGATGCGGAAGCCCTCCACAGGCTGCTCCTGCAGAGACTTCAGCTCCATCATCAGGGCCTTCTGGGAACTGGGGGTTGCCTGGTGGGCCATGCTAATCCCACTTCTGACACCAATGACCACAGATAGGTGAAAGGTGGAGGGAAATTGTAAAGTGGAAAGGGAACAAAATAATACTTGGCCTTCATTATTTTGGCAGGAGTCAATCTAAATTTCAGAATTAGTGTTGATTAGTAAAGCAGTCTGCAGCAAATGCATTAAAGCTGGTAGCTAAAATGTTACCCTAGACAACAGTTTTTCTAGAACAACCTAAGACAAAACATCAAACCTAAATGGATAACAGCCCTGCTCATGAAATGACAACAATATAAACAATTCAAAGGCAAAGGATATGTGGCCTACCAGCTAGCAAAGTCAGTGGCTTAGTATGCAGGCCCTTTATGGGGGAAAAGGCAAAGTTAATGGAAAGTGATTACCTCTATCTCCTGGCACTTTAATATGTATTCGTTTCGTTACAGTTGAAAAATTCAAGGCAAACTCATTGGTTGTCCATGCTAGCCTGGCTATAGCTTGGAAGAGAGTGACAGCAGCAGTGAATTTTCTGCTAATGCCTAAGGCTGGTCCTCGTGTTGTGTTTCCCAAATTCTTTGTGTGCCAATGTTGACAGTTGACATGGAGCTAATATCAATGTAAGTCACGATATCCCGCAGATCATTCTTGGGATCAAAAGAGGAAACTTGCTCTCCCTGACATTTCTCCGTCCTGCTGGTTCGGTTCGGACAGGCGTTCAGCTGATCCCTGCTTGTTTATGTTTGTTTATCTGCTCTCTGGCAGTCTCAACTTCTCCACACGTCAGCTAAACCCCTACCGAGGAAGTTCGTTAAAATGGAGCAGCTTTTCTGCTTTACACCGTCCTCTCCATCGCGTTGGCAATGTAAAAAGCTGCCAATATTCGAGTTTATGGTCGCAAAAAGGACAGTCAATGAGAGGTTTACACTCGCGAATCACAGTGAATTTAATCGATTTTTATTTTCCTCCCATCGATGCTTCCGGCTATCATTGCGCGTGTCTGCAAAACGCAACGACGTACGGATGTGGACGTGACGTGCGCGCACTCGCGGATCTAAAAAAATAAATAATCATCGGAGGCAGAAATCGCAAATACCGACTCGGAACTATCGACTTTCGCAATGGGATTGCGGCATTACTTCGTCCTTATAACATCGTAACAATTGTTTGTTACAACTGTAATATTGAAGTTATAACACTATATCATTATGTTATCGACTGCAGGTGACGTACCAGAAAACCACGGGAGTCAGGAATAGGGTTTTAGGGAACTTTAACTTTAACTTCCCCATTCATACAAGTACAATAACAGCAACGCACAACACTCGCCTAATCCCTCTTTTCTTCCCTTTTCCCAAGGCAAGTGGACTTGACCAAAACTGCTGTGTGTGTGTGCCCCATATCGTAACTCCTCACTTTCGTTTTACAACATTGTGATATGTATGTCGCTCAACACGCGCGGGCGCGCGCGCGCACACACACACACACACACACACACACACACACACATTATCTCCCTCTTTTAACGTATATGCACCTTGCTGAGTTTTGATCAAGAGGTGGTACAATAGTAGTTGTGTTATTCTTTGTCATTTTAACTATTTTTGCTTTCACCTGCACAGTTTGAATTGGTTTTCCTCTCTATGTTTTCAAACGTTTTTATGATTTGTGCATTTTAACTAGTATAAAAATTAAACTATGCTTTTATGATCATTCTCTTTATTTTTACTGGCCTGTCCTGACTCCAATTATAGTTTAATCATGATCTTAAATATTCAGGGATACTAGGTCTATATGACCTGTATGGTCAGTTGGAGTGGAGTTGCAAAGTAACTTGTGAATTTCACTTGTTTCTACTAATTGTTATATCTAGCTATGTTTCATTGTAAATGGTCTTTGATGAGATTCAAACCAGGGTATGCCTAGATTTGTTACTCTAGTAATACTTTTTTTTAAATGGAGAGTTTAGAGAAAAAATGGGATAAATAGGTGACATTTGCTGTTTTCACATATAGTTTGTCAGAATCAATCATGATAACAGTATAAGCATGAACGGCTCATCTGAGTGGGTTATTCTTCATCGCCATCAGCTACTTACTTGATTGCATCATTATGTTTATCTTACTATTGCCATTGTGAAATAAATAATAGTGTTTTGCAATACAATTGTGATCCTATTGCACTCATAAAAGTAGTCCCCTTGATAGTGTGACAATGGTAGCTTAATCAAAGACAACTATAGGGAGCCTTTCAAGTACAAATGTCCCAACCAAAGAGGAGATAACGCTTCAATAACAGTCCCAAACAGAGACATTCCTCTAACCCTCAGGCGCCAATTGAATATGGAGGAGGAAATGTCTACCCTTGCAGAGTTTTGCCATGGGGTCTGAGCTTATGTGCATTCCCTAATAATGGAAATAGCACTTACTGGTCTACAGTAAAATAGATATATAAACGATGTGGGGCTGTGTAACTATGTAGCTAAGGGTTCTGGGGGTTTGTAAACAAATATCAGCTGGGCTATACACATCATGGCCTATAAGTTTGATTTTTTCAACACCTCTGTTTATTTATGTTACTTTTCAGTACAACGTTAAATACAATATAATAGGTTAATGCATCACATATATGTTGCAAATGACGATCATTTTGAGAGTGTAGGGTGGACTCAGCTAAAATGGGCCATCATGTAAAAAGGGCCAGATAAGGTTGGAGCTTCGTAGCCCTTTAAACGTTTACAGCCAATCACAATAACTGATCTTGCATTGTTGCTGCAACACTAGTTGACATGTAACAATAGTTTTGCTTAGTCTGAGGTTGTTAAGGTGGACGGGGCAGAGTGTTACATTAAGTACATCAGAGAAATTGTATGGTAAGTGAGCATGACATAGCAAATTTCACTCATCACTAATAAGGGCGATAAAGCATTTATAAGTAAGCTTACCAACAAAGCAAAATGTTTATGAACAATGTTTTGACAGGCTCTTTCAAATAAAAAAGTTGAAATTTTAAAAGAAACTTTTTTTTTGTGAAAAAAATTATTTTAGGTATTGGCCCATTTAGCTTAACCAGCTAGCTAAAATGGGCCACGATTTCCAGCTAAAATGGGCCACATACACACACACTCTTACACAGAAGTTACACAGAAATTGAGGGCGCAAAACAGGTTCATTGGTAAAAAAGTAATTTTAGGTATTGGCCCATTTTAGCTTAACCAGCTAGCTAAAATGGGCCACGGTTTTCAGCTAAAATGGGCCACATACACACACACACTCGTACACAGAAGTTACACAGAAATTGAGGGCGCAAAACAGGTTCATTGGTCTAGATGTATCCAAGCGAAATCTTAACAATCTTAACAAAAAACAACCAAAGGGGAAAAAGCAAAAAAAGAAAATAGCACAAAGCAAGAGTGGCAAACCCCCCTGCATGGCCTGCCAGAGAGTGTATGGTGACGTGAATGACCCAAAGGCCACGGAGGACTGGGTGTGCTGTTGTCAGTGCAACTCATGGTACCACGAGAGCTGTGGAGAGGATAATGGCATCTATGATGATGATGGTTACATCTGCAAAGACTGTGTTTGAAGATGTTCTACTTTTTAACATAATGTTTGACAAATGTTGACACAAGCATGCACCTACACACACACACAGCTACACAGTCCCAGAAAGACGCGCGCGCACACACACACACACACACACACACACACACAAAACAGACACAAAAACACTAATGTGCAGAAACACACACCCATACAACATGATCAGTTAATTTTTAAATGCATTTTTCAATTAAATATTTGTTCAACTTTTTATTGCATGAAATGTATTTACGGTGTTGTTACTATATGGTACACCAAAGACAATAGTTAGTGTCAATTTACTGGTAAAATTTAAATGATTTCAGCTGAAATTACTGTGTTGTTCTCTCTTTATATTGGCCCATTTTAACTGAACAGCTGGCCCATTTTACCTGAACATTATGTTGTAGCTCAAAAGGGAACCTGCTGATACTCTAACTCTCATAAATCCAAAACAATTATACTTTTTCACATTTTTTTAACAAATAAATATTTTAGAGACCCATGCCAATTTATAAAAATATCATTAGATCTCCTGCATAGCTTATTTGATGGTCTTATAAATCATTTACCAAAAAGTGGCCCATTTTAGCTGACTCCACCCTACAGTACTTTGGACCATTCCTCCTTACAGAATTCTTTCAGGACATGCCACAACATTTCAATAGGGTTAAGGTCAGGACTAGAGGAGAGGAGAAAGAATTTGTTACTGAACCAACCAGTGCATCAAACAAATAAAGTATCTATAACAAGCATTGCCTAGCAACAAACTCTTCTTCTCCCATGCCTAAACACCAATACTGTCAACATGTCCCGAGCAAGGCTCCTCACAACTGTCCCTTTGTAAATGTTCAATGACCAACAATATGAGGCTGGAGTATGTGTGTGTAACCCTCACTCACTCATGCAACTGTTCCCCTACATTACTATGAATAAGAATGTAATAACCTAGTTAAATAAGTTTGAAAAGGGGCCATATTACCTTGGTTGTATTTTTGTCAGGGCAACAAGAATCAGTACCACTTGTAACAAATATTGGTAAATGATGAAGAAAATTAAGCAACTGATTCTCTGAATCAATTATGCACACTTTGTTATAACAGTTATACAGGTATACACAGTATATACTGTATTGGGTCCTGTAGGCCATATTACCTTGGTTGTATTTTTGTCAGGGCAACAAGAATCAGTACCACTTGTAACAAATATTGGTAAATGATGAAGAAAATTAAGCAACTGATTCTCTGAATCAATTATGCACACTTTGTTATAACAGTTATACAGGTATACACAATATATATAGTTATACACAACAGTTATACATAAGTTAAGAAATGCATAACAGAGGAAAAATATATAAATATAAACCTGCAAGATTACAATAGTGGGTTTGCTGTTACACAGCAATCCCACGAATTAGCATTGGACGTAGTTGAAGGAATTTATTGTACACCCCTTTTAATTTTCACATTAGACTGGAAGGGGGCGGGATCCGGAATGCCTTATGTGGCCTGAAAAAATTATGTCACGCTTGAGAAGCCAATTACGTGACAGAGTGACGTCAGACAGGAACCCGAAGAAGGGAGGTTGACAAATCAAGATGGCGTCCCACGATGAAGCAGGAAAGAGATTTCAATATAAATAAAACTCATTCGGAGAACACTTTTAACCAACGTATCATCTAGTCAAGACAGTATTAGGATTTTGAAAGAACAATACGGAGCCGATATAGGTAAAATACGCATTTGCTAAGATGGCATTTTTTTCCAGGGGCGGTGGCAGCAGAGAGACTGCGAGCCACAACAGTCTATCCAGTCCCATACAGCCAGGCCAGCCGCGACGCTATTGTATTTAGCATTTAACGTTAGCTTTTTTCCTGAAACTACCCAGCGGCTCATGGTGGTCGTCAGTAAACTAATTAATTGATTAGACATTAATCTAACATCACCGACTAATACCACTGTATGTTTGTTAATTAGCATGTGTAGCTAAGAGTAAGACAGTTGTAGCTTAGCTTGTTGCCGATTAACGCAGATCTTAACGAATAGTAGCTAACGTTAACTAATTTTGCTTGCTACGCTGCGATGGCTGGCGATGTTACGTGTCTTTATGTTATCTGTTCTTCGCATTTTACTTGCATATCTTTAACTGTCCTTTGAATGTGATGCACAATAAGTTATTTGTGACCCTGTAGGTAGCGTAAGTAAAATGAGTTAACAGCGGTTAAGATAACTATGTGTCGCCCGGATACAGGATGTTAATGTTGGCTTTACCTTTCAATGCTAACTGTATTGTAAACTGTTGTAAAGACTACAGAGACAGTTATGGGAATCTAACGTTATAGAGCCGGGATGTTATGTAACGTTAACTACTATTAGCTTACTAGCCAGTAAAATGAAACTAAAGCCAGGTAAATTAGACTCATGGCACACAGCCTCACATGATCAGTTCAATGTATTAATTACAGGTAATCACGTGACTGATATGCTGTTCACTTAACTCAACTCTTGGATTTTTATAGTGCAGAAGTTAATGTAGTATAAGTTTTTGCCAGTAGGTTAAATTTTTCCACATTGAATGTTTTATTGCACAGTTGGTTTACTTCCTTAGAAAACCTGTGGCTTCATAAGGGCTTTATAGGCTTTATAAGTTTTCAGCAGATTGCTGGCTATTGCAGACTTATGTATGTGTATTGCGTATAACCTCATTGTATAACCTCAACTATTGTAAACAGTTTACAATATTACAATATTACAATATTTAGGCAAATATTTCAGCACCTTGCAGTTCGAATGGCTTGTATGAGACAAATTAGACACAGCAGAAGCTGTTTTCCCATTGAACATGGGACTACGCATGTTCAATGGGACCAAAGCAGTCATCCTTGAAACAGGGGATAGTGACTTCTCTGTGTTGATAATGCGGCGTTATGGCATGACAAAATGTGACTTCACATGCAACACTGTGAAATGAGCAAAGTTAATGGCATAGAAAATAACTAGAGAGGAAGATTTGCGATGCTGCATTGTACACATGGTCCTTTGGTAAAGTATCATTGCTTGTATGCTTTTGATGTAGACTCTAACCATTCAAATAAATGGGGCCCTTATCAGTTGACTGAGGCAAAGAATGTCTCTACTGATTTGGACCAGTTCTAGAGCTCAGAGGGAGACGTAATCTCAGAAGATGCCATGTCAGACAAAACTACATCAAAATGTAAAAGCTCTCATGAGGCATGACAAGAAAATTCCACCTTGGGTCATTTTCATTATTTTGCATCACATGGTGGGTTTTTAAGACTTGTAGTATGCTCAATTCTCAACTCTTTATATATGTAAAAACCGTAGCCCTCTTTGGCACTTCATATTGACATTAGGTCTAGTAAAGCTACCACTGATAGAGGGAGCTTGATTATCTTAATACATAAGATGCTCAGTCATTGGTTTATTAAAGATTGGTCCTGGATGCACAGGATCCCACTGTATTGCTTGTTCTATAGCATTGACTAGTTTCCCTACTCATTCCTGGCTTGTGTGTACCTGTCTATTTTCAGAGTCTCTAAATGGCTTCGAGGAAGTCTGGATCAGATACCCACAACAATGGTGAGGGTCTGTCTTTCACTGCACTTTTTCACTGACTACAACGTGATGTTTCATGTGACATTTAGTGATTTTTAAAGGTTTAATGATACTTATGATTACAGTAAGGGTTATTGCATAAGTTAAGTTTGTTTGACGTTGACACAATGTTATAAAGTGCCTGTTCCTCTATTTTACCCTCACCTTGAGTTTTTCTTTTTCCTACAGGACCCATCAGCTACCTTGATGATGTTCCCTTCAAGATCAACGATAAGTTCCGCTGCCCGGCCAAAGTGGGATTTCCTGTCGGCTTCTGCCTGCCAGACTGTGGCTCTGTGCTGGCTGACATGCAGGTTAGTCTGGTCTACAGATGGAAAGGGGCCATAGTCAATATAGATTCCATGATAGGAGTGATACTTTGGTATCAAGAGTTATTTCAGTGGTTGCTATCATACCTTCTCAAAGATTTTGAATAGCTTTATTGTTACTAGCTACTTCATATGGACATGCCTAGAGATATTACAATGACTGATCAATCTTGAGTTTATTCCCTTTTACAGTTCCTGTGACTTTTCACCTTGGAATGATTTAGCCATATATTTCTGAGTGACTGGAGTTACATTTTTGTTGTCATGTGGCTGCAACACTCATGGCAATTCTCATTTGTTCCTTTGCTCTACCTACTCCCTTTGCCTGTCTTTCCTCTACCATTGCCTTGACAGTATGACTTCTCCCTGGAGAGGCGGAGTGTGCGCTGGGGGATGGAACTGGCAGAGGCTCGGGCAGCAGAGGCAAGAGCAGAAGAGGCAGCAGCAGCAGGCAGGCAGGAGGCAGAGAGCCTTGCCCAGGCCCAGGACATTGATGTTGGTGGAGGGAAGAGACCTCAGCCGGCTGCAGAGGACCAGGACCCTCCACCCCCAGCATTGAACCCTGTCTTGGCGGGACTGAGCCATAACGCCATCCTCACCCCTCTGCCTGCTCCAAGCCTGGGTCCCAGGAAAACCCAGCCCAGCACTCCTCAGCTACACAGCCTCAACCTTGCTGACTTTGAGCGGGAAGAGGACCCTTTTGACAAGCTGGAACTCAAAACCTTGGATGATAAGGAGGAGCTTCGGAACATCCTCCAGAGCCAGCCACAGCCCCAACCTCTTCATTCTGTATCCCCACCAGAGGCCACCCAGCTTGTGTCAGCTTCACGTGGCAACAGCCCCTCTCCTCCCAACACCAGCCTCACGACCAAACCAGGCTTCCCCCACAAACCCAACGGGCTTGTTGCCTTGCTGGATATGGACATAGCTGGGCATCCCGGGAGAAGGGGGTTGGACACAGACGATCGGCCCTGTAACATCCGCTCGCTCACCTTCCCCAAACTGTCAGACCCTGGCGACTGTGACCTCCTCCCTCTCCCCGTCTCTGTTCCCCAACGGAACCTACCTAACGGCAGCCCTCCGGCCCTACCCAAGACTCAGGTCATTGTTGCCCCAGAGCCACCCAGCTACACCAAGAATGGGGCCACAAAACAGGTGAGCATAAGAGTACATACTCCATACCTAACTGATTGGAAACTTTTATGTCTAAATGACAGTGGGATAAGTTCTAAAAGATCTCAGACCCGTTCACTATTTTCTATTTGTACCCCCAGGCCAACCCAGGATCGGGGCCTGCTGGTCTGCCGTGCGGAGGGGCTCTGCTCAGCCTGACCCCCAGCGAGCGTCAGTGTGTGGAAACTATTGTGGGCATGGGCTACTCTTATGAAGGGGTCCTGCGGGCCATGCAGAGACAAGGGCAGAACATGGAGCAGGTGGGACGCCCTCTCAACCCAGGGCGCAGAAATCTGGAATCTTAAGACCTTTGTTGTCTGCTGTGCTTAAAATTGAAGCTATTCTGTTTGTGTGTCTGTCTGCTTGTGTATAGAGGAGCATTAAAGCAATACAATCATGTAAAAGATTGCATTAAAATAAAAGCATTGCATTCCGATCACTATTTTCATTGTCTCAAAAGGATGGTAATAGATCAGTTCCTGTGACCTGTACAGCTAGGACCATATAATTATGACCATATGACCTGTACAGCCATGGCCATGTGATTATGGTGACTATGGTAGTTACCTATGGTCAGATACATGTCCGATGCTATTTTTACTATCTGGTTTTAAACGAACTGGTGTTGGGCAGCACTAAGTCCCACGACTTCAGGCACGGGCAGTCGCCAAGGCCAATTAGAAACTATGTCCTTCTAGGACTGTAGGTCTTCGAACATATGGATGAGGCAATTTCTATCCACATTATTAGGTTGTAGCTTTCTAGCATTTTCTCGTGATACAAACAAAATACATGTTATGCTGTTTTATTTATCCTCAACATAATGCCTATTTTAAGCCAACATAATAATGTGATGTTCTATTCAGGCACATCGTAAACATGTACTCATTCTGTGTCCAAGGTACTGGACTATCTATTTGTCCATGGACGTCTGTGTGAGCGGGGTTTTGATGCCAGTGCGGTGGAGGAGTGTCTGGAGATGTACCAGTGCTCAGAAGAAAAGGTTTGTCCACACATGATTTGGCCAAGACATTTAGGTAACTCTACCTCTCAAGAACATGTATATCAAAAGAAAAACACACAACTTCAGCTGATGTGTCAAATGACTGATTGGAAACATGGCGACCACAGTGTTAGTATAAGTTTTGAATCAGAAGCAGACCCTACCAATAATCTTAGTCCCTCAATTAATTTTGGTATATCATAATTTTTCAAGCCATGTCGGAATATAGATTATCACTTCAGTGATTATTTACAGATAGTGGCAGTCAATTATTTTTAGTCAGTATTGTTGCAGGAAGTTATTTCTTAGGCTTTTTTTTATTTTTTATCTTCCGCAGGCCTTGCAGTTCCTTGAGCTGATGACAAGGTTTGGTGAGATGGGCTTTGAGCGGGAGGACATTAAGGAGGTGCTGCTGGTCCACAACAATGACCAGGACAAGGCTCTAGAGGACCTCATGGCTCGTGCAGCAGCCAGTTGAGTCCAGCTACCCAGCCAGCTGACACCCAGCCCAGTGCTTGCCCCCCGCTACCACCCAACACGGCCCCCTTCCTTCTGCCTACCCTATCGCACCATGCCCTGGCCTTGCCCTGGCTGTGGAAGGGACAGCTGGGAGACACTTATGTTTCCCTCTCTGTGCTAAAACTTGTTATGTCTCAGTACTTCTTAAAGACTGTGTGCCTAGAGTGTAGGGGATCAAAGTGTAATAATACTTGATGCTGTTGGTTCCTGTAAGAAGTCCTGGGATCTGGTTCCAGATTTGGTACTGCTAGGGAATTCAATAATGGGTTCTGTTACAGTTGGGAAGGAGAGACTGGAAGTATTGGGCTGTGGTGTTTTGATGCCATACTAATTGGCTAGCACTTTGTAGGTTGGGGCAGGATCGAAGTGGGAGGAGCCTGTGGCAGGCTCTCAGAGCATCACAGAAAGAACAGTTTGAACACTGACACTCCCAGCCAACTAAGCTGCCATCTTCCACTGCTCAGCGCAGACCTAGTAAATAAATGGTGGAGGAGATAGTGGGCCCAGACGAGGCTCTCTTAAGACTGAACCAACTAACATCAGAAGTTAAAAAACGCAAAAGGGCACCGTCATAAGACAGAGAATTGACTCCCAAGAAGTGCCCTCTCTGCTCTGATGCCCGGTGCCTGATTCTACTCTCCCACTCATGGTTTTTGTGCTTTTATTCCTTTCTTTGCTTTCTGTTTTATGAACTGCATCATCCATAAAGTCATTCTAATTCCAAACATAAAACTGATACTACTGCCCTAGTGGGCTCTTCAAACTGCACTGGAATGCACTGCTAGAGTGCAGAGAGATGGGGGAAGTTCCTCTGCAGAAAATATTAAGACATGTCCCAACACACACACCACTGGCACTGGTGTGAAATACTGCACAGGCGCATACACGTTTCATAGATTATTGACTTATTTAAAATAGTACACTGACACTTTCATTTAAAAATAAAGAGTTTGATATGATTAAAGTACAAATCTATGACACGCAAACTTGCAGAAGTGACATTTTTGATTATCATGGGCTTTGTTTATATACTGGAAAAGTGTGGAGAAAAAGTACAAAATGTTAAGTGGAGGTTGTTTTGAAACCACACTACAGTGCAATAGAGATATTTTATATTGTTTGACTGGCACTTTCAGCCTCAGTAAATGTTGGGAGATAAGGTATCGTCTTCAAGCCTTGCTGGAAATGTAGAGGGAACTAGAAAAAAACCCATATTTGATTTCAGTGATTACTGTCATTTATTGTCTCAGAGTTGTTGAATTTCATGCCATACAATTTATTCAAACATGACTTTGGTTTGTTGACATATTCACATTTTTAAAGGTCTTTCCTCACACGTAATATGAAATGAGTTTGTCTTCACTTTTTTTTTTTTGTAGCTTTCCCTTTGTCAAAATCATAAAGTCAAAAACAGCCTTCTGTCAAAATCAATTTCTTGGATTTAATTGTTGGCACTTGGTTTTAATTCTACACAAGTTTTCTCCATTGTCTACCAGTGTGTGTTAATGCATCTCCTAAGTTCCATGCTACGTGTGTTTTTGTCCAGTTGCCCTGGGCAAAGATGGCAGCAACTACCATAATCTTGAGCTCCATGGTATTGATAGGGATTGTGAGAGGCATGGTAGCAGATTAAGAGCTTCAAGTTAATTCAGTACAGCACAAAACGTGACTTGGAGTACTGGCACTTTGCTCAGAACTGGTCCAGTGCCTTGTCCTACAGTCCAAAGTAAACATTCCAACAACTGATCAGTACTTGAGAACAGGGCATGGGTGTAGTTTATATTGTGAGGACAGTTGGCTTGCATGCCAGGTTTAGACCTTTGACAGATAGGTGTCATGTTAGGCCTGTGGTTTTCTCTTGGTTATGATATGTTTCATAGCCTGGGCCTTTCTTCTTAATTTACTGTGATAAAGGGGTGTGCTTTGGTTACATAAACATGCAACATATCTTAATACATAACTGAAGCAAGGAGTTTCCTTCAACCACGCATAAAACATAGCTGATGTCCTAAGGGTATCCCTTGTTTACTATCTGACCAGACACTGATGATTAAAGAAATCAAAGCCAAAAAAGTTGAAGTGAATGCAGTATACCAGGTGCTGGACTCTGCACCATTATTACTACTATGTCATTGGAATACCCCTTCCCATCTGTTAAGATCAAGTTATATACGGATGAAGTGTAACTTTATCCCCAAGTTGTTTGGGGGATCAAATGCAAGGGAGTGTTTCTGGACATGGTTTATATTTGCCAATACACATGATTTTTATATTATAATACTTTGTGCCATATTCCAGAGTGAGCATTCACTCAGAAGCCCAATTCAGATGTCAGAAAGAATGATGCACTAAGCCACAAATGGTGACTATAGAGGACATCAGGCTACGCCGTCATAAATCATAAATCAGACAGGTACCATTCACTAGACACCTAATCTAAATGCTACAGGGTGGAGTGTGTGCGGGTCTGTCACTGGGGTTATCAAGTGGTCTCCATCCATCACATATGTTTGTCATTGATTTAGGGCCAGGACACCTCCAGCAGGCTCAACAGTGAGCAAACCTCAACACCAAATACAACTAAAAACTGCCTACACTACCCTGTCACTATGCTTAGGCTGATCCCTAATTCCCAACATTAATCAATTATTTCTGAACTTGCTATTGATTTCAACACCGATAAACTAATGGGATGGCTGACACTGCAGGCTTGGAACAGCCCACTCACAGTAGATTAGAAACTAAATTGTATCAGTAAACAATTATACCAAGAGCTGAGAGCAGTGTATCACAGCTCAATCCAGCTACCATATTCATATATTTACGAATTTCATAAGTCTTCGTCATAAGATGTTTTCTACTAGCAACCAATGTCAGCTAGCATGCTGCGATATATCACATCCACTTCTCAACACGGTTATACACATATTGGAACATTAGGCTCTAATGAATCAGATTAAACTTTAGCTGTCTTAAATATTAAAAGAGTGAGTATTCTTTCCCAGGCTCCTAAAAAGTGGCTGAAGAAATGCTCAGTTTCCTCCTGAATCATTTGGGGGTTCTATGTGATTAAATGTACATATCTTTTTAGTGGCATGACTTTATTTTTGCCAGTGTTGCATCTTTTAAATTTTAGTTTGAGGATGGCCATTTCACAATTAAGGTCATACAACAGATTACAACACAAAGTTGGTGATGTATAACTTTTTCTCTGTCATCCTCTACAGCAAAGGTTTTCTTAGCTGTTCAATTCACAAGGACAATGCAGAGATGATTGTCCTCTCAGGCATTGTCAGTGACAACTAGAAATGTCCAATTGTGTGACCCTGTCAGCAGAAAAAAGCTACAACAGAACTGAAGCCTCATTTTGTCAGTCTAAGCTTTCCTTGACAATGAGAGCAGAGTAAATGAAATCATGAGGTTACATGATTCTAATGATGGATATGTTATCGGATCTGACCTAAGATCGTTTGTAGTGTCCAGACATCTCTGTGGTTTCAGATATCCACCCTTGAGCCATTTATCCTCCTTTACCTCTTTGTGTTCATAGTGCAGATTGTGGACACTTTTGGTAAACCACCCATATTGTCTAAGATTATATTTTTTTCGTGCATCTTTAATAATGAGAAGTATATACGTTTGCTTTATTTCAATTGACTTTACACAATGGTTGGAATGTGGCTAGTAGAAAATCAAAGACATGACCACTGGTATGACGTCAATGGGGTGGTGAACGAGCACGCATTTGCGCCGGTGTTCGCGCACGACCACGACCTTGTTTTGTTGATGTTTAATTTGAGTGCGGCTGCGCGCTGCTCAATGTTTTCACCGTTGCTGACGCGACTCTTGAAAGAAAAAAAGGAAAAGAGAAAGGATTGGGGAGAGGGGAGCTTCTCGTTATAGCTCCTCTGTCGAAACCGAATCGATTAACGAGAAGGCCAGTGTGTAGTTTCAGTTGGGAGCCCGAAAGGCAAGCTAACGATAGCCATTTAGCGTTAACCTTAGCTGACGACTAGTCAACCTCTCCCTTTATGTGATCGCCCTTCTTCGTCGTCGGACGCTGCCAGCGAGGGCTAAGGAACAAAATAGCTAATCGCCATTATATGATCCAGTATCCAGCGTCACTATTACCCTCCATGTGGGTGAGGGAATTGTGTGTGTCAGACTATGGCGAGAAAAACAGTTAGCAGGAAAAGGAAGGCAGGAGAGCCCAAGGACCAACAACAGGTAGGCGGAAACCGGCGGGTGCATCGGTCTTATTAACTGGCCAGATACGTTAGCATGCTAGCAAGTAAACGGGCTAGCCAAGTTAAGGTGAGCTACCATTTTGGTAGCAAAATTGATGACATTTTATCAGCTCGATTAGTTATCCCGAACAAGCAGGGTTACATTAGTCTTCTTAATGCGGACCCCGTTCAAGTAATAATATACCGTGTTTCTATTTGAAAGTCCGCAGCTGCTAGCATTAGGTTAGCCGATGGTAGCTAGTTAACAACGGCGGTTACCTTACGATGTTAGCACAACCATTTATTTGCATTCAGCGTCATATATCCTTACTCGAAACAGACAACATGGACAATTAATATTTTTCGGCCAGTTTGTCAGGCTATCACAGACGAACATTAGTAATCATTCAAATTAAAAACTCCTTTCCAGACATCTAATAGTCTTGCTAAATGAAACGCTAGTTTAGCTAACTTACCCTCACTTCCACTAAGCCGTTTTTTAACGTAGTCTTACATTTTCGAAATTAATGTTTTTTTTTAAAACTTTGAGTCAACAAATATCCTTAATTAGCATTGGAATCGTGCTTATACAATTAATTCATAATATCACGCTCGGGCCCATTTTTTATAAAGCACGGGTACTTGCTATTTCAATTGAGAAAGATATTAGTAACATTAGCTGCATGCTATATGACTTACCTTCTGATATTAAATGCATTGACTTTAACCTGAAATTCCATGGCGACATTATCTCTGGTGACATCCTATTTTAGAAATTTTGTTGGATCTATGACATTCCCTGACAACAATGTCAAGACATGACCAGGGCCTAGCCTGCTGTCCGTCCACCGTCATTCACCTGTAGTAATGAAACATCCCCATCATATTAACAGAAACATCAATTAAGACTACCAGAAACAGAACCGCCAGCACCACTGATGCCTTTTGATACCCCATCTTTTGATACCCCAGGACTGTCATACTATTATTTATGAATATAAACAACTCATCCAAAGCTAGCTGGTACAAAATCAATATTAATATTTGTAATGTTATCTAGATGTAAAATAAGCAGGTTGTGGATTCATTGGCCGTTTATGTATGAACATTCAAAGGAGCATTATTTTCTATGAGTACTACATCTGCTAAACCTTAAAATCTACAGTTTGGATGTCAGTCACCGTTTATTTTCTAAAGGACTAGATGTATAAAAAGGGTGACCTCTTGAAATGCCAACATGGTAGCCATAAGAAGATGGACCTGAAAGGATCTGAAACTTCATTGCCATAGTAACTCAACTTATGCAGACACCCAAAAAAGAAATTCTGCCAATGAACACCCACGCAAACAGTTGTCGGTCTACTTAATCCTGCGGTGAAGTGGCATGGATGGACATGCATGTTTCCCATGTAGTTGGGCTGTCTAATGTGTCTATAATAAGCGTATGCAGTTTTTAGCAGGTGTGTGTGTTCCTGGCATGTGATGTTGCAGACAGCACCTAATATTATATTCTTATTCTGTGCCCTCCATAGGCTCTAGTTTCCATCATTGTCAGCCAGTAACATTGGCCTGCTTGACATAGATTTTGTATCAATGCTATTGTGCATGTGCACTGGGCATGCATTGACCCAGCCTGATAGTGTCCGTGAATGAAGGTGTGTGAGTGCGCGCACTCAAAGGTCAGCCTACCCTACCCTATCTCTGATACTCCTGTGACCCAGTTGGCTTCTTGAATCAGGGTCAGTGAGCTATGAGTAATGGCCACAGTCCCCCAGGGGAGGCCATGGCTCAAAGCAGAGAGATTGGGATAGTGAAGGGGTGCAATACAGTTGATAGAAGGAAAAGATTTGATACAATTAGACAGAATGGTTCAAAGACCTTTTTTTTTTTTTTTTTTTTTAATTGAGGCCCTTTGCAAGTGGGGAGATGATAGGTTCCATGAGTATTTTCAACATGGTCATCATGACCTCAGGTGACGATAAACATTAGCCCCAATATTTGAATGTGCAACATGGAAACCACCAGTGCTCTAAGATTGTAAAAGAGTTGCACATTAATGTAATTGGTATTTGCCATTAGGTGTCAAGCTTTTTATGTTGAAATAGAGCAAATGGAAGAGGAGTGTGACAATTTTCTGTAGTTTCTCATTGCCAACTGTTTGCACCTCTTTGGGTGTGCATTCTATTTTTTCCATAGTTTTGAAAATACTTCCTAAGGGGGTGGGAATGTCTGACAGGCATGGCATACTGTCTGTTACAAAATAGTCAACGTTTTCATTTTAGAAAAAAGAAATAGCCTAAATTTGACAAAAGCACTGAAACAGAATTAATGTCACAGCAAATGTAAGAAGGAGTGAATGATTTTTATATAGTTGATCACTGTCAATTGTTAGCACCTCTTTGGGTGTGTGTTCTACTATTTTTTTTGTGATAGTTTTGTACATGTATGCATTTTCTCTACACTCTATTGCTCAATTGTGTTTATCCAGACCATGCTATGGAATGCCACTGCTTTGTAGTTCTGAGTCTTTAAAATGCAGCTATTCTCCCTTGTTTACTGGTTTATACCTGTCTAGTGTATGATACCAATATTCCAAAAGATTTCAGTGCTGTCTTTGACAAGAAAGGCTATTGTTGATAGAACTAATTTAATTGTAGGCTACCTTTTCCCCATGTTTTTATGAAAGACTTAGGTTTTGATTGTGAAATATGTATTTCTCCACTTGACAAAATGCCTTTCCCATGCAAAAATATTTACCCCCTTGACTTTTTTTGTTTCTCCAGCTGGGCTGGTGTCAGACAGCACACAAGCGAAGCCGTGTTTCTTCTTCATCACGTCACGCCCAGCAGTGGTGGTGCAGTCGGCACTCGGTGGTGTGTGCCCTTCGGGGGCGGGAGTTCAGACCTCAACAGCAGCATGAGTTGCGGCTCCAGCGAAGCCTGCGTGGCTTTGCAGCAGGCAGGCTCCCTGGCATCCTTAAGGAGAGGGAGTTCTCTCTGGGGCGACTGAACAAGGTGTTTGCCTCGCAGTGGCTCAACCACCGGCAGGTGGTGTGTGGGACCAAGTGCAACACGGTGAGAACAAGTTGTTACTAACCTGAATTTGTTTCTATTATTCTTATTAGTCTATTATCCAAAGTAATGCCGCGCCTAGTTCCAAGTCAAGAACGAAAGGGGAAGGATTGAGTCTAAGGCTTGGTTCACGTTTTCTTTGTGTGGCTAGATTCGCAGGAGATGGATACATGCTGTCCATGTACCATTACATTCATGCTACTGCGCTACTCATGATGACTGCACCTGCGCACCTGAAAACTTTGGGTTTGGGTTTCTCTTTGTTCAGACAATCCTGGGTCGAGGCTCTGTGGAGCTGTCCACTTTGTTTCAGATGACATTGAAATGTTTCAGTGTTCCCCATATGTAGGCTTATCTGTGGCGAATTGCCATTGTAGCCACACAGTAAAAAGTTGGTTGATGTATAGAAAATTGTCTAATGTCTAAGGTTGTTGTGTTATGTCATGCCAGAGACCAATCTCACTCAGATGTTGCTTGTAAACACACTGCACCACACGCCTTTTTCCCTCACCCGCTTGTGTGAGACAGACATCACCTGCTAGAAGGATATGGGTAGTCTGACCTCAATAAAAACTGTCTGTCAAAAACCTCATATTGACTGACCGGAAGGTAATTGTTAACTATTTTTCTCCGATTTTGAACTTGGGTTGTTACCGTGGACATTACCGACATTACCCCAGCTGCTAGTGGAGTCTTCAACAAGTCGTCACGTGATCATACATCAACAAATGTTTGTTCCCTCATCCCAGATAAGCATGGAAAAATAGCATCCCACCCTGGGATGCCCTACCACCAGACATAGTTCTGAGCTAAGGGAAACACTGTTTCTAGTGTTTCTAGGCGCTCCCTTTATATGCTACAGCTTTCTGCTTCTGCCGTCAGAGCATCCTTTTCAGTTCAAAATGCACCTGGGTTTACATGGCAAATTCAAGGCATGGTAATTTGATTAATGCAATAAATAATAAAAGCAATTGTTCTCTATAATAAAATGTTTTCCTATGTCCGATTTAAATACACCGATCAGCCACAATATTAAAACCACTGTCAGGTGAAGTGAATAACATCGATTATCTCATTACAATGGCACCTGTCAAGGGGCGGGATATATTGGGAAACAAGTGAACAGTCAGTTCTTGAAGTTGATGTGTTGGAAGCAGGAAAAATGGGCAAGCGTAAGGATCTGAGCGACTTTGACAGGGGCCAAATTGTGATGCTAGACGACTGGGTCAGAGCATCTCCAAAATGGCAGGTCTTGTGGGGTGTTCCCGGTATGCAGTGGTTAGTACCTACCAAAACTGGTCCAAGGAAGGACAACCGGTGAACTGGCAACAGGGTCTTGGGCGCCCAAGGCTCATTGATGCCCGCCTGGTCCGATCCCACAGAAGAGTTACTGTAGCACAAATTGCTGAAAAAGTTAATGCTGGCTATAATAGAAAGGTGTCAGAACACACAGTGCATCGCAGCTTGCTGCATATGGGGCTGCATAGCCGCAGACCAGTCAGAGTGCCCATGCTGACCCATGCGAAAGCGCCTACAATGGGCACGTGAGCGTCAGAACTGGACCACGGAGCAATGGAAGAAGGTGGCCTGGTCTGATGAATCCCGTTTTCTTTTACATCATGTGGACAGCCGGGTGCGCGTGCGTCGTTTACCTGGGGAAGAGATGGCGCCAGGATGCACTATGGGAAGAAGGCAATCCGGCGGAGGCAGTGTGATGCTCTGGGCAATGTTCTGCTGGGAAACCTTGGGTCCTGGTATTCATGTGGATGTTACTTTGACACGTACCACCTACCTAAACATTGTTGCAGACCAAGTACACCCCTTCATGGCAACGCTATTCCCTGATGGCAATGGCCTCTTTCAGCAGGATAATGCGCCCTGCCACACTGCAAAAATTGTTCAGGAATGGTTTGAGGAACATGACAAAGAGTTCAAGGTGTTGACTTGGCCTCCTAATTCCTCAGATCTCAATCCGATTGAGCATCTGTGGGATGTGCTGGAAAAACAAGTCCGATCCATGGAGGCCCCACCTCGCAACTTACAGGACTTAAAGGATCTGCTGCTAACGTCTTGGTGCCAGATACCACAGGACTCCATGCCTCGACAGGTCAGAGCTTTTTTGGTGGCGCGAGAGGGACCTACACAATATTAGGCAGGTGGTTTTAATGTTATCGATGATCGGTGTAAATTATCATTAACATCAAGATGCCTTCAAACTTCGCAGATGAGTGTCATACATCGTATCGGGCCAACCCTAGCCTCAGGCGTGATTCCATTTCACTCCATTTTGTCGTTTTGGCCGCAAGATGGTGTGTGCGCTATCTTTCCAAATTGCTGTGGAAAGGATAAATCACACTGTGTTTCTAACATATTAACAACTGCTCAGGACAGCATGGCGTCATGCTGAGTAGAGACACAGTACTTCAACCAGAGGACCCAAGTTTAGGCACCTGTCCTGCTGAAGTGAGGCGCAGAGTCCCTGCCAACTCCAGGAGTGCACTGTTCTGTATCTGTCCCTGTGCTCTGGGAGAATTTTGCCTTCAGGGATCAGTAGTATCTCAAAACAAGTCTAGGTGTCCTTAGTGATGGCTGGCTTCTTCTGGTGTATGAGCGATGCCTCCAGGCATGTGCACTTCAACATGTTTAACATTGTTATTATAAAAATAATTATTATGGATGGAGCATTCTGAGAGATGTATGTGTTTATACTCCCTTTTAAACATAGATTACACAAGATCTGCACTTAGTTTTTTAATCTAACCAGATGTATCTCCTTCCTCCACCTGCAGCTTTTTGTAGCAGATGTCCTAACGGGGCAGATAACACGCATTCCCATGCTGAAGGACAGGGAGTGTCGCGGCGGAGGCTCTGGAGTAGTGGGTGCTGTAGTGGGGGGCCATTTCCTCCCCACAGGTGGCTCTCGATCCAGGCTGGACCAGCAGGGCTGTGGGATTCATGCCATCGAGCTCAACCCCTCCAGAACATTGCTGGCCACCGGGGGGGACAACCCCAACAGCTTGGCTGTCTACCGGCTGCCTACACTGGACCCTGTCTGTGTTGGAGATGTAAGTGTTGTGGATCTGTTTTTAGTGGACTGACAATTATGGCACACCTCTGTTGAAATACTGTAGGCCCATCTCAACTGGATTTGTTCATGTTTTCATTTTTAGAAGTCATTTGGCTGGGCCAGCAGGTGGCAGTAGCCACAGTTGGCAACCAGCCCTTTAGACCTGGCTCATCCAGCAGAAGCATGAGGTGTTGCTTTGTCTCTGGCTTATTGTCTGAAATAGGGAGGGTCTTCTGGCTCTATTAGTTGAGCATAAAGTTCAGTTGTTTGTTCTGTTTCTGTAGTATTGACTGCTACATCAATATTGGCAATAATGCTGACATTGTATAACACAATGAGTCAGTTTGTCAGTGATATGCAATGTACCATAGTAATATGGTGTTATTCATGTTGGTTAGTAGTCTTCTATTTGATAGTTTATTAACAGGACTTATTAGCTTTAGTAGCACAGAAGAATTAATTTAACTTTCGGTGTCATTGGATGCCATGTCATATTCAATACTAGGGTATGTGTCGGGCCTTAATAAATTCAGTTGACAAAGTTTGAAATGTAGAAGATATTCTAAGAGGAGGTCATCTATTGGGACACAATACTGTATTGAACTGAATATTGATGAATCATAATTCTTTTCAATGTATAAGATCATAATTTATCTTGGCATTCAAAATTATAGCCGAGTAAGATTCTTTAAAGAAAGTCCTCCTTAGTGCTGTAGTTTTGTTGGCACAATGGTTCTTAAATCTTGTTTCTTGTGACCTCAAAAAGGTCTTAAAAGTCCTTAACTGAAGTCAATAACTGCTCTGACTTTAAATTCTCCAAACATCATATTTGATGGTGAGCCCTAGCAGTGCATGTGTCTCCTTTCAAGCTCACACTAGCTATCTGAAACTGCAAAAATGTTTTGCATGTTCTCGGGGAGAATTACGGCGTGATCGATCTAGGTTTTGTGTAATTTGGCTACTATGTATAGATGGGTCAGTGTGTCACAGTTGAGAGCACTCCCACAAATTTGTGCGAGATTAGTCAGTCAGATTAATTCTGCTTTCACATTGTATTATTTTGTGTTTCAGGATGGCCACAATGACTGGATCTTCTCCATAGCATGGATCAGTGACAGCATGGCTGTGTCTGGTGAGTTGACTGTATGATCTAAGCTGCATCAAAGAACTTTGCTATTTGAGTTTGTATCCTGTAATGGATATGGATCTCCAAAGGAAATTATTTATCATAAAACACCTGCATGAGTCCCATTCTTCCCTGAGATTGTCCTTTTCCAAGTCAACTTCCTGTACAACACACCTTGATCCAATCCTGTGTTTACCATGTCTATTGTATCCAGATAGATGCACACATTTTCTAGCCAGTAATCTAGTTATGTTTCTTGTGTGTGTTTTTTAATCCTAAGGGTCAAGGGATGGCTCCATGGGGTTGTGGGAAGTGAGCGAGGAGGTTCTGAACCAGGCTGAGCAGAGTCAGAGTGAGGAGGCAGTACCCTGCTACACCCACATTTCCCACCGTGCCCTCAAGGACATCCCTAAGGAATACACCAACCCATACAATTGTAAAGTCCGTGCACTAGCCTTCAACAACAACCACAAGGTAAGGTTCAGTCTAACACACCTGTTAGGCTTCTAGTTGTCTCTGTTATCTCTGCAGCAAACTACATCTTCCATGCCAATATTCACCTCTAGTTTATTTGTGTCACATTATAAAAAAATTCTTAAAAGTCCTCAGTTGCCAGCTTTATGGTTTAGGGCTGTCTTCCCATAATGTTTTTCCTTTTCAGGAGCTGGGTGCTGTCTCCCTGGATGGCTATTTCCACCTTTGGAAAGCTGAACACAACCTGTGCAAGGTAGATCACTGTATATTTTTTTAATGGACAATCATCACATACTTGTGGTTGTTGATGTTGTCTCTTCTTTATAACTCTCTACTAACTTGTGAATTGTTTAAATGAATATTAAATAACGTGAAGCTGGGACTGGTTGAGCAACATGACAACCAATCTACATTATGGATGTGACATGCAATTAACAGTCTTTTTTGATCTCATGCAAACTCAGAAATACAAAACATTTATCTGTCTCTTGTAGGAGGTGTGACTTTTTAGTATTAATTTGCTTTTTGTCATTTGCTTTTTTTTGGCTTAAAACAAGGGTTTTTGCCTTCATAGCTGAATCATCTTGTGATGCTGGTCTTTTCTAGCACTGTCCTCCATTGTTGTGCAGTTGAATACATGTAGTGATGGGAGTGTCTTGAAATTCCAGAAAGAAATCTCAGCACCCAGTGAAGTGAACATTGAGTCAGCGGTATTGATCAACAACCTTAGAAACCCCTTGCAGATAACTTTTTTGTGCTATGGGGCAGTAAATACCTTATTTAGTTCCCTGTTAAAATGCTGTGTTGTTTCCCTGTAGCTACTGTCCACCAAGCTGCCTCACTGCAAAGAGAATGTGTGTCTGGCATATGGACAGGACTGGTCGGTGTATGCAGTGGGCTCCCAGGCCCACGTCTCCTTCCTGGATCCGCGGCAGCCCACACACAGCATTAAGTCAGTCAACTCCAGAGAGAGAGGTAGCGGTGAGTACTCTGTATAATTCTAAAGGAGCTAACAGCCCACATACAGGGCAACTAACCTTACTAAACTACTGCACTCAAAGGTATAGCTGAGAAAAGGTAAATCAATTTTCAATCAAACGTTTTCCCACCCTGACTTAAGGTTTTTCATTAGAAACACTAGCCAGCGAAACTAATTAATGTTGCATAAATATTGGCCAAAAAAAGCTCTAAATTTCCAATTCTCTTATTAGATTAAATAAGCTCTCACAAAAATCGTATCTTATAATAGCTCACACTCTGCTACTTTACAATAAAGTAACCTCTTTATTTCTGTGTGCAGGGATCCGTTCAGTGAGTTTCTATGAACACATTGTGACAGTGGGCACGGGTCAAGGCTCTCTCCTCTTCTACGACATCCGGGCCCAGAGATTCCTTGAGAACCCCTTGAATCCAGCCGGCGGGTACCGGCAACGCCCAGGAGAGGGCATCCTCAAGCTCACTACAGGGAAGGGCTGGCTGGTACGCACAATCTCCTTCGTAGTCTACAGACTATTCAGTAAACTTTGTGTGGAATGTTGAGGTGCAAAGCTGAAGGAAAAATGGCAGAGCGTTTACAAAGATGAATCATTGTAGTTGTAGAATGATGCGCTCAGTCATAAGTAGGCATACCTTTTGTTACTTCTGTCAGGTTTATTGAAGCCTGCCATAAATCTCACTTTTTCAAGGTTGATAGTTCTTTTGAGAAAAGCAGATATGAGATGTGTACAAAATGATTTCAAATGTTGGATATTAGTTAAATAAGATATTGGTTAACGTCCTCCTTTTCTTTGCTCTTTCCATCCTTTTTCCTTTCTTCTCTCCCCTTCTTCCATCCCCCTCTCCTGCCCTCAAACTGTCTGCTGCCTTTAGAATCACGATGAGACATGGAGGAGTTACTTCTCGGACATCCACTCCTTCCCTAACGCGGTGTACACCCACTGCTATGACGACTCTGGCACCAAGCTGTTTGTAGCTGGCGGACCACTCTGTTCTGGCCTGCACGGCAACTACGCAGGACTCTGGAGCTAGCCACTTCCTCTCCTCCATCTCTCTATCACTACGTCCTCCTCCTCCATCTGTCGTTCTCTTCAGGTCGATTGACATAATCGTCTTTGATTTGTTTCTGTTCGCCTTTTGCTCACTTGGACTCAGGAGCATGATCTTGCCCCCACCGTATCACGGCTTTGAATATCAGTGTTGTGTATCTTGTTCTTTGTATCCGACATTACACTACGCCTTTCCTCCATTTAGTCCTTTGTTCCCCCCGCCTCCACTGTTCAATTTTTTTGTAAAGATGTATAGACGATTAACCAGTGAATTTTCAAGAGCTGCAAAGTCTGCCACCGAGGAACTCAGAAGAAAGTTGCTAAAAAATATGGAGAATAAAGTTATACATTTTTCATCATTTAAAACATTCACATTCAACCCACAGGGATTGGACTATACTTTTGTTGACTTGTTTTTGTATGTAAGGAGAGTGTTTCCACTGGTTTCATCTGTGATATCTGACACAGTGTCTTGTAAACGTTTGGAATTCCCTCCTAACAGTTCCTCTTCATTCTCTCACCGAAATGGACGACGACAAAGGGAGCGAAAGAAAACGAAGGATTGAACAGACAATACATTTTGAAGGACTGAATGGGAGTGCAGTTGGACTTTTGGAAAGAAATTTGATAGAGAATGTTCACTGGCTGGAAGGGGCTGTCCTGTGCCATGATCGTCTCGAAGGACAATTGTAAAGAACTTTTCTTTTCTTCAATCAGAAGTAAAGCAAGGAGGATAGATTACCCAATCACAAGGCGGCAGTGTGTTCTTATTTTTCTCTCTGAGATGTAAAGAAGTAACAGTTTAAGATTGCTAAGTGCAATGTAGGCATTCTCCTATGAATAGTCCCAACAAATGCTTATATTATTTTTTGATTCTGTGTGATTTGAAAAACTTATCCCTGCTGATATTATTCCTATTAGCTTTATTGTTATTTATTTGACCCTCTCTCTCACCCTTATTCAATAGGTCGGGGGTGTTCAACTCCAGTTTGCTGAAGGATATATTGCCTGTTTGCCCTTTGTTTATGTTCTCGTTAGGTTTGACCAGACTGCATTCTGCAGATTTGTTCATCAGCGGTGGTTCTTAGTTCAGGCATAGTTTGTCAGGAATTGAACCATGTCTATCTGTAACTATTAGGAGAACTTCTTTTAAAGTTTGATAGCAAGCCATCAAGGATGAGAACTAACCAACAATGGGACTTTGAGTACTGGGTTGAATCCCCAAAGTCTTCATAATTCTTTGACTCCTCCACAGGAATTGGGGGAGAAGATCTGAGGTACCTCATGCTTCGATCTTCTCTCCCATTTTACGGCAGGAGAACTAACAAGAATTTTTGGACTCTACCCTGGAGTTGGATGCTGCTGCAGGCACATACATCTGTTGTCACTGTTAGTTGTAAAACGTTTTTCCTCTTTTTGTATCAAGGAATGAGTGTTTCTGCTCTTTTCCTTGTTTGGCAGAGGCAGGGTAGACTTGAGTTATGTTTTGCCTTCCTCAAGTCTTTCTGTGAAAGACTGCTGCAGGCGATCATAGTTTTGCTTTTCTACATGGAACTTTTCTCCACAGTTTTCATGATGCTAGATTGAAAAGAGAAACCCCAATAATGACCACAAGTTGAACAAATAACCAACACTTTTAAAGTGTATTTTATATATAAATGTGTATGTATATGTATGTGTAAAATGCATAGGGACTAATGCATACATTTTTATGTATATGTCTGAGGAAGTGTGTGGAATGACCTGTGTTTACTTGGTGGTGCCCTCTTTTTTTATACACACCTCATGAATGTTTTTACAAATAACTGAATCTGAGGATATTGTACTATATCAACATCTGAAAAACCAACCTATTAAATCTTTAAAAAGAAAGTTACTGCTAAAAATAAAAAGTATATTGATGTAATATTTCTCTTCATGTTTTTTCCCCCCATTCACAGCATCATTTACGTACTTAGCAGATGACCTCGTGAATAACTATGTGTAACTGCAACATGTCATTAGTCACGTCCATCCACTCCTGCTTTTTAACAGAAAGATTCCTCTCATACTGGGTTATCGGCTTGGAGAGTAGCCTATATCACACTGGCTCGGAAAACTGATCCAGCCCAGGCAAGGCGGAAACGACAATCAGTCCACGGAGTTATTAGGCCAACGTCGGCCTGCACTTGTACAATAACAGTAGTTGTGCGTTTGTTAGTAAATACAAGTCCTGCAAAGTCAATCGCTGTGATTGTGGAGTGACCCAGGGAGGACCGCGGAGCATCAACCGCGGCGGCGCACGTCACGTGACCACCTTGTCTGCTGCTGGCTGAGTGAAGCGTGTTAGCAGGTAATAAAAAACAAAATTCCTTCTGTTTCTCAAACTCTTCTTCTGTATTTAAACACGTTTAAATCGCCGTTCTACGCGTGGTTTCGTTGAAATACAAGGTCGCTGGCATCGTTGCTCTGCTTTCATTAGGATCTGGGGGGTTTCTTTCGCAATTTTGTGTTGTCTTGTTCCCCGGCAAGCAATGTCGGGATGGGATTGTGCACTGTGAGGCCATTTTCGTTAGAATTGATACAGCTTTGTTGATGGCTATGTAGCATGCTTTGGTGTCCGAGGACAAACATGTTTCTTTGCCATCGGGAAAACTGTGTCATATTAATGTGAACTTATCTATTCACAAGGGTAAGACTCTAGCAGCCAGCTAGGTGGCTAGTGGCTATCGACTTCGACCAGATTTAGTTAGCATCGTTAGCTAGCTTCATCCCTGCCCCGCATCGTTCGTTAAATATCGACGGCATTGTCAACTAAGGGTAGCGAGCAAGCTAGCTAATCGTTGCTAACGCTAGCGAGGACAAAGGGTCCCTAGTACGAACACAGTACCAAGTCGGTCAGTGTTGTTTTAAACGACAACACGAGAATCGGATTTATTTTTTTCCAACTGGATAGCTAACTGTTATTGAATAGTCACATTGGCAGACTACTTGCAAAATAACAGAAACGGTTAGGTTCAAAACAATGCACCTATGGCATTGTTGTTTATCATATTTACTGCTAAGAGAGTCACTTAATAACCAGATAGCTGTTAATATAGACACACGCGTACACACATGCTTGGTGCTACTTCTCATCTCCGCACCCTGGCAGAAATATGCTGGATAAATGATGAGATGGATTACAACTCTCGGAGTCGGTGTTTAGCATAGTTTTGACGAATGGTTGTTTTTGTTGTTGTTTTGTGGCCAAGAAGCCCGTGAAATTTTCTCCGAGTGGTATATTTGATTCGCAAACTCTTATTACAACTAATACCAGAGCTTTCTCAAATATAAAAAAAAAGTATATTGTCCTAGCTTCACTGGCTTTTTCACTAAAACAGAGAGCCCCTCCGTGCTTTTGCATTAGCTTTGTTCATTCCAGCAGCCAATGGGAACAGTGTATTGGCAAACGTCACTCAGCCACTCGGCGCTGTATTGCTATTGTTCTCCGACAAAAACACCCAAATGGGTCAGTGGGGATATCTGTACTTATTAACAATGGCTTATTCTACTAATGGGGACCATGAGCAAAGTTTGCACATTGTAATTGTAGTGCAAGATATTACATAATTGCGTTTTCCATGTGATGGTATATAGGCGGATCTCCACACACTAATAATTATAATAATACGACATTTCATTTAATAATAAAGCCTCATAGTGTGTTTGTGTTAGTGGCAGTTTATTAAGTGTTTGCTGTCTTTTAATAGTAAAAATGTTCGTGACTGTTGTTGGAACTTTTTAGTCATATGTTTTGATGTGCAGTACTGATGAAGAGATGAGTTTTACATTTTATTGCGTTAGTTTTAGAGGAAGTTAACTTTTGTCAAATTTTCAACCAGGCTGTGTACACTTAACCAAACCTTAAGGTACTATACACTCTCCAGCAACGACAGTGGAGAAGGGTGTGTGATGGTGTAGTGTTGGTTCTGCTTTCCCAACACTGTGGGGTGTGCTGTTTGGGGCCCTAGAGCATGTAAGAGGACACTGGGTCGCTCTCCCCTCCTTGACCTAGATTTTCGTCAAAGCAGTTACATCACCAAACCAAGTGGAGTGTGTGTTAGAGCCTCCATAAGGGAGGTATTCATGGTTGTGCAATTTGGCCTAACTGTTTCTGATGATATGTGAGACACTGTATAGTCTATGTGCAGTCAAATGAAGGAAAGTGTTGAAGCTCTGTTGTACCGGACTGCTAAATTTAATTTAATTAGTGTTTCAGGAAAGCTGAATAGTAATCTAAAGTGGGCTAGGATAAAAGTGAAACCAAGTAAGTCGAGGAGTATCGTTTAAGAGTATTGTTAAAGGGAAAGTATCCAGTATCCTGGACAGTATCCAGTCGGGGCTAACCCACTCCCACCCTCATCCTTTACCCCAAACAGGATTCGCACCCCTCCCCCCACACACATGCACTCACACAAACTGTCTTTACCTCTTCTGGCAATGTTGTTATACTATTATTGATTCAAGGCTAGGTTTATGGCAGTCAGTAGCTGGCAAGGGTGAAGTCGAGAGGAGAGGTGGTGACATGTAGGGGGTTGTTCCAGGACGCTGGAATAACATCTTATCCTGTGTATTGATAAATGAGACTTATCTGTAAGGTGGAGATTCATCATCTGACTTTTTTTAAAATTATCTCTTCCTCCCCCATTTCTTGTTTCCCTTGCAGATTTTTCTATTTTGTACATACAGAGTTTTGTATATACTGTATATGATGAGCTCGCTGGGCGGCGATAAGGCCCGGGGCCCTCGGGAAAAAATGCTGCCCGCTGCAACACACGCCTCACAACCACAGAAACAGATACAGGTGAGCCACCACAACCACATAAACCTGAAGAGTTACGCAAACACACTCCACCACAACCTCTCAGCCACAGAAATATTGACACCGGTTTGAGACAAACTCACAGTTCACACAGCATGGAGACCTGCTTGGTCAATATTGTTTAAGAACATGTTTTTGATTAGAAGCATACAGTACATTCATGGTAGCGGTAAGATGCACTTGCCTAGCAGCTAGTTCTTAGTTGCCGAAGATCTCACGCAATGAAAGCAGAGCTAACATTCTCCAACCATCTTTTATACCAACATTTTTTCTTAAGCCCTCTCACTTTGCTCTTTCTCTTTGCATCCTTTATACCCTAAATCTCTTCCTTGTGTCTTTGTGTCTCTTCATGTTGCAGGCTACTGCAGAGCAAATCCGGCTCGCCCAGATGATCTATGACAAGAATGATGCTGACTTTGAGGACAAAGTCAACCAGGTGAGGAACGCTGGGCTCTGCCATGTTGGCGCTGGCCCCAGGATACAAGACTCATTGTCTAAGTACTAGGCTGAGTCAGGGTGTGAGCTATTGGCTTCTTCCATGAATGTACAGACTCCTGCGTGTGGACACATGATCCGACCAGCGAAGAAAACACTTGTGTTGATATGTGATACTATGGTTGCTTTATGACTGTGTGCTGTGGTGCAAACTACTGGGTTTGACTTGCACATTTGTCAAGATGCTTCAGAGGCATAGAAAATTGATGGACCTTTCTTGTCTGGTACAAGAATCTTCTAACGTGTGTGTGTTTTGCTTCCCCAGCTGATGGAGGTGACGGGGAAGAACCAGGATGAGTGTATGGTAGCACTCCACGACTGCAACGAGGATGTCAACAGAGCCATCAACTTCCTCTTGGAGAGCACCTCGGATACGGTAGGCCACTCTAGGTCTTCAAAGTCACTTAATGGATTGTTTTCTTTCTACCATCTGAATGTGCTCTTTGAGATTTTTTGAAGGGGTGTGTGTTAACAGCTGGTTGGAGGTTAGAATATTTGGCAGCGTTCTATGATGACATTTTTCCCCTGTGCATGTCAAATTGGAAAATTTACAAGCACAGGAATGAAATTTAGGAGCATGATCTGTAAAAAATAACAGTTCCCTTCACCACTTTGAATCTGAAGTTGTACAAGTGCTCCCTTTCCAAATTTCTAGGTTAGGAGCATGTGCTGCAAACAGTGTAACACTGCAGGACCTGGAGTTGATTCAGCGCTCCTCTCTCATGGCTAGGAGTCATGGAATACCTTCTGTAAATTTTCTATCAGACATTGGGCTTGAATCAGGGCCTGATGATGTATACAGATCAGACATTGCTGCACACTTTTTTTCCTGTCATGTCACTCCCATTCCATTGCAAAATGTTTGGTCAGCTGAATGCAGCCTACATTGTTATCACCTCTTACACTTTGCTATCTCTGCTACCCCAACAGGTGGGTTTGTTTTGTTGGGGCTTAAAGAGTGGAGATCAGGTTTGCTGTACATTCTCCAGCTCCTCTCTCCTCTCCTCAGTAGTACCTCAGATTGATTTGTGGTCAAGTTGGTGGGAGACTGTGGTCTGTCTACTCATGTTGAGTTAGGAACTAGTTAAATAAGCAGAGTTAAATGTTTGTTCATGTGGATTTCTTTGAAACGTGTGGTTCCCACACATTCCTGTAAGATTATCGACTAGATTTCAAGTAATTGAAAATTAATTAAAAATAAATGCAATGTCCTGGAACATAATTTCCTAAAAAGAGTTGGTACTCTTACGGCTTTTGGTACCGTGGAGGCACATTAGCACATAAAAACCAGAATTATTGTCAAGGCTGTTAAAATATAGTACATATAGGGCTCCATGCAAGTGAGCTATTATTTCTGAAATGGAGGATTGAGAACAATATGAATGGAAGCCTCAATCTGTCAATCCACCCTTGCCCCAGTGCCCAGTTAGCTCTCTATAACGCAGCATGGAGGGGGGCGGGGGTAGCCTGCCAGCCTGCCAGCCAGCCAGCCAGCCAGCCTGTTAGTTCCCCATGTTGTTGTTTTGGTTTCATGGAAGTCCCAAAATAGCAAGCAGCTGGTTTTCTCCTGTATATGAAAGTCACTCATATAGGATTATATACTGTTTATAATCCTTGGGGTACATCTGCCTCTACTATGATCCTCATTGTCATGAACCACAGGAATGCTTACCTGATGATTATGGTTTGGTATGCTGTAGGAGTGTTAAGACCAGGCGTGACATGAAAGTGGCCCATTGTAAAACAACATACTAACTGGAGTGACTATATGACTATTAGCAGCATGTTACTTTGAATACAATATTCAATACATTATTCTATGTGGAAATTATTAAGCACAGCTATTGAGATTCTGCCGAGTTCCTATTTACTGGATGTTTTCTCACAAAAAAACAAATTACTAATCTATTATCATCTTTATAAACAGTATAGCTATATTGTAAATGTTTTCTGTATTTGTAGTAAATATTAATGAAACATGTTTTTCTCCTGTTTTACTGACATTTTGTCTTTTCTTTCTCCTCTGCTGTCTCTTCGGCTCTGTCTAGACCTCATGGGAGACGGTAGGGAAGAAGAAGCCCCTGGTGAAGGAGGGACCATTGGAGAGCAAGGAGAACAAGGAGAACCGGGAGAAGAAAGGAGAGAGGGAGGGTAGCAAGGGACGCGGGGCTGCCAATCGCAGGGCCAAGGGGGCCAGTCGTAGCCGGCAGGGTAGGAGTCCAGACATGGCCTTTTTTTTGCAGTTTTTTTTTTTTCAAAGCTAGTTCAGCATCTGCTATTTTTTTTCTCGAGCGTTAAATATCACGATTGTTTATATTGTCTCATTCATAATGTATTTTCTCCTCTCGTTTGTTTGTATGTGTGTACACGTTCAGTGCGTCCAGAGGAGAATGGGGTGGAAGTGACACCAGTGGACAGAGGTTCGGAAAGAGGCCGGAGGGGCAGAGGTGGCCGAGGTGAGCGGACGGGCCGTTCATACTCAGGGTGCCCTGTCAGTAGAGCCAAGGCTGCTCATTGTTGACTTTGGTGTGTTTGATTACGCAGGATCTGGAGGTCGAGGCAGAGGCCGAGCACCACCAGGGAGCAGGTTCTCAGCCCAGGGAATGGGGTATGGCAATAACACACACACACACACACACACACACACACACACACACACACACACACACACACACACACACACTCTTTAAGTGGCCACCGTGGGTGTTTTTCAGGCTTTTTGCGTATGGTTTTTGAATGAGTGCAAGCTATACATCTGGAATACGTTCCTATAGTTTTATGTTTGCTCCTAAAAGATTGTCTTCAATCACCAATCCCCTTCAAATAACACCCAACCCATAGTTGCTCCACCTAAGCCTCTACAGAAACACCAGAAACACAAACACACCACACACACGTGCGCAGCATTTGTTTTCTTCTGCTGTCCATACAGCCACTGTACAAACCTTGGACCACCAAGGGAGCCTTTATTGATCCAGCATTCAGAATGCCATAACATTTTGTTCATTAAAGAACCAGATTTAATAATCTGTCACCCACTGTCAACCTCTCCCTGCTCTCTATTTAATTTCTATGTAATTCTGACATTAGTCCTCTCCTTGACCTCCCTCCATTCCTCTGCTCCTCCCCAGGACCTTCAACCCAGCAGATTATTCCACTGAGGCTGGGGCGGGGACCACACAAACAGAGGTCTGGGAAACAGGGGCCAACAACAGCACAGATGGGACAGGTTAGTACCACAGAGCAGCACTGATGCAGCTTTATACGTCTGTGTAGATACATGTTAACGTCTACATGTAGCTAACACAGACGAGGGTTTTATGGGTAAGCGTAGCCTGCAGATGCTCGTAGACGGGCAGGCGTGCACACCTCAACAACACGGCGCGCGTAGCTGCGGTAGTATAGCCGGTTGTGTTGGGCGTTTGGCCAAGACCCAAAACGGAAATAAATCATAAGGAGGATAGAAATGGAGCAGGTTGAGGAGCGACTCTCAGGTGAGGTTCGCAAAACAATAAAATGTAACAAGCACTCTTTGTTTACACTTTTACCGGGGGTATCAAGCACACCCGCGCGTGTTTCGTCGACTCGCGCACGCAGAAGCATAAATCAGGCTTTAGAGGCAAGTTTGGAAGAGAACTTGCAATACATTGAAGATATAGTCATTTGCAGTACATGGTGTGTTCCAGGCAGCGTAGCTTGTTTGCTCCTACTTGTCCCATGTGTATTTTAGATTTTGACCCTTTCCTGGTTGTGCCCTAGTTACCTGGAGGAATACTTTGGAAGACTGGGCAGCTGAGGACTGGAGTGAGGATGTCAGTGTGAGTTGAACCAGGGGGTTGGTCCGTCACAGGAACACGGAGCACAATGAAGGGGAAATTCTCTGAAAAAGGTTGTAGTGTGTGTGTATATACTAAAACAAGCATTTTGTCCCCTCAGCTCTCAGAGACCAAAGTGTTCACTTCCTCATGTGCACCTGCTGCTGAGAACCACATCGCTCCTGGGCAAAGGTAATTAACTGGCTCATATCTCTCCTGGTACGGTGTAACTCAATCTCACAGACCAGCACGATATACTGATAGTAAAATTGTACCTCTGTACCTGATTTAAGAAATTGTACTACACTAGAGTGTTTTTCCCCAGAACCAGTACTTCTCTTTTGTAGCATTTTCTCATCAGATTTACTATCAGCTTGCGTAAAATTCAAAGTCACATACGTAAAGCTTATTAAACACTTAACAAGAGTATTGATGGTGTAGGATTCATTTGTACCTATTCATTTATTGGATTGGCAACTTTTTTCTTTATTGTGTCCTGAAAAGAAACATTTTTTTTTAATTGATTTGAATCAACGTCTCCCCTTCAGTTTGGACCTGGCCTCTCTGCTGCAGAAGCCTGTGGTTGGAGGAAGAGAGGTACCCTCCTCCTCCTCCTCTCAGAGTCTGGTCTTCACCAACTCCCACCACCACCACCAGCCGCAGCAGCAGCCCCCCCCCAGCCGCAATGGCACCGGCAGCACAAGCTATGCACACGCTGCCCTGGTAAACAGTCACTTTTGAAGCGCCACACTCATTAAAGTGCTCATTAAAGACTGCTCCCAATTATTTATTTATTTTTATTTATTTATTTATCTTTCCAATCAGCTACAGAGGTGGTATGTTTTACTCTCTCCTTCTGTTTGTGCTAGTCGTCAGTGCTGGGAGCCGGTTTTGGGGACCTTGGCCAATCCAAGAGGAGTCAGCCCAGCGCTGGAGCTCAGATCCTGGAGCAGCTCAAGGGACCTGGTCTGGGTCCGCTGCCTTCATCCCAGGCTGCCCCTCCTGCCAGCACCCAGGGGACTAACACCCCCATTGGCCGACTGCCGGGCCTGGGAGCCCCCGTCCCTCCACCCTCCTCCTCCAGCTGGGACATGAAGGCTTCGGAATCCAGCGCCTCTTCTCTCTCCTCGCAGTTCAGCCGTAAGTGTTATGGTGGGAATGGCCAATGGGCGAGTGTCAGTGTGCAGGCATGCATGCGAACACACCAAATAATCAATTTTGTGTCCGCTTGTGTTTTGTGTAGGTGTACAAATGATTATGATAACCCCTTGGACTGTGCATGTGTTTTTGTGCGTCTCCAGGTGAGTTTGGTCTGCAGCCGGAGCCTTCTCTGGTGCTGAGCCAGCTGGTCCAGAGGCACACTGGCCCCTCCTTGCCCCTGGCACGCCAACCCAGCCCCCCAACGCAACAACCACAGCAAGCAACACCTACTTCAGCCTCGCCTGCCCTCCAGGCCAGCACGCCGGCCCAGGGAGGCCCGCTGATGGCTGCTGGCAGTGCCAAGCCTCCTGCCCCCAGCGCAGGGCTGGACCCTCAGGGCAGCAACACACCGCAGCAGCAACGGGCACAGCTCAAGGGCCAGAAACGAAGGATACCTCCCACATCTAAGGTAGGGTTGGGTACTGATGGACAGGAGGTTGCAGTGACACTCTGAAGCATGGTCTTTATTGCAAATTTGGCTACTCAGGGTTTTAGATCAAAAAGCCTTACCCTAAAACACTACGTTTTTGTTTTGGTTTAGGTCTGAGAGTCTACAGCTTCAGGCAAAAATGCACACTAACCTCTCAGATTGAACATGAAGTAATCTCGTAGACTATGGACCCCAAATACCTCAAATTATTTCCTGCTAAATGACAAAATATCATTAATTATATGAATCTACAATCACTGTATTGAAAGCTGACTGTCAATTCGCCACCTTCTCGTCAGATCCCTTCGACGGCGGTGGAGATGCCAGGCTCGGCTGACGTCCCTGGTCTAAACCTCCAGTTCGGGGCCCTAGACTTTGGCTCGGAGTCGGCGTTGCCGGACTTTGGCGTCGTGGACAACTGTGTCAGCGGGCAGTCCAGGGAGTCCACACCGGCACCCGCCCCGGCACCACCTGCATCGGGACCAGGAGCACAGAGCCAGACCAGCCTGTACTCCAAACCGCTCAGGTACTGTCATTGCTGGCTCAGCCCGTTTCTGCTGGGATGTTTAAATAAATCACACCTCTACATTAATGCACATTTTGGAAAAGGTTTTGCTACCTGAAATTCATCAGTCAATGCTTTTTTCTTTTTCTTTTTTCTACTTTTTTCTAATCAAAGATGTTTAAATGAGTTAGTCAGTCAGTTTTCTTTCAAATGATGGCTATGTCATTTTCAATTGTTTTCTTTTTAGTTTTTATTCCTCATCCGGGCTAATCTCAGTTGAAGCCTCCATGTGTCATTTTGTGTTTTGATCTTTTCCTCTTCTTCCTGTTGTCTTACAGTGAGTCACTGGGCAGCCCTCTCTCCGTCCCCCTGCCTCTGCCCCTCTCCTCATCAGAGCCGGTCTATCCCTCTCCCTCAGTGGCGCTGCCCAGCCTTACCCCGTCTTCACTGGGCACTGCCAGCTCCGCTAATCCTCCCTCCTCTTCTTCCACCGCCCCCACCACGTCCTCCTCTGCCCCCTCTTCCTCCTCTCCCTTCTCCACAGTGGGGGGAAGTTATGACAGCGCCATGCCCCCTCACTCACGACTGGCCTTCTCTCAGAGCAAAGAGGCCTCTGGTCCAGTCATGGTGGGTAGAAATAGTACACAATCTGTACTCGTGTCTGCCTCGAGGGCTGTTGCTCTGTAGCATTTTACACACTCTGCTTTAGGCTAATGCAGTGCATGTTCTCCCATAAAATACTACCTTGAACTAAACAAAATATCCTCTGTATATGTTGTATGTTCAAAATGATTCATATATATATATATCATAAAGGTGATCAGTCATCAGTTTACAGAGGCACTGAGTTGTTTGTTCTTGTCACCAGAATGGTCTGAATGGCGTGAGGACCTCTGCTGCTCTAGACAGTAAGTTATCTACTACACATTTATTTTATTCAATGCTTTTATATTGTAAAGAACTGATCAGATCATCTTCCATGGCAAACCGTATTTCCACTACTCTTCCCAGCTTCGTCAGTGTCCTCCACACCAAAGCCGGAGTCACCGTCTCTGAGCATCAGCACCAACAGTGCCCCAGCTCCCTCCTCCCACTTGCCCTCACACAGCTCTACCACGCTCTCCAGCCTGGCACAGGACCTGCCCTCAGCCAGCCAGCTCAACACGCTCAACAGGTGAGTAGAAAATTGGCAGAAAAATGTGAATTTGTTTGTGCAATACGTATGTAATAAAATAAGACACAGAACGATCCATCATGGGGACTTGGGGTGTTGCCGCAGTACGTAGTTCACAAGGAAGAAAACAGCAAAAACTCAGCTGACAACTACTACATGAGAACTTATTAAGTAGAATTATATGAAAGCAAAGTATGAAAAATATATTATTTACATGTATGAGAGTATGCAAAATAAATCAGAACATACAGAGACAAAGAAGAAATAAATGAAATTATGAATTGCCAGGTGGTATTTACCACCTCGTTGAGTCATTCATGTTCACTCAACTTGAATACTCAAGATGGCTAAACTAGTGGGCGCCTGTTGCAGCTGCTCTTTTATATTTCCTAATACATAAATGACTTCCAAATAATCCCAATTTGACTCAAAGACATTACTTCTTGTCTAATACATGCGTTGAGAGGAGTAGTGAAATGCTAACTAGGAGGTGCTGTGAGGTTGTCATTGTCATGGCAGTACAGATGCAGAGATGTTGAGGAGGGACTGGTCTTTTTCACGTCGCTCTCTTTCCCTGCTAACTTGCCTTCACTCTCCGTTCCCCTCTGCAGCCATGCCAGCAGTCATCCCTCAGTCTCAGCTCTCGGCTCCAGCTCTCTCACTGTAAGTACTGGGTACCACAGGCATAATGGCTGAAACACTACTTCCTTTGTAATGACATGCAAGCAAACTGCTGAGTGTGTTTTTGTAAACGCACACACACAGAAACACTAATCTACACAATCCCAGTATTGATACTATTCTGTAACATCTTCACATGGCTATATCCGATGGAATCAAACAGCAGCCACAGGCGAACGTCTGTATAAAGGGCAATACACAGGCAATGCTTGCGGTGTCAAAAAAAAATCAGAACATATTCTGGATAGAAAGACGAGTTTCAAATGAACCAACCATCTCCTCCTCCTCCTGTCCAGTACACCAGTGTGGACAGCAGCAGCGTGAGCTCTCTGGCTCCCTCCTCTGGCTCGTACACGTCGTCGCACGCCTCGGCCCCATCGCTCCACGTGACCCACAACAACAGCAACAGTAGCAGCAGTATCAGCCACCTGGCCAACATGCCCAACATGGGCAGCAATATGAGCAGTGCAGTCAGCAGTATGGTTGGCACAAGTGGACTACACTCTGCTGTCGCTGCCTCCAGCACGACGCTGGGACTTGGCTCCAATGGAGCTACTGTCACCTCCAACCTCTCCGCTCCCAGGACCGCACCGCTGCTGTCATCCTCCACTGGTACACACACACACACACACACTACATTCCCTTACACTACACTGTTTGCTTACTAGGAAGAATGCCAAATGGCAAAATATATGTACATGATGATGATTGTTGTGTCTTTCTGTTGACAGGCAAAGCTCCTCCTAACCTGTCCCAGGGAGTGCCACCTCTTCTGCCCAACCAGTATATCATGGGCCCAGGGGGGCTGCTGCCAGCATACCCAGTAAGTACAGAGGACGTAAATCATTTTGGTGTGGTGCATTCATTATTTTCATTTTTTTTCTAACGAACACATCACTCTATTCTTGAACTATGCCTGTTTTGTCAGTGATTAGACAAACGCATCTTGACCCAAGCAATTCACTTGGTTCATGACCAGTTGAAGAGGACACAGTGTTGCACTTCTTCTGACAAGTGACATTGTGGTCAGTTATAGGTCCAGCCTTACAGAGCATTCAATGACAGTGTATACCTGTTTGTATCTTTACACCACGTGTTAAGGAGTTTGTGAGACTGACCCTGCCTGTCCTTTTGTTTTCCACAGCAGATCTATGGCTATGAGGACCTCCACATGCTTCAGTCCAGACTGCCAATGGTGAGCATGTATCTTATCACCATCCTCCAATGAGAACTCTTCACCGATGATCACTTTAATAAACTTAGTCCATTGACCCTGTGATGTTTTGTTTTTTTAATTAATAAAAAAACAGTAAGATTATATTTTGGCATTTTTGCCTTTTATTAGATGGTGAAATAAAAGTGAGACCAGATTTGAAGTAATTGTTGATGATTCCTCTGAAAACGACGTAGCAGTCTCTCTTGGTTGGATCCTGTCATGATCATCTTCTGTCTCTTTAGCCCTCTTTGCAGGATTACTATGGAATCACATTCCCTGGCCCCACAGCTACTCTCTCTGGTAGAGACGGGAGCCTAGCCAACAACCCCTACTCAGGTAAAGCAACTTCAGCTTTGGATGGCCTCCTCAAATCTTGTCGCCGTTCTGTCACTGACCCCACTGGACTTGTGTTTCAGGTGAAGTCACAAAGTTTGGCAGGAATGACTCCACCTCCCCAGCACCCCCCACCAGCCTGTCGGCCCCCCAGCCGCCCCAGGGCCAGAGCCAAGGTCAGAGCCAGGGCCAGCCTCAGCCTCCTCAGGCTCAGCCCCAACCCCAGGGCCAGCCGCAGCACCACAGCAGTCAGCAGGCCTTTCTGCCTCCGGGCTACAGCTACACAGGCCTGCCCTACTACCCCGGGATGCCTGGTGCTCTGCCCGGTGCTGCTGCCTTCCAGTACGGCCCCACCATGTTTGTCCCCCCTGGGGGCCCGGGACCAGCCTCAGCCAAGCAGCACAGCATGGGCCTCGGCCTCGGCAACCCCTCAGCCAGCCCCTTCCAGCAGCAGACCCAGCAGCAGCCCAGTGGCTACGGCCAGCACACCTTCAGCTCAGGTTAGTGACACGTCCACACACGCATGTAAACACACAAAGCAACTTACATGAAGCATATCTACAGGCTTGGGAACTTTTGATTCCTGGTTAAGTAAATCACACAAGCACTCTAACAATGTCAAGTAAGTCATTTTACTTTTGTACAGGAAAGTGTGTGCATTGTATGAATTCTGAAGTTGGTGTTTTCCTGTGCAGGGTATGAGGAGCTGACAGCAGGGCCAGCAGGAGTGGACTACAGCAAAGGCTACAACAACTCCTCACAGGCTCAGGCCAAATCTGCTGCTTCTGGGCCTGGGAAAGGTACAGGGGGAACTGGAATATCACTCTCTTATATGCTTTAGTAATGTCCTTGATGTGTGACGCGAACAAGAGAGTAGGATCAAATGTAATGCAGAGATTTTTGATAGATGGACTCTGGGAGATCACGCAGCCGTCTAAATTCAGGGTAGTATTCTCAAACAATGCCTCTGTCTAGCTGGTCCAATGATCACGATCTCTGTTTTGTTGGCATTGAGAAGCAGGAAGTTTAGGGACATCCAGCGTTTGACTTCAGAGAGACACGCCTTTTTAAGTTTAGGATTCATGTTGTTGCTGTCCTGCTGTCAGGTGTCTCAGTGACGTCCAGTAACTCGGGTGTGCCAGACATCAGTGGAAGTGTTTACAATAAGACCCAGGTGAGGCTCGAGCCCCTCTTACTTCTCTGTGGTTCTGTTGAATTCATACTGATTAATACTCCAATCGTTGAGCCCACTTTTTCCATGTCCCTTTTCCTCTACCTGCCCAGTCCTTTGATAAGCAGGGTTTCCATGCGGGGACCCCCCCTCCCTTCAGCCTGCCATCAGCGCTGGGGGGTCCAGGGCCTCTCAACCCTGGAGGAGCCCCTGGGGGTTATGCACCGGCCCCCTTCCTACACATCCTGCCTCACCAGCAACCACACTCGCAGCTGCTGCACCACCATCTGGCTCAGGATGGACAGGTAACACACCTTTTTTAATAATGCAGTCGGTGAAACGTGTCACACAGATATTTCCCAGTAGTCACTCACAGTTTTCACTTTGTGTGGCATATATGCTGAGACGATTCAATGCTTCAGGCACGTGTAATTAGGGGCAGTAGAAAAAAAAATCCCCTCTAAAAAAAACACAACTATTGGGCATGTACCTTGCATTTCTTGGCACAAGTTGTAGTTTATTTTTCTTACAATTGCAATTGCATGGATGGTACTGAAAAACAGGATACCTGCTCAGCAAAACCAACGTGTTTCATGATGCATTTAGTTTGGTACCTTTTTTTTTTTTTTTTTTTTTAAGTTCTTCTACAAAGATAGCCTTATTTTGTCTTTCCATGTTCAGGGTGGTCCTAGCCAGCGCGGCCAGTCCAGCAGCATGCAGCAGAAGAGCCAGGTTAACAAGTCCAGCTATGGCAGCTCTCCCTATTGGGCCAACTAGGATGGCCAGGCCTACGTAAATGTGCGTGTGCATGGACGGACGCCCACACACAGCACACCTGCCCATCTGACTGATCAGATCATAGAGGGACAAACCATTTTACAGCACCAAGCTAAAACACACACACACTACCACCCCTTTCCCTTTTGCTCTATATATCCCCTTTTCAAATTTATGGCTGTTGTATGTAAAATATATTTATGTATGTATTTATACAGTATATATGTATTGGTAGGACATGAAATGTGGTTTTCTGCATTTGCTTTTTATTTTGAAGGACATTTTATTTCAAAAATGAGGAGAGATGAGAATGCTAAATCATGGAAAATTAATGAAGTTGATGGTGAATATACTTGAACACAAACAAGCATCATGTGACGTGGATATTTTTTTGTATGCATACATGAACCCTGAGAATGATGTACATAAAGGCTACACATCATTTTCATGGCAAAGGACTTTTTATTTTAGAAGACATTTTTGTAACTTTGGTCTCCCATCTGTGAATCCTTATATTGAGGGTGACTTGAGTTGATAGCTTGACTTTCATTTTGCCCCATTTCCCTCCATCTGTGTCTGTCATCTTACTAGTTGGCTGGTCATACCAGCTAGGCCTTGGATTTGATGTCATTTTAACATTGGTTTAATCCTTGTTCAACAAATTAAAAGTTCTGAACAATTATGGTCTAGTGGTATCCTTCACACCAGTTCATCCAACTATGTTTATTGGATTCAGATTTAAATATTGAGACTAAACTAGATTTTTAATAAAGCTTACAAGTTTTGCCATATGAGATTGTCACTGGATAGTCAAGGCAACAAGCAAACAGGTAGCTTCAGTTCAGCCAGTATTCCAGATTGCCACTGCTCAAAGAAATTAAGGGAACACTTAATCATCACAGTATAACACCAAGTCAATGAAACTTCTGGGATATCAATCTGTCCAGTTAGGAAGCGTAAACGATTGTGAATCAATTTCACCTGCCTTGGTGCAAATGAAAGTGACAACAGGTGGACAGGAGAGGACAGCAAGACAACCCCCAAAAAAGGAAATGGGTTTGCAGGTGGTGGCCACAGACCATTTCTCTCTCCTCATCCTTCCTGACTGATTTTTCTCTAGTTTTGCATTTTGCTAGTGCCCATGTCACTACTGGTAGCATGAGGCGGTACCTGCAGCCCATTCAGGTTGCACAGGTAGTCCAGCTCCTCCAGGATGGCACATCCATACCTGCCGTCGCAAGAACGTTTGCTGTGTCTCCCAGCACAGTCTCAAGAGCGTGGAGGAGATACCGGGAGACGGGCCATTACACGAGGAGAGCTGGACAGGGCCGCAGAAGGGCAACAACCCAGCGGCAGGACCGGTATCTGCTCTTGTGTGCGAGGAGGAACAGGAGGAGCACTGCCAGAGCCCTACAAAATGACCTCCAGGAGGCTACTTGCTTTAAAAAAAAAAAGTGAAACTGTCAGAAACAGACTCCATGAGTGTGGCATGAAGGCCCGACATCCTGTAGTGGGACCTGTGCTCACAGCCCAGCACCGTGCAGCTTGATTGGCATTTGCCAGAGAACACCAGAATTGGCAGATTCGCCATTGGTGCCCCATTCTCTTCACAGATGAGAGCAGGTTCACACTGAGCACATGTGACAGACGTGAAAGAGTCTGGAGACCTCCATGTGCTAGCCAAACGGTACCCTGACTGCTGTTAGATACCAGGATGAAATCCTCAGACCCATTGTCAGACCTTAGGCTGGTGCAATGGGCCCTGGGGTCCTCCTGGTGCAGGACAATGCCCGGCCTCATGTGGCCAGAGTGTGTAGGCAGTGATGCCATTGACTGGCCCTCATGTTCCCCAGACCTGAATCCAATTGAGCACATCTGGGACGTTACGTCTCGGTGCATCCGCCGCCTCCAAGTAGCGCCAGACTGTCCAGGAGCTCACTGATGCCCTGATCCAGGTCTGGGAGGAGATCCCCCAGGACACCATCTCATCAGGAGCATGTCCACACGTTGTCGGGAGTGCATACAGGCACGTGGGGGCCATACACACTACTGAGCCACATTATGAGTTGGATCAGGCTGTGATCTCAATTTTTCACTTTGATTTTCGGTGTGATTTTAAATCCAGCCCTCAATGGTTAATCATTCTGGTTTCCATTGACCGTTCTTACGTCCTTTTGTTCTTGACAAATTACACAATGTAATCAAAGATTTGTAACTTTAATATTTCGGTCGAGATCCGCGATGTGTGATTTAAGTGTCCCCTTAATTTCTTTGAGTCAGTTATGTGGATTTGAGTGTCCATTCAGCTTTGGTTACAACACACCCGGTTATAGCTCTTAACACTGTAAGGGTAATTCTGGTGTTTTTAAACATGGGCCCTATTGATAGTCATTTATACCCCAAAATAGGTACAAAGTTTTGGAAGTGCTCCAGTAGATCTAAACAGGCTGGTATAGCAAATGCGCTGATCAAAGTACGTCCACTAAAAGGCTGATTGTTAGTCTTTGTGTCTGACATTATGGAAAGGATCCCTATAGACCTTTGTTTAACCTCTTCCTGCAACAACTCACCTCATCTTTCAGATTTGAGAGACTTGCTTTAAAAAAAAACAACTAAAAAAAACCCCTCCCTCTGTAGGGCTCCTTTCCGTAATGTTGTCAGGCACTTCGAATAATAATCTGAGCCTGTCAGTGGCAAAAACAAGCACTTTTAGTGGACGTACTTCGGCGCAGTTGCACCAAAGGATTACATTGCAGCCGGCTGAGGCAATCTACTGGACCAATTCAAATACTGTTTGTACATATTTTGGGTACAAATAGGGTCCAGGTTTAAACCTACAGGAATTACCCTTTTAAGTACTGAAGCCTTTTCATTTTTATCCCTTTATTTGAAAAATATATGCAGGAATGATTGTGCGTGACAGGCAGGCAATCAGACAAGATTCAAACAAAACAGCCAACTTGTCAGTACACCTACTAGTCTGAACAATTCACCCAAGATATGGCAATTTTTACATGCTTTGTGGTTAGCAGGAAAAACATTACAAGAGATCCACTCTATAACAAGTGACCCTCCAAAAGTAACAATCTGACACTTGGACTTGCATAGGATCTTTTACTTGAAAAACAAAGTTTACATTGATAAGACAATGTGACTATACCGCATTATTTACAAAAGTACAGGCAAAATGATATGGACTTCAAGGCACAGGACTAAATGTTCATGTCAGTCTGACTTGCTTTGAGGTTTCTAAAAAGGGGTATAGAACAAAATTACTTGAATCTGCTTTCAACCACAGGTTGATTTTGTAGTCCAATGAGTAAAATCGAAGAAAAAAAAAAACTGTACAATGATTCAGTCTTTCACCGAAATTCTCTATTCGGCACTCCCTTTCTTCTTTTTTCTCTTCTTCTCAGGCACAGGTGTTTCTGGGGTCTCTTCAGCTGGTGCTGTTTCTTCAGCCGGCGCTGTGTCCTCAGCCTTCCGTTTCTTCTTCTTCTTGGCTGGGGTCTCAGCTTCCTCTGCAGCAGGGGTCTCAGCTTCCTGGGCCTCCTCGGCTGCCTGCTTCTTTTTCTTCTTCTTCACCACGCTGGTGTCCGCATCCCCATTATCTACTTTCTCCTAGGAGCAAGAGTATGTGGTTAGGAAAAGTATAGTCACTGACTCAATGTTCCCCCCCCCCGCCCCATTGTTAACGTGATTCTGATGTCCGACTCGCTTCAGTGACCAAATCCATTTGGTGGGACTAGTCAATGGTTCGGAGTCGAGTTGATCTGGCATGTCGTACACTGAGACAGGACCACACAACTGGGTCAAACCTCAAATCAAAACATGCGTCGCCAGGTACTCAAACTATCACGTACCTCTGCTTCACCGTTGGTTTCACCATTTGCGTCAAGTTCTTTCAACTTCTTTTCACGCTTAATGCGTTTCTTTTCCTTCTTCTCCAGCTTCCGTTTCATGTCGGCTGCAACATCACCAGCCTATGGTGGTGAGAAAACAAAAATTACTGCCGTGACAATCAGTGCGTATCAGCCATTTCAAGTATGTCAGATCAAGCTGTGTCAGGCTCATTAAATCAGTTTCAACCCTCACAAGCAAGTCAGGGAAAGACTTGTCATCATCCACAGCAGGCTAAACAAGCACTGAGGAATTCATAATGTAGAAGCACTTCAAACCAGGTCTTATGGTTGAAGGGCAGTCTCCACTCACCACTCTCCTTTTCATTATTTACCATACATATGCTCGTCTGTAGTGCACCAACACATTGGTACGGCCGCAACAAATTTGTTCATCCGAGCTCACCTCTTTTATAGCCTCCTTCATGACATCCACATTCTTGCGTGGTACCTCGCCGGTCTCATAGAAGGACAGGCGCTCCTCCACCTGGTCACGCAACTTGTCCCCAAAGACACTTGTGAGTACCTCTGTCAAATGTAAAACAAATAATTCAGTTAGAGCAGCAGGGGGCTACAGTGGGGGACTGCAGTAGCCTAGCACAGAACAGTGGCTTTGCTCAGGAATAAGCTTATCAACATCAACCCAAGGGATTGAATACTGTTGACGAAAAATATGAGCATCATTGCAAGTTACGCCATAAGAACTTCAGTTTGCAAAATCCAAAAATGAACTCTACTGATAACAGTTGACATTAAGCTGCTATCCCTGCCTCTTGGATCAACTCCACTCACCAGAGAAACAGTCAATGCGTGAGGCAATGGTGCACTTATTTGCCAGATATCTGGAGATGCGCCCTTTGTTCTTGGCAGCGGCGCGGCCGATGAAGGTGGAGTGGAAGATGAGGCCGTACTTGGGGGTGTTGCCTCGAGTCTTGAGGGCTCTGTGTGAAAAGAACGTTGCTTTGGCAAATTGCTAATAGGCGCTGTTAAAGATCAATCATAAGACATTGCGTGAATTGTTTTTTTTTTTACTACAGATTGCTGAAGAAACTAGTTCATTTTTTCACTCCTAGCGTAAAAACAGCTTTTCAGTTTCGCTACCTCAACATTGTGTGTGGCTGCTCAGACTGTGGGGGTGCATTAGGGCGAGAGGGATCACTCCAGAGGAGGTTTTACAAGTTAGCCTTCTCCAGTCACCCTTCTCTGCTCCAGCCCAGCCCTGCCATCACTGCAGCCACTTCTCCCCCCGGCAGGGAGGGGGCGCCCCAGTACCTGAACAGGGCCTTCTCTGCTCCCAGGATCTGTACAGTGGAGGCTGGGTACTTGGCCAGGTTGGTCAGGCTGCCTGCATGAGAGATCAGACGAGCTCCCACCTGAAGGGCAGAAGAAAATATTGTAAGTCACAATCACATCCATAGTAGCATGGGAGGGTTCTGTTTTGTTATCATTTGTTTTCAGCTAAAACTTGTGGAAAGGGACCATCAGCACCAGATGGAAGATTCAGCACAGAGATTCAGTGGATTGACAGATTGTGGTTAAACATCATTGGTCCCGTGTGTAACATAATGACTTATGATAATAATAATAGACTAGACTTAAAACTCACCACTTCTCCGATCAAGGCTCCCAGGTTGGGCGCCACCTGGCTCATCTTGGAACGCAGGTACTCCTGTAGCTCCAGCCGATAGGCAGCCAGAGAAACCACGCGGTTAGAGAACCTCTCTATGTTTATCAGGTCAATGGGAGAGATGTCCATACCTGAAAGGACAAGTCAGGAAAGAGGGTGTTGAGCAGACAGATACCATCTTCCATCTATCAAGTGTTTGTGGTATATGCCATACCGGTTGTAATTTTTTAAGTTGGAGCTAAGCGTGCTAATATTAAAACATGTCCATGGCCACATTTTGGGTTGTTTCTCCCGACAGGATCCGCAGTGAAGATTTGTGCCTTCACTACAGGTTTATGAGAGAGTTACTTTGCCCCCCTGTGTTAGCCACCAAGGACAATTATTAGTCCAGGATGCGCAAGAAAGGGGCACATTGTGTTCCCTAATCTGGTTTTGATTGTCCTGTGTACTGACCCATGGAGCTGCGGGACGCATCCAGGATGGCCTGGGCCTTGGCACTGTCCATAACCACCTCCTCCAAGCTCTCCAGACTCGCCTCTGACAACTCCTTTCTGTTGCCAATCAGCTGGGCCAGGCGGCAGTATGTTGAGTTGTCTGGCACTACCTTGATCAGCTCTGGGAAGTGGTAGCCATACCATTCACTAGAGAGACAAAAGCAAAAACACAATTGTCAAATCCTACTCAAGTCAGAAGTATAAACTTTGACATATACTGTACAGAGCAGAACTCTACTTAATAGCCTACAAGTGCATCCTCCTTTAGCCAGTTCAAAGTATTTTTGATCTGATGGAAGCCCCGCTCCTTACCGGACTCGCATGGAGAAAGTGTTGATGTCCTTGTCCAGCTGGTCCAACAGAGCAATTGACTGTATGATCATGTTATCTGCCCTGTTGACATTGAATTTGACCTTTGCTCTGGAATAGCTGTGGCCCAGACCCAGCTGGGCCTTGGAGGCGGCCAGGGCCGTCAGCCCCTTCACCAGGGAGTGGAAGTGCAGACGCACACCTGAGAAGACAGATACAGAGAGGGGTTTGTTGGAGTCAAGTACGATGGAGGTAGGGATCAACAAGCCATCGCTGGCTGTTCAGATTTTCAGTATGAACCATCAGGGGAGTCAGGGTCACAAGATCGCATCACAACAGGCCAGGTCGTATCCCTACCAGGATTCTACAAATCCTGTCATTATGCCAATCTGAGAAGATTGTTTGTAATACATGACTATAGCTGATGGAGAACAGTAATAAAAGTTCCTCAAATCTGAGTAGGCCTGAACTGAGCGACCACATACACTCCTTACAGATGTCAGGCAAACGGGCTCCTCACCTCTAACTATCTCTGCCACCACCCCACCGGTCTGGATAGACAGAGACAGCTCCTCCTGCAGAGCTGCTCCTATCTTGCCATCAGACACCCCCAACACAGCTTTCTTCTTTCCGACACGGGGCAGGTTAGTCTCCAGGAACAATTTCAGGTCAGCATGAACCACACCTGCAAGTGGAGAGACAGACATTGAAATATTTGCATGTACTTGACATCAGTAGTAGTCTAGCTCTGATTGTAGAGCGGTGCAATGCCAATGCATCTCACCTGATGATACATTCAGGCCAGCCAACCTCTACACATTCTGCATAACAGCTCAGTATTTTGGGTTGTCCCTATACACCAAATGATGAATTTGGTTTTTTTGACCCAACTACCAAAACAAAAAAGTGGCTGAGACAAGAAACCGAGCTGGTTGGCAATCAAGTCCATCACATTCCGTCAATGCTGTGTCTGCACCCCGGTATGAGGATCAAAGTCAAGATTAACATGAAATAAAACATGTCATGGTCGGTGTGTCACATATGTCATGGATGTATTAAATATCTAGATTGATAATCTTGAAGAGCAGACATACTGCAGTTTGTTACAGCAAAACTTTGTCCAAGGTTGGCAGGTCTGTACGTTCATCCAGCAAAACAGTTCTACTTACTGAGACTTGTAATGTACTCTAAAAAGCCTGGCCCAGATGTTCAGGTTTTACATTATGGTGTCAGCACAAACATTCAGTGGATTGACAGATTATAGAAACATCATTACATCTGGGCAGACTAAATTATATATATTTCTATATTAAGTAGAAATGGAACTCACCTTCAGAAATTGCATTCATGTTTTCCAGGGCAGCTTGTGCCGACTTGAAAGGAAAGAAGGCAGCCAGGCTAACCATGCTGTTGAACTTCCCGATGCTTAGAACACTTTCCTCGACCTAAAACAGGAAAAACGTGATTTACTTGACACTGAAGAAAACAAAAAGAAAATCAGGGTTCAACCAAAAGTGGGGAGTGAGGCTAGAGGACCCACCTGAGGCAGCAGCATGCCGATCTCCTCCACCTCTTTGATGGCGAACAGAGCGTACCCCGCCGCATGCTCAAATAACACGTGCAACAGCACCTTTGGGAGAGAGACACAATACGCCAAGAAATTAGCTTGCCAGCGTTTAACTTCTCGCTATAGCAAAAATACATTGACTTATTATGCTAACTACCATTAGCCAACTCCCACGTGGCAACGTTAAGGTACTTGGCAATGTTGCCGCGTGATTCCCAGAACTGTTCGCCACTTGGTTACATTCAGGTCACGCATGCAGATATTCAATTACGAGATAAGCTTAGCTATTCAGATTAGTGACATTTCAATACAAACTAACGCAGCAGATAAACCAACAAGTAACTTCTGCTCTAGTCACGTTGTACCCACGTGTTTGAACGGTGCCGTGTAAGCTAGCCGAACAGCTAACGTTAGTTCCGGAAGGCCAACTAACTTAAGGGCAGCCGCAAATACAAGATCCAACGTTTTCATGCATTAATACGGCAAATAGCTGTTCATGTTTCGTTATCGTGTTGGCAGTTTTTAGTTTAGATTTAGGGCTAATTAGTCAGCTAACAGTAGCTAATGTTAGCTATATGGGTGGCTAATTTCCCAACTCGTCATGCTGACGAGGCCTACAAACCAACAATCCTACAAACGCATGGAAATTGCTATTCCTACACTCAATGCATGCAGTCTAGAAAATCATTTCGATAGGGTCCAATACTGAAAACTGTTTGCAATTAGCACCAAGTACACCACATTCTTACCATGATTAGAAAAAAATCTTTCCTGCGACACGCCACGCGCGTCCGCTCCTCTGCTTCACTTCGACAGAAAGAACTCACTGACTTCAGCAAACTGCCACATGATCACACCGCGAGAACTACCATATATCGCGAGACGTATCCGGGATTTAGCCTCCAATCTGCCACCTGCTGGTTACAGAAAAGAGTCACTTCGTCACGTCAGGGAGAAAAAAGGAAATATTACATGTTTATTAGCAATGAAATAATGGTAAAAAAAAAAGAGAGAAAGGGTAATCTATGACGTCCAGTCAGTGATCATCATTTGGCAAACAACTACCAATATCAACTAAATTCAATTACATTTCCATAAAAGCATTGATAACAGTTGTTTTTTTTAATTTAGAGACCTGACAACCTTGTGGTAAGTGCTATAGAAATGATACAAATAATCATGTACTCATATACTTGAAATGCAATCATTCAGATACAATGTCTACAATGTCTACAATGTACTTAATTGTCAACTGTTGCATTCTGACAACAATGTAATCCTAAACTGAGAACTGAGGTATCATGCAGGAAAAAGGTTAAGCGTCATATCTGGAAACAGCACCATAAAAGTCCTTTAGAGTCATCGGTTTCCAAGGAATGGATGCATGTGGGTCTGGTTGTACAGAAATAGAAATTACTGCCATGTCATAAATGTCACATTGTATTGGATATTACTTAAGAGTTGAGAATTTATGACTGAGCTCTTTGGCCAGATAGTCCTTTGCATGTTGGGAGTTGCTTTTAAAATAATGATTAAGGAGCTGAACACACACACACACACGCACACGCACACACGCACGCACGCACGCACGCACACACACACACACACACACACACACACACACACACACACACACACACACACACACACACAGTTTCTAGTTTTTTAATTATTGAGAAAATTCACTTCCTGAATTGTATGAAGGTTAATCTGCCAAAACCCTGATGTCCAGGATCATCACAATCATATATCCACAGTGAATATGTGTACAACATCTACAGTACTTTCTACATGCAAACCACTGAATAATATCCAGACACCACTGAACTACTCACCAATGTGTTATTCAGAGAATCTCGTCAAAGGCCTAGATACAATGTTGACAGCTTACTGCCCTAATAAAAAGCAGGATTCCTGAGGAATATCTGTGTTTCCATGGGTCTGGAGGAGAGGCCTTGAAGTAGCTTGGTGAGGAGCGGATGTGAGGGAGGACAGTAAAAAGCTTGTTATTAGGAGAAGGCTTGATATAAAGGCTGACTGGGGCAAGCTGACGCTCAGACCAGCATTGTACTGCTCATCTTAAAGCACACTTCCCTAAGCAACTGACCAAGGCACGTGAGTATAACTTTCTTCTCTCTCTCTCTCTCTGTCTCCCTCTGTCTCTTTTTGTCTCTCTTTCTCTCTCCCTCGCTCCCTCTGTTACTCCTGTCATCCTACTATTTCTTGTCCTTTTCTCCGTTCGTCTTTGTGTCTTACTTTTATAAGTATGGCTGGTTCTTTCTAGCTTCTTATCTCTCTTGTCACTGGGACAGTTTGTTGTTTATTACTACCACTCCCCCATTTCTCTCTCTTTCCCTCTCTTTCCCCCTCTCTATCTATCTATTTATCTATCTCCCCCTTGCATAATGACACAGGGTCCCCTGTAACTCTTTCCAATCCTCAGTCTTTGTTTCTGGCACACATGCGGTATCTCATGTCAAATGCTGTGCTGATCTATTTTGAGAGCTGAATAACTTTCCCACTGCTGAAAAAAACATCCCCTGCTTTCTGTAAGTGGCCTGGCCTCAGTGCCACTCACCCCTCTTCATGTGGGAGTACATATGCTCATGTGTATGGGTGTGTGTACGTATCTATGTGTTTGTGTATGTGCATGTGTGTGTGCGCGCCTTCAGGACAGAGCAGAATGAGCATGCGTGGAGCGGTGGCTGGTTGCGTAGTGCTGGTGTGCCTGGTGGCCCTGCTGGCTGAGAGGACAGAGGGACACATCACCTTCTTCAGCCCCAAGGAGATGATGCTGATGAAGGTAAGAGAATAATTTTGATAGTAGTATACAGTAGAGTATGACAGATACAGACTCATCAGTTCCTGTGAGTTCTGACTGTCATCTGCAGGTTTTTGGAGGTCCCTGGTTTCGATCCCAAATCTGTACGTAGTAGGAAAGTGGAAGTTGTACTAGTCTATTCATTTGTATTTTTAACAGTTTTGCATTTGGATATTGTGTGTGTGTGTGTGTGTGTGTGTGTGTGTGTGTGTGTGTGTGTGTGTGTGTGTGTGTGTGCGTGCGTGTGCACGTTTCTTTGCTATAGGAGCGGGAGGGTAGGAAAGGCATGGAGCCTAGGTCAGAGGATGGTCAGTTTGAAGAAGCTACCATCCAACAGCTTCCTCAGGTGGAAAGTGGTAGCAATCCTGTAAGAGCACACACACACACACACACACACACACACACACACGGATCACCATCTCCAACATCAGCGTCAGCATTGTTTTCATCTAGTCCATTGCCAAAGCACTTCCAAAGTCTTTCGTAACACTTTTTAAATACTCTCAGTATAAGCCATTTATCTTAATGCTCCCTGTGTGTGTGTGTGTGTGTGTGTGTGTGTGTGTGTGTCCAGGACAAAACAGTGGAGATTGCTGTCCGTCTGTCTGCCAAACAGTTGGATCATGTGGCCCCTGTGCTCGAGGAGATCATCCATGAAATAGTGGAGGAGCATGAGAAAGGTAGAAGTATATGATTTATGCATTTAAGTACTGGAGGCGCAGTCGCTGAATTTTGTTTTGAGCAGACAAACAATATGACCTTGCATGTTCTTTTTTTTTATTTTTATCAAAAGATGACAAATACAAGCCTCCACAGTGATAGTGTTTGATTATCTGTACATATTTTTCTTGGGACTCACAATGTTCTCTCACTATCTCTGTCTGTCTGCAGCCAAATAGTGAGACCACCGACACTAGGAGATAAATGCTGCACAAACTCTCCAATCAGCACTGAATGCACAAATGTTTTATCATGTTTTCATGAATCAATCAATAAAGGGAAGTGGTTGTATCACTCACTTGAGTTTCTCTTGTATGCCATCCAATTTCCACTCTTGGAGATGCACATCAGTTTCAACTGGCCACAGGGTGTCAGCATCTCTTCACCATACATCTAAGCCACTCACTTTCCTCATATTCTTCATCATTCTTCAATGAATGATTCTTCAATGAATGATGAAGAATATCATCACAAACACCTACAAATTGATTGCTAGTATGTTGGATATGATTGGTTCCACCAATACTTTGTAGAGCACATACAGCTCCATAAGTATACTAAGTTCCGTGCCAGTGTGGGAGTTATCACCCTTTAAAGGTAAAAAAAACTTCATCTTTAACTACAGCGCCCCCATTAGGCTTATTGGAGTCATCCTCCCTGGGGAAGCAGCACACACCATTATCTATCATTGCAAATTTGCATGTCTCTATCATGTACCATCTCAAGGTAAATTTAACAATGGCCAATAATAAAACATGTTTTTGTAGGCCACGCCCACATCGCCCATCACAACCCAAAGGCTAATAAGGTAACTCACCACTCATATTGCAGACAGGAGAAAATGAAACCGAGGGGCTCGCTGTTGCTACAAAATTACATCAAAACCAACAACATATTGTAGCCTACAGTCTTTTAATTTATTGGCATTTGGCAAACAACTTACGGTTGAATTAATGCCACCTACTGCATATTGAATGAAGATGCTGCACATGCTATTCCAGCCCATAGAAACCCTTGTCTGCTACAGTGGAAATGCAGTTATTGGACAGTTGAGCGAGACAGGAAGGATGGAGAGAGAGAGAGAGGGATGACATGCAACCAAGGTCCGGATTCAAAACCATGACGTCGCGGTTACATGGTTCTAGCCTTGGACCACTAAACTACCAGGACAGCCCAGTTCAATGGTTTTTAAGTGTAATTTAAGCATTTGCTAACATGAACAACATGGTTGTTTTTGACCACTTCAAATAGTTAGTCAATAGGTAGCATTGATCTTTACCTCACACTTTTTAAAACAGTTTTTTCTTCACAGTCAGTGTTGCCAGGCCTGTGGAATTGGGCTTGGGAATTATTATTTTCTTAATCAATTTAAAATAAAATAATTTACATCTGCCAGTGGGTTGTGCTTTCATGTGTTTATATGTGTGTCTAGTAACACAGAGCAATATCTTCAACAAGGCAAAATGTGTTGTGTAATTTATGGAGTCGTCACAAGATGGCACCAGTTATTATATGTAGTTAGGCCGTAGCTATGTAGCTAAGGCCACACTATTACCAGAATTACCAGAATACATGCAAAGTGAATTGGGCTATAAGACGCACTCTCCTGACCACTCATGTTGCCTTAATACTTGGATGCATTGTTCTGTTTACAACAGGCCCATAACTCAGCTCTCCCAGCATTTGTTTTTGAATGAGTTGCTGTACATGAACACTGTCATGGGTATGAGTTTTGCTGGGAAAATATATGTGCTTCAGTGGTTCTGTTCATTACAATTAATGGTTCTTGTTACAGTGGATTTGGTCCAACTGTACGTTCTGTGCAACATCAGACTGCTCTTGCTATTGTAAGCCAATAGTTAGCCCAACAAACATATTGAATATCTGCTGGGAAATGTTTGCTATGAAGTACGCAGACTGTAACATGCGCTTAACAAAACTTAGTTGTCTCCTCAAATAAGTCTAAGTAATTCCCTTATGTAGTGTATTGTGTATAGTCTGCTTGCCCATACTCAACATCTATTGCACACCCGACCGTCCTGGTCAGTGAAGTATCTATCTATCTATCTATCTATCTATCTATCTATCTATCTATCTATCTATCTATCTATCTACCCTCTCTGAGTAGCCCCTTAAGGTTTCTTAATTTTTTTTCCCCAAAAGGGTTTGTGGGAGTTTTTCCTTGTCTTCCAAGAGGGTCCAAGGCTGAAGGGTGTGTACCACCATTTATTGTTTTCACACTATGGACATTGTGAAGCCCTTTGGGACTGTAACCGTGATTAGTGGCTATACAAATAAATGTGATTTGATTGGATTAATAGAATAGATTTCTGTCCACAAAGGTTTTGCACACAGATATTATATGCCAAACCTCATGTCTTTATTATGTACCATATCATGGCAATTTGAGAAATGACAGAAGGAGAAGCAAGAAGAGGAAAGAGGAAGAAGATGATAAAGAAGAAGAAACCAGCACAAAAACAAAAGGGTCTCAGCCCTACAGGCTTGAATACCTAACAATACCAGTGCATGTTCTTGGTGGTTATTCAAACAATAAAATACATATTTCATTTGTATTACTTTCCTGTAATTAGTTCCTTTATAAAATATTACAGTTTCCAATCCTTCACATTGCAAATTAAATGAAAAATGTAATCAGAAATTTAAACTTGCAATTCATGATTACATTAAGTAAGTTTTTCTGTTTAGCACTCAACAGAGGTTTTTACTGCAGGAGAATGGAATTTGATCCCAATTCTGTTGACGTAATTGTTCAGAGCTTTGCTGTCAGTCGCTCACAGATTTCAAAGTCCTTGGCTGCGAGGGCAGCATCCCGGGCTAAAGGGGCAGGGAGAACCAGGGAGCAGTCGCTGTCAATAAACTTCCCAGTTATCCCCTCCATTTCCTCAGCCACTGCACAGTAGATGGTGGTCACAGCCCCCTCCTCTGATGACTGAGATGGAGACAAGAAAGATGGAGAGGAAATGGGAGTCAAAGAAAGGTATACACATATCACTACAGTGTCAAAATCTAATATACATCCAGCTAAGGCATGTGTAATTTCTCTTGCCCTGACATATATCTATGGGGGCCAGTGGTAGCCTAACGGGTAGAGAAGCAGGGTTTAGTCCAGAAGGTCACTGGTTTGAATGCCCAGACTGGCTGAAAAAACACACAGATGGGGAAAGTGAAAGTGAATGTGAATGAGTAGGCATGAAGGGCCATGCTGAAAAGAGTATGCATGCTCAGCAAACGCAAAAGTTCCCTCAAACTAAAGGTGGAAAAACTGTGTATTTTGGCAAATGAAGAAAGTTTAAGTGAAAGGAGTATTAACAGTTCTAAATGTACGAAGTCACGCGATAAGATGCAACATATTATCTCCTTGCTGATTCCAAATGGTTGTTCAAAGGGAAATGTTCCATATCAAAAGTGCAACAAACTGCATGCGGAAATACACACAAACATTCACCCAATGGGTAGAAAATGGCACTAACACTCCTGGGGTTAGGGGTTAATTTCCCACTGGGTCTGCCCATGCTAGAAATTGTGTGTACACACACACATAAGAATCTTCCACAGAAAACAAAAGATTACACCACTGCTGAGTAACTTTCCACCATGGTTTTCTCACAGTGGAACATGTGGTAGTGTTTAGATTTGTTGTGGGCTGGTGAACTCATTGCTTTTCAAACAGAGCTTTTTACAAAAGCTGGTGCCAAGCAGTCCCACAGAGTCAGTCGGCCTAGAAGTCTACCCATATACCAATATATATCATATATAAAATGTATGATCAAAAATGTATGACATTATGGGTCCTCATTACATTACAGTCATTTAACAGATGCTTTTATCCCCCAAAAAAATTGAAAAAATCTTTGGATAAAATTGAATCCACAACCCTGAGACTGAGAGTTTCACGCTCTACTGACTGAGGTGTCCAGTTAACAGTTAACTTAGGCTATAGTAGTCTGAATGAATGAATGATATTAGGCAATGAAATATGTAGTTACATGGATATTGACTCTGCATTAAAATACAAAGAGCACTCACCTTGAAAAAGAAGATTCCGACTAGGTTGAAAAGGGCTTGAACAATACAATTATAGTGTCGCAACACACCTGTCATAACAACACCAGGGTGGACAGAGTTTGCTGTGACACCTATCACACACACACACACACACACACACACACACACACACACACACACACACACACACACACACACACAAAAGATACACACACAACAAAGTTAGATCGATACATAGAGATATTATAAACAATTTGCAAGCAGTTTGCAAGCAGAACCCTTAAAGGTTCCCCACCAGGAACCCCACCAACTCTAGCATTGAGAAAAGGTTAAAATGTCCCCTGGAGGTGCATGACAAGTAGGACATGTTCTCAGAGAAAGAAAGAAAAGATTCTTTGAAGAACCAAAAGGGATAGAATAGAAACTGCAACAACTGTGTACTAATTAGTAACAATCATGATAACCTTCTTGATTTTAGCCTACCTGTCCCCTGTAGCCTGCGCGCTAGCTCATTGGTACAGATGACGTTGTGTAGCTTGGTGTGGTTGTAGACATTATCCATCCTGTAGATGAGGTTGTCACCACGGAAATGAGAGAAGTCCACTTTACCCTTCCAGTGGTTGATTGAGCTGACAGTGATGATCTGCGCCGGAGCTGATTGCTTCATCAGGTCTGGAATGAGACAGAGACGGATAGAGAGAAAGAAAAAGAGACGCAAGAGACAGACAGAATATCATGAAAGATGAAGGGATGTCATGCAATGCAAATGTCAAAAGGTTTCATATAGAACACCCACCAAAATTCCTGTACAAGAAAGGGATCACAACGTCTTACCCAGCAGTAAGTTGGTAAGAAGAAAGGGTCCCAGATGGTTGGTGGCAAAAGAAGCGTCCAGCCCATCTTTGGTCATCCCCCTGGGTAGGCCTAATTGTAGAATCATTACAAATTAGGATAGGATGGACAGATTTATGTATGAAGAAGGGATTCTACACTCCAGGAAAAGTATATTAATTTCCCATATTACAGGAATTCAAAATGTCCTCAATTTATAATATATGATCAAAAATGTTTAAGGAAGACAATGTTAAAATTTGATATTGTTTGGGTGGTTAAATAAAACCAAATCTTATAAAATAATATAAAATAAAACCTTTTTTTTACAGACAGGTTCAGACTAACGCACAGCAGGTTTAACTTAATTTAGAAGATCTGGTGTTGTCAGCCAATCAGGGTCCAGTATTGTGACTGTTCAACTGTTTAAATGAAGCTTAGCGTAAGTTCAATCAGGTTCAAGTTCAATCATCTACTTCGCCCATTCATATTTTGTCAGCAGGTACAAGGTGCTCATTTTTCATGTTGTTAATAAATGTAATAAATATAATTGTAAACCTCGCCTCTCGTGATTCAACCTGCTTTGAGTGCCAGATGGGTGACATTTATCACATTGCACAATTAGCAATGTCATTAAAAAGAATCATTAACAAGTATTTAAAAGTCAATGTAATAGAATACACTCAACTGACACTATCTGCATCGTCCTGATACATTAAACCTCACTCATTTGGTACTCCAACTAGACCAAAACAAACATAACGAAATGTTTGCAAATGTTGTTTGACCCTGGTGTTTTTTCTGATATGGACACGGTACTGTGACATGATTACTTTGAGATGGGAATCAAATCCTTTTAGCGGAAAGAAGGCAACATAGAAATAACAGAATGAAAAAAGGCAGTTTCATGCAATGTTCTAAGTGTAAAATGCTTCATAGAAAATCACAGGATCAGCCAACCACAGAATACTTGGAACTGGAAATGAAAAAGGTTTGACTTGGTTGGAAAGAAGCTTTGAGCAAAAAATGTTATTTGTTGTTTGAACTTTGAAATGAAAATTTAAATTGTTTGAGTTGTTGAGTTGGTTTTGCACTGCTTGACAGAAAAGGTAATAAGGGAAAGAAATGAAAGGGACAAGTTTTACAATGCAGTAATTGATGTGTTCACCAGGAAAAATATACGGATGGAGTAGCCTAGATCTACAGATTTGTGTACATTAGTGTACATTTGTACAGTGTACGTTTGGCTTCATATCGAATTGACCACCGAGTGTTTTATTGTTGCTGACTGAATGCAAGACAGAACAGAATCGGTCACTGTGCCATAATTAAGGATAAAGATAGTTGCATTGTAATCTATTACTGATTGTGGTAGAACTTATGTCTATATGTCGTGTCTTATGTCTTAATCACTATATCCCAACCTTTCTGAGTAATATGATTGTGTTGTACCCATCTCTAGTGCTAGTATGAGGTAATCCTAACTGTTACATTACTGTGAGCCCATACTGAAGGCCGACCCCATGAGAGATTCAAGAAACCTTCAATACCATACATATTGTTTAGTCTAGGTTGTAAATAACCTTGTAGATTTTTTAGAAACTACCCCCTCCTGTCTTTCTACCCCTTTATAATCACTGTTCAGACAGTTCTCTGGTAGAGATCCGCATACCATACCCATGTGTGTGTATCTCTCCTGAGCTCAGTATTGTATTCTGTGTTAATAAATGTTGCTCAAGTAATTCATGACTCAAAGACTTCTGTCTAGATCTGAATTTATTCAACACTGATGCTGAACATAGTGCTACTGGTGCTTAGTAGTTACATTTCAGAAACAGTTGTTTTGTATGCCACTCTTGTGTGTGATTCTGGTTCAAACTTGTTCACCGACGCAGTGCCTGTGGGTTTTGGGGGTACTACCTAGGCCAGTGGTTCACAGGCAATGGCCTCAGGTCTCGAACACTCTTCGGCCCTATCTGAATCTGTACCTCTATCAGCGAGCCTCTCACACCTATCCCTACATGCACGGCCTGTGCTTTCCTCACCTACTGTCAATATGCTAGGCGCTCCCCCCCCCCCCGTATATCCAAAGCCTGCTGGCAGGCATGCAATTCCTCGCCAGGTGGTTCAACCGTTCCTACCTGAGCCTGTTTGCCAATCCAGCCATAATATTGTTGCCAAAAGGAATAGCAAGTCTCTCCACCCGTTACTGATGCAGGCTCCCCATATGTTACCTCATCTGCCCCAATGCTGTCAGCTCACAAGAAGGGCCTCTTCACATCCCATGCGCACTTCCTCCTCCATTGCGTTTTCCTACTAGCATTTCGGCTTCTTCGGATCAGCGAGATCGCCACTGCTCCCAACCATTTTGACCCTCTGAGACATTGCCTTCTCAGACTCGCATTTTCACTACTATACTATAGCCTCCACCCAAGCTTTCGAGAACCAGATGCCCCTGCTCTAGACGTTGCCAACCTTCACTTACGCAACTGCTCCTACAAATTCATGCTTATGTTTCCAAGCCAGGCCTCCCACTCCTCCCACTCCTCCTCTTTTCCAGACTCCTTCCTTCTTCCCTATGTCCAAAAATAGGGACAAAAAACACCCACCTAAGATTGGTCCTGCAGAAATGTAACCTCTCTCACCACAGTTATACAGGGCATTACCAGTTTGGTAACACAGTACATTATATTTACCCTGAGCCATAGTATATGTAAGATAGATACATTACATTATACTACTAACTACACTACTAATGCTACTACTAGGTGAATTAATAGTAATAATTGTCCATAGCTGATCCTCACCTGACACCCCAGCATTGTTGACAAGGATGTGAAGAGTCTTCTCCTCCTCAATGATCTTCTCAGCAAACGCCCGGACAGAGTCCAGAGAGGATGTGTCCACCAGACGCAAGTGAACATCTGAGTTTCCTGTTCTGTTTTGGATTTCCTTAAGCGCTGCGCTCCCCCTCTCCTTGCTTCGGCAGGCCAGGATAACACGGGCCCCTCGATGTGCAAAGTCCAGGGCAATGAACTTTCCAATGCCTGAGAGAGAGAGCGAGAGAGAGAGAGAGACCAATATTGTATGACATCACCATCACAGGAAATAAAGGTAGCTAATTAGTCTACTAGGTGGCAGGCAGCAGAAAGTGGGATTTCGAAACCGAATACAATGTATCGCTTCAGAGTAAATACAAGCACACGGCTCATTGTTAACTTAGCTATAGAAAAGTGAAATTAACAATTACAATTACAAAAACAATTAGGCATATGAAGCATTTTAAAACAAGGACACGTTTTTAAAAAGTTTGAAGAAATGCAATTAGCTAAATCCCAAAAACGCAAAACATGCCAAAAGTGCATTGTTAGAATAACGAGAATTATGATCCGTATTTAAAAGTCTAATCAAGTCAACACACGGACGGACGGTGGTCACAGATGCAGACGATTTGATCGCCGTAGTGGGTGAGAGAACGCGGTGGTGTATAAACCAGCCTGGGCGCCATAAAACACAGTGGGCAACGTCGCTCTGAAGGAGGAGAGAGAGAGGAGGAGAGAACGCGAGAGAAAGAGAGAGGATGTTTTTATGTAGGCCTGCAGAATGATCCGCAATCGCGTATAAGCTATGTGGACAAGCGGGAAATGTCGGATAGACGCGTTAAAAATAGACTAGACTACAACAAAGCATTTTTTTTAACCATTAAAAAGAAGTGCCGGAGCGGCGCTCCGGTGCGCTCTTATAGCACTACACCCCTGATACCTGTCTTTAACAAAGTAGAAGAGTTTATTTGTGCATATAGGAGATGGAGCGCCACACGCAGCCATGCAAGCAGACAAGTGAAGGATTATGTTAAAAGTCAATGGAGCAATACAGGACCGTAGGGCTAGGGTTAATGTGTAATTTTGACTTGAGACAATTATTATAAAATAAGTCAAACGTTTATGAGTGCCTACATCAGAATGCGAAAGAACTCCACCTACCTGAATTGGCTCCTGTCACTATTGCGGTTTTCCCTTTCAGCTGGACGGTGCAGGCTTTCGGGTCCCACCGGCCTCTCCGCTGTGAGCGCACTACGAGACCAAGCAACACCGTGGAAACTACCCATAACGGGTGATAGAATATATCAGTCCAAACCCAAGACATCTCAGCACCTGTCAAGCACCTCTCACAAACACCCGCGGCAGTGAAATAACTATCAACTGAGACCTGGACACGCACGATAAGTATGAAGTCAGTCCCACCCCTCGAGGGTCAGGAATTAATTTCGTCTTCAAGTGCTGCCGGAAACAATAATTACGAGATGAAAGCGCAGATTAAATACCAGAAAGCACTGCTGGGAAAACTTTTCGGAGGAACCCAGTTGCCGAGCTGGATGTTTAAGAATCGGAGAGCATGTAGGCATGTCAATAACTGATGGTAGAAATGTATTACAGCCTTGATTAATCTAAAACTGTCTGAAATTATAGCCTATGAACAATGTCCACGCCTGTTTGGGTTTGTGCCCTATTTATGCCCCCACTCATGGTGCCCCCACTAAATTGGTCTGGACACGCTGCTGCTTCAATCCAAAAAGGGTACAGTTGGAGAGAGACTGCATGCTTGAATATATATTCAGTACAGTTGTATCATAGGAAAATACTTCTGAAAAGATACTTCATTCTAAATTTGATTGAGAGAAAATGTTTCTCTCTTTTCTTCATTTATCCCCACATAATCTTGGATTATGCCTGCACAGTCCCTGATGCCTCAATATCATCATTCTATTCTACAATCTAACATGCCACTTTCCCTCTGCATTGCTTTTAAAAGAATCGTTATTAGGGGGTCAATTTTTGGAGGGTTTTCCTTTGTATTGTTTTGTTAAACTGAATGGATAAAATAGGATAATATTCTCATTGTTCTCTTAAAGAAGGATGTATGAACCCACACTATATCAGCTACCTTTACCACCAGTTCTTTGTGGTGAATATTAAACTCACATTTAATGTTAACATGTGACAAATGCTACTCTCTCACACAAACACACGAGTGTTATACATTCCCCAAATGCCTCATTGTTACAACAGGGTGTGAGGACTCCAGTGCAGAAGAGACGAGAGCAGGCAGGACTGGATGGAAATCAAGGAATGGACGTTTAATATAATGTGGTAAAAATAACAAAGCCAACAAGGCTACTAAACTAAGCATTAGTCCCGTACAGACAATCGGGACCAAAAGAACAAACAACACTAGAATAAGCCTGAAGGACCACAGCTTGACGTCTTCTACTCTCAGCAAAGGTTGCTCAAGTGTCTGGTGGAGAGCACAGTTAACAGTTCAATCTCCCTAGGCACAGGTGAGAGCAATGAACCATAATTAGGAGACCAGGGGGGTGTTCCACAAATAAACCTTTGAACCTTACCGCCAGTGTCGGCTCCTTATCCAAACCAAGTTTTATAATTCTGACAGTTACAGTTACACAGACTGAGCAGCTACACAGTTGATCAAACGATTTCTAGCTTGCTCCCAATTGGAGGAATTGAAAGTGTTACTATCCTGTGTTACAACCATTCCTATAGCCTTGATTCTTTTTGAATAGTGAGTAATGTACTGAGGTAATTATGATACATAAAATATTGATGGCTGTCTTCACTATAGCCATAGAATTGAATGAGTTTGTAATGCCTGTATTATCTTTTTACCATATACTTTGTGGCTCCCACCACCCAAGCTGAAACTGTTACCTTTTAACACCTACCACACCCTGTGCCTATTGCCCTCTAGTGGTGACAACCCAAGTACACAAATATATACACTATAGATACATAACACCAGAATTGGCTCCTACAACACTAGACACGTAACAACAACAAATAACATTTTATTGGAAAAACAAAAAAACCCACAATAAAACTAACTACATTACAACAATCAAAAGATCAAGGAGGGCTAGAAGCACCCAATTTCCAACACTACTACTAAGCAAACCAATTACAATATTTATCAAATGGATCCATGCAACCCATCACCACCCACCCAAATTCCAAGCGTAGCGATCACAGACCTTTCTCGGTGAATCAAAAACCACAACTGGAAACACAAGGGGGAGGGAGAAACAAGAAACAAAAGTAAACTGGAGGCACAGCTGTGGCAAAACAAACACTTTTATTGGACGTACTTTGATCGGCGGATTTGCCCCTGCGGATTACGTGGCAGCCATAGCAGCCGTTTCGCGACTGCAGACCGAGGCGATCTACCGGAGCCATTCAATTCAAAATGTATTCTGTAATGGATGTGATTAAAAAACTGGCCAACCATAATACTTAAATCGAAACACACTTAAGTAAAAACAAAATGAGTAACTTAAAACAAATATTAAAAAAGTATAAGTACACATAACAGCAAGCAATCAACTACAGTAATGAGAGTATTTGTAATTCGTTACTTTCCACCCTTGATGTAAAGAACAATTACAAGGTTGAGAAGTACAACAAGTAAGCGTATAGCCTGCCACGCTGTGGTCATTATGACTGACACTAGCTCATGAAGTTCATGAAGTTCATGTTCATGAAGCCACCAACGCGATGTGTTAAATCCCCGATGACCTGCTCCAGTCTCGTGCATCTTTTCCAGACTGTGTTTTTAATCTTTCTGTTAGTTAGTTTATAATCTGTATCACATTGTTTCTGTAACATTTCTGCCCATTTCCGTAACATAACAATGTACTGAGTAATGCTTTTTGGAATACACTCTTTACCTCCTCTGAACAGGAATCTTCTGGTCTGTCTGAATCGGTAGGGACATCAGACCCATTTCTTTGAAATATGGCCCGTTCGCCCTTGCTGGAATTTTGCAGTAAGGGCAAGTAAGGGCATACAGATCTGGTTGGTATGTGCACATGACAATAGCGCCCACTGCCCAGTAGTAACAGGTTACATCTTTGCGGTCACTTCCGTTACACAGTAATACCATAGTTACTTTCCCATTTGGTGCAGGAAATACATAAGCAAGATTATTCATCTGCAATACATCGAACTATAGAACTATGTTCGAGGTCATATTGCTGGTTAAAAAGCGGGATATGGCAAGAATAAATATCGTAGTTGTATAACAATAATAACACAGTATTAATGAAATAGTATGGATAATAAATAATTCCACAACACTACAGAAATATATTTCAATTTATTGAAAATTATTGCTGCTACTGCTGCTGCTGACTAGTCATGCATTTCTTTTTTCAGAATTTAAATGTCCCCACTGGTTGATTCATTTATTAACATGTCTTATAATGAGACTTCACTGCAGTTTATTCAGTCTATTTGAAATCGCGTACATCACAAGCGGGGATGTGTTGGGCATTTGAAACCTAAGACTCTTATTTTGTATTACGTATGTTTGGCTATGGTTGTGGGCTTTTATTTTGAAGTTTTCTGGGAAGAAGTGCTTGCTCCTAAATTCCGGCGTAATTCCTGCTAGCTAGGGAAGTGCCCGTCAATCAAGTATAGGCATGGTGGCGCATACACACACACGCACACGCGCACGCACGCACGCACGCACGCACACACACACACACACACACACACACACACACACACACACACACACACACACACACACACACTTTCACCCCCCCCATCAGAAAGACAGGTTTGTATTGGTATATTAATGTTGAGTCAAGGCTAGGTTAAAGTTAGGTTGATGGCAGGCATTAGAGGGCAAGGGTAAAGGGGAGTTGAGAGGTAGGGGCATAGAGGCTGGTGTTTCCAGGACGCTGGAATACACTGTTGAGCCTTCTTGAGGTGTTGTGGGCCCAACTCAACAACACATCAGTAAAGGAAGGTGCCCACTTGATAACCCCAATGACATGCTGCATACCACTGTTGGCTAGGGTAGGTAACTGGTGAATGGTGCCATCTGACGAATGACTCTGTAGATCTATGGCGGTGTAGCCTGATGTCTGCTATGGTGTTCATTTGGTGGTGGTTGTATCATTTGTATTTTTTATCTGAATTGGGCTTCTACAAGTGTTATGGCACAAGGGATAGTAACATTTTGTCCTGTGTATTAATGAATGAGGGCTCCTTCCTTCATTGTCATCTTTGACAGTATGACAGCAAAACGTCCATCTTGTTTTGCTGGGCTTTCAAAATACAAGAGAAAACAGCCCGTACTTCACATAGACCCATACAAAAGTCTTATGAGATCAGACAACAACAATCGTCAAATGTATACAGAGAAAACTGTGTAAATCAGTCAGTCCTCCCGACGGACTCTTCGATGTGTCCCTCTCTGGCAGTAATGACTAGGTAGGCTCCACTATGTAATAAACTTGATTTGTGGCTTGTTTTATCAAACAACAAGCGATCAAAAAACGTGACGATGTCATTGTCACTTTCCACGACACATGGTGTGTCAGGATGTGTTTCACGGCATAATCTGACAGCCACCTTGTGCAATCTAAGACTATGTTAAAAAAAATGTGGATGTTTAGTTTAGATCACTACATGATGTAATTTTCTGTTCAAAATCAGGGTTCAGCGTTTGTTTGACATACGACCGCAGCGACGCATTGCTGAGATTTGTGCACGTCTACTGCTGCAGGCAAGTTTACCCATAAAACCCTGCTCTGCATAGACGTTTACTGCATCTACGCAGAAATATACTTTGGCCTGAATGCCTAAAGGCCGAAGTATGCTTCTGCGGGGTTAAGGTCAGGGCTTGTCATGCTGCATGACCCAACCCTTGTTAAGCTTCAGATCATAGACTGTTACCCTGTATATTCTCCTGTCCACAGAACATTGTTCCAATAGCTTTGTGGTGGTCCAGGTGGTCTTTGACAAACTTGAAACAGGCAGCAATGTTTTTTTATGGGGATCAGTGGTTTCCTCCTTCCTCCTTTCTCCTTTCTTTTGACCATGGCATATTCCACTTCAACAGATGTCTTTTTTTCAAGAGCAGACATGGTTGGTTACCAAACTTTGTGTGGGGTTTATATCACAGGACACCTCTAATCCACACCTGACTGTCATCTCATTGATTGGATCACCTGATTTCAATCACCCCCCTTCATATAAGTCATTATCCTAGAGGGGGTCACATCCAGCTGAGGCTGTTAATGTTTGAACAATATGTTGTATAATATTTCTGTATTTACATTTTATCATTTTTGTTCAGTAGAATTTTCAGTTTTCAATTTTCTGTGCATCGGTTTTCCCCAAGTAAGCTGACCCTGCTTGGCCAATTTTTTAAGGATTGATTTTAAGGATTGGAGATTGCTCAAGTATTCATTCCTTTTCATACATTCATACATTTTGAAAATGTATCTTATTTGAAAACTCTTTACACTGGTATTTTGCTTTCATAATAACAATTATGTTATTGTCTCTGGATCAGAAGAAAACTTTTGTATAAAGCTTGCACAGAGGACCCACTTTCAAAACCAACGTGACTTAGAATGAGATCTTTATCAAATGTGTTTTGCCTTTTGTGAGTGTCTTTTCATGAGTGATTTTTTTACTTCCTCTCTTTCATGAAAGGCTTTATCAATAGGTCTTTTTGTTTACGAATACAATAACTTTGGTGTCTTTATGTATCCATTGACAAGCTTGGCAGATATTGTCATGGAAATTTCCGTGAGACCAAGGGCTACAACTAGCCCTCAGTCTGACGGAAATTTCCAAGGGCTACAAGGGCTACAAGAGACCAAGGGCTACAACTAGCCCTCGGTCTGACGGAAATTTCCATGTCAATATCTGCCAAGCTTGTCAAATTGTCTAGTTAAGATTACACTGTGGTCCAAGATTGTAACAGCACAGTTCAGAGAGTTAAGGTGGTTCAGAATAGGCATTATGCAATGTGGTACTGTTGACTGAAGATGAAGAAACACAAAAAGGCAAATTCCGGTTCATTATTGCTCCACAAAACATCATTTGAAAGTCACATATAGTTCTCAAACTGATCCATGTAGGAAGAGGGATGACCATGGTAAACTTCACAGAGGAGGATGTTTCCTTGTTTATGAAGTTATTTCTCCTGTAAACCTGTACTTTTTGCAAATATGTATTCACAGAGACCATAAAAACTATACATATATACTATACTATACTATACTATACTATACATACTATAAATAATCTAATATAATATAGACTGATTTTTCAGCCTCTGCCCCATCGGCCAAGTAACCCTCTTCAGACTTTGAAAAACGATTGGAGACTGCATGTATATGGGCATGTCAAGGGGGAGGGGGTTGGGTAGGGGCTATAAAATGTCGACAGACCTCACGGGGTGGAGTGTAGAGAGAAGCTTGAAAAGAGGAGGAAAACAGACAAAGAGACCTGTTTGGTTGAAACAAGTTGAATAGGGGAAGTGTCTCTTGGTTTCTTCAGGAAACTGTGACAAAGTATTCTGAATTTGAGCCTGACTTTTGCAAAGCAGAAAAGCAATCAAAACAAGAAAGAGGAGAAAGAAAGAATGAAAGACTTGGTGCAGTCAGTGGAACTGGGGGGTCCTCAGCAGGAAGGGGGCTACAAAACTCGATCCAAACTTTGTCTAAAGAATGAGCTTTTACGTGTGGGACTTGCTGAAACCCTCTGCACATATGTCATGATGGTAAGACAAAATTCATTTTTTAAAAAGTCTGAAAAATTATAGTATGCTATGGTTGCAATGTGTTGTAACAGCAAAAATAGTCCTTTCATGCCAGAAATGTGATGACGTCTTGACTTTTTGTTTACTTTGTGTTGAATTCTGTGGTATGATAATCTGTAAGAACCATGTGTCATTGATTATGAATGTCATGCTCTTGACCCTCTTATAACATGGTCATGACTTCCACCCCTTGCACACATTTGCAAGCATGTTCCCCAGTCACATGACAGGGTCAGTGGGTGAGGATTGGTGGAGTCTGCATGAACCAGGAAATCTAGTGTCACCAGAGGGATTGGTTAGTGGTAGTGGGCCACATGAGAGGGTTGCAAGTCACATGTTGCCCACCTGTTACACTGTAAACCTGAATATGTAGAAATTACTTGAAAAAATGTAAGCAACCTGTTGCCTTAAGTAATGCATAGTTGAGGGGTTATGTTGGATATACTTAGAGACCAAGAACTAACTGTTTAAGTTCACTGCACTCATGTCACTGTTGAAATAACTTAGAATCTGTTTTTCTAATTAATCATCTCCCCATTTTACTTCACTTAATTTAGGTTAGCATTAGTCAACTTTTCTAAATTATTTATTTTCCTCCACTTATCTAACTCATCTTGTTTATATATATATTATACATATCATATTCATTTCAATCATTTATTTAAACTTCATAACAAGTAAAACATCTTCATATAGAAATAGGCCATCCTCAGTTTATTTTTTCATTTTTCATGTGTTCTCCATAACCGGAAAAACAAGTGTACATTTTCAGGTTTTCCAGGTTGCATGGGAACCCTGAGAAACAATGCAAATGTACAACTCAAACTGAGGGATATTGTTGGATGAAAGCACCATGCTTAACATGCAGATGTTGCCTTCTCTAAAAGGTTGCTCTGTTGAACTAACAATCCAGCTTCTGATCCAGTCTCTTAGAGCCTGGATGCCTCCACAGATTATCGCACAGTGAAGCAGCTTTTGAGATGGAAAATTATTTCATAATGTTAAGGTTTCCATTTCCATCTGATGTGGCACTTGAATGAATTAGAGAGGTGTGGAACACCTGTACTGTGTGTATGACCTGGGTTTTGTCACAATCATACAGTTTCACATACTGGTGATGGTCAGCACAAAGGAAAAACAAACTAACCATTTGTATTTGAACACTGTCTAATGAATTCACATGACACAAACCTCTATCTTTGGACAACTATTGGCTATGCTACACATGTTAAATGCAACCACCCTCTGAGACATCTCAGTGGTGAAAACTCAGAAAATAAAACATTTGCATTTGCAAATGATCTTCAAACGTTTTTATCCACTGTACTTACCACTGTTAAAGAGGTAGACGTGTTGTACAGTTTCACTTACTGCTGGTCCTTGAACTTGGTTCCTTTTCTTGAAGGTTAACTATTAACTTTTAACACTGTGTTCACATGTAAACACATTGACATGACACAAAACCTTTGGGGGTAAATGACTACTGTCTATGCTATGTTAAACGTAACCATTCTTGAGGCATCTCAGTGATGCAAACCTTTGTGACGAAGACAAATTATTGAACTCAGGTATGGATATGTTCTGAGCACAAAATTATTCACTAGGCATACCAAAAGATGACAGCCCATAGGGAACTTGTAATTGCAAGGTGCACTATGCATCTTTGGGAGAAATTTGAAACTCAATACCAGTATATTGTAACAGTATATTTTCTTAACAGAATATAAACTGTCCTCAGAGAAAAATTGGTTCCCTTGAACCCTGTTTGAAGCAAGAAAGCTGCTTAGACAGTTACTGTTTCACCGCTTCGTTTACATGCACCACGTGAAACAGTAACTTCATAAATAGCCTTCTAGTATCAAATACTGATCGAGGGAAAAATTGCTCTCCAAAGCTGCAGAATCTACAGAATTTGTCCACTGTAAAGCTCTCATTGAATCCTGCCAGAGAATGGGCACCCAGGTTATCAGCTGCCACATATAAAACCGTTCCTTTGACACTTGATCCTTGTTGCTCAATATATACACTCATGTTGTTCCAGTGAAACAAGGTCTTGAATAAGAGGGTGCAGAATGTTTGCATAACCACACTCTTTTATAGTGGAAGTATTACTTAAGAGAGCAAGCTGGATAGTCTTGAATGTGGAACTAAATTTTGTTAGTATATTAGCAATCACCCAGTATAGAGCACACACTTTATGTTACTTCTTAGATGTCCCCAAAGGATTGACGATTTCAAAATCAATGTAAAGGCCAAGAGCAATTGCACACTCACCATTTGTAAGACGGCCATTCTCTTTAAAATCAATGAGCCACAATGAACAGAAATGAACCATCTAGGCTGTACTCAGGTTCTGTACTCATGTGGGATTTGTTCTTGTTCTGATACAGCTTTGTTTAAATATCTTTATATCTATCTTTATCAACCACATATTCAACTGGCATTACCAAAGGAAACTGCCTTGAGACATATGCTGCTCTTAATTTAGAAGTTGCCAAAGAGCCTTTACTTTTCCACAGAATCTTGTGATAATTTTACTGGCTGACACAGCACTAACCATGTCTCATCAATGTGAGCATAATACTTGAGAACTGCCTGAACATTATTGTGCAGTAGCTACTGGTTGTGACAGCTGACAAAGCTGTTGTATAACTTCCTGCACTTATGTATGTGAAGGATAGCTTGCGTCTTTAAAATTGTGTCTCGAGGTATTCAAGATCTTCATCACTGGATTCTTCCTTTTAGTCAATCTAAATGTTACCAAACACTTCTAATTTCCACAGGTTTAACATACAGATGATGCCTTCTCTAAAAGTTCTGGGTGCATCCACAGAAGCTGGATTATAGTAGTGTGGCAACTCTTTAATCTAATTAAAAATGAAAGAAAGAAAGAGACAGGTCCACATTCAGACAAAAAAAACCAACACATAAATTACAATGATCAATGATCTTTCAACCTGTACATTGACATCGGACCCAACATATTGCAACATGCGACAAGCTGATTATATAACATCTGCCAAAGATTCACCAACCTTTGTCTGTCTGTTGGCGCACAACAGTTCAGACAAGAGCTGCCCTAGCTGTGAGGCCTACCTTTGTTCAGAAGATGAACAAGCTTACCTATTGTGCTGTTCTTTAGTATTTTAGCTAATTGGTTGCTCAATGTGCACACTCAACACTTATTTTTCGTGGGCCCAACCAAGGCCATTGCATCCTTAAATATCATTGGTTACTTCCCTTGTCCAGTGTTATGATTAGCTGTGCAAAAACCACACAAACTAACCAAAAATAAAAAGGCGTTGAACTGATCTTTCAGAGTGTTTGCCTGTGTCTGATTGGTCCTCTCTGTGTCCAGGCGTTTGGCCTGGGTTCTGTGGCCCAGGTAGTGACAGGACAGGGAGTGTTTGGACAATACCTCAGTATCAACCTGGGTTTTGGTCTGGGAGTTGCTATGGGAGTGCACATTGGAGGGAATGTCTCAGGTATGACAGCCCAACCCTTCCATGCATTATGGACAAAAAAAAATCCTAAAATCAAAAATCTCAATCATTATGTAGTTCACACGTTTTTTAAATTATGATTTGTTTTTTACTCTCTTTTTTCCATTAGGGGCTCATATGAACGCAGCTGTGTCATTCACAATGTCTGTGTTTGGCCGTCTTGCATGGAAGATGCTGCCTGTCTACGTTTTCGCCCAGCTATTGGGGTCATTTCTGGCAGCGGGGACAATTTATGCTGTCTACTATGGTGAGGCTATACTGCATGTACTGCCACACACAACACTATCATGAGAAATACATACATTGCACCTTGCCCCTATATAATGGTCTTTTTATTTGTAGCATACATCTAAGAGGATCTGTTTTGTTGCTGTTCACAGATGCCATTAATGACTACTGTGGGGGGAATTTGACTGTAACTGGTCCAAAAGCCACAGCTGGGATCTTTGCCACCTACCCTGCATCGTACCTTTCCTTACAGGCTGGATTCATTGACCAGGTTCCCATGAAATTTGCATAGCACACTAACCCTTTGCTTTTTTTAAATTTGCCTACAGCGATCCTTACATGTTTGTATGTGTGGTATCTGTCCTGTGTGCCTCAGGTGTTTGGCACAGCCATGCTACTGCTGTGCCTGATGGCGCTGTCTGACCAGAGGAACAAGCCGGCTGCGGCGGGGAGCGAGCCTGTGGCAGTGGGTCTCCTGGTGATCCTCATTGGCATCTCTCTGGGCAGTAACAGCGGCTATGCCATCAACCCCACCAGAGACCTAGCACCCAGGGTCTTCACTGCCTTGGCAGGCTGGGGAGCTGACGTGTTCAGGTAAAGAGGATTGATGCATTTGTTTTGGGGGGAGGGTGTGGTTCAGCTTGACAATACATGCAAAGAAAAACTGCTTAGCTTAAATTCATGCAAACACATTCTCTTTTACATGATAGGTTTGTGAGATAGCGCTCTAATTTTTTATCCTTTCACTATCTTGGTCTTTCCCTGTGCAGGGCTGGGAATGGGTGGTGGTGGGTGCCAGTAGTTGCCCCCCTTGTAGGAGGTGTAGTGGGTGCTGGGCTTTACAAGGTCTTTGTGGAACTGCATCACCCTTCCCCTTGTAATCTGAGAGGAGAGCTGGCAGAAGAACCAGAAGAAACTACCCCTCTGGAGAAAAAGAAAAGCATCTTAGCTGATGTGTGTGTATGACACCCCCAATTATGTGATCTGTGCGTGTGTGTGTGTGTGTCTATATATGTGAATGTTTGCATGCAGCTGAAACATTCAGTGATGTTAAACTGGTAAACATAGACCAAGGTGCATTGCTTCGATAGGGAATGTGAGCATGATTTACATGGAAAAACTGGAATTTGATTTCATCCAAAAATGAGGAAAGTCTGTTTAATCAGAGAAAACGTCATATTAACCAACAATTACCCAACAGCAGGAAAGACAGCGAGATATCAGAATCCCACCTCAGCTGAAGTTACTCAACTGAACTCAAATTACTGTAATGAAGAAAGGCTGTAGCACAGATAATATATCTGGAAAATATTACATATTTTGGGCCAGGGTGCTGACTACAACTATAGCTGATTTCTTAAATTTCCTGTGCAGGGAGGCTTTCTGTATGCCCTGCACTCTAAAGCCTGCAGACTGTTGGCAGTCAGTGTAGTTAGCAAACTCATTGGCAATACCAGCTGACATAACCGTGGAAGAAACCATGAATATCATCTGACATAACAGACAAACACTGATGTGAATTCAGACACTAGTGTGCCTTTATAAAAAATAAATACACAAATGCTATACATTACACTTAAATAAATATAACTTATGGAAAATACATTCAAAACAGAAGGAAATTGCCCCCCAAGGCTTGAAAGGGCAGCAGCACATCCAAAGGAAATGTTCATCTCCCCCACAGTCCAGCACACAACAGCTTGTAACCGAGGGGGTGTTCATGCCTCATGATTAAGCACCAAAATACTTACACCCCTCTTAATGAAGTCTAGATTAAATTGTTGATGTCTTAGTCAATTTGGTCATGATCCCAGCAACGTGCTTTTGGCATCAAGAGCTAACTGGATATAGAAAATTAATGTTGTGGCCAAAATGTCACTTAGAATATCAAGTTCTGACATAAATCCATCAATATGTAATCATTAGAGTAGATATCATTATGCAAGTGATCATACAGCCTCAACCTTTCCTACATGCATTTTGGATAATGCTTGTGAAGTTTTCATGGAAGCACAGAATCAGTGGCATCAGAGAAGCACTGTAGCAATACATTGGCCATTGTATTGCCTTAATTACAGAAGCATAGCTTGTTGGTTCATTGACAGTCTATGGTAATATAACATTTTGTGGTTCAGATTTGCACACAATTAGCAGTGAAAGGTAAACAAAAATGCCTTTAGTTATTTTTTAGCCATGCAGGGCACAGCTTCCCAACCTTGGTTTTAGACAACACTGGAGCATAGGACTGCTAACACACCTAGTCCAGCTAATTGAGAATTCTGGGCCACTTTTGGTCATATAGACAGTGTGGTTGATTGAAATGTCTTCATTGGATGCGGACCTTCTCACCGCCTTGCCCCACTGTGTCTTCCTGTGCCACTTTGTCCCTTGGCAGTGCCCCCTGTGCTGCCCTGAGTTGACTGCTTCTTCTTGGGGGCGGGCACCTTGGCTTTGCCTTTGAAAGCCTTGGTCAGGTCCAGCTTGTTGAGGTGGGAATCACCAGCAGGATCAGCCAGGCTGAGCTCACTGCTGAAGGTCAGGGGCTGGTACAGGCATGCCCACTGCTGTGGAGAGAAGAGTAGACAATTTAAAACTGCAATATGTAGTTATATGGCGAAAACAAAATTACTCATAAAAAATATCCATCATAATTGCTATGCCTATCACACAGCAAAAACAATTTGGAACAAAAGGTAGCAAGAAATATCCTATAAAATGTTTCTATAGTAAATGTTTCTATTGGGTGTTACTGTAGGACCACCAACTCTTTTTTTTCCTAAAACTACATATTACTACTTGAATGGTGCACTTAGAGCTTGAGGCAGAGAGTAGATCTCGGACTACTGCTCCATCTAGCCACATGTAACTACCTGTGATCCTAGCATGAAATATAATTTATGCTCATCTGAGGCAGGGCTAATCATCACACTGTGGTTTAAAACCACATCTGATGTTCTTGAACACAAATGGCAAAGTTGACCACTGTTTTGCATGATAAGCATATAGTGTAAGCATATCAACCTTTGACTGCGGTCTCTTCAACTTTGGCAAAACTGGTGAAATGTATTACTATTCAGCCATAAGAGACCAAGAAGCAAATGCAGTGAAATAGGACCTTTGTGGTCCTATTGGTCAGGACCAATAGAACTAATCTATGTTTTACCTCAACATCGCAAATAGGAAGACTGAGATTATACTTTGTGTGAATGTCTTAATGTGAATGCTTTTAAGTTTTGGCTCATCTTATTCAGGTTTTACAGCCAACATTGTAGTATACTGTACAGTGAATGGAATAAATAAAATCTATTTTGTATACCTTAAACGGCTCTCTGTGTTATTAATAATACATACAACCTTACTGATACATTTTAACTAAATGCGGTTTAGAGAATTCTGAAAGACTGGAGAAAATGGATGGATGAACAGAAACAACGTAGATTTGCAGTAGGAAGTAGAAACCTAAGGTGTTCCAGGCATTTAAACCAGAACACATTGACTTTAAATAGGTGATTAGGGCCTGGGCCACTTCTTACCTTGGCCTGGGGGCTGGGGCCATATGGGGTGAAGGCATACTGCCACTCAGGCAGACCCAGGTGGGTGATCATCAATCGGTAGTAGGAGGTGAAGGTTGGCGTCAGATAATGCCAGCACAACGAGCGGTCCAGGAACCACATTTCACTTTGCTGGGCCACCACACCTGGTAAACATACATGCATGCCCAAACACCCACACCTAAATGAAATGAAAATAGTTTTGCCATAGGAAGGTAATATATTTATGTCTACAGAAATTGTCATAGTTTTGAGGAATACATTGATGATGATGGAAATGATGAAAACTAAAATGTGAAAATGTGGCTGTGAACAGAACACCTGAGCTGCAGTTTTTGTAGATCAGGCACACCTTGCCATTCCCACCACAGGAATCCAGCTCAAAGACACGGCTCCGAGAATCAAAATGGGGCGCAGCAGGACCACCTTCTGACCCTGCGGTATTATAGAAGCAATGAATCTTGAGTGAGTATTTACTTTCAATCAAATTTATATCCATTACCCTTATTTCTACACACGCACAGACTTAATAGAATTTGCAATTTTATGATTGATGAGTTAAGCGCAGATAAGGACCACATTAGTTGTACCACATTCTGTGCCGTTCTCTTCCCAATCCAGGTCAGCCAGAGTGGGTGCATTGGGAAGAGAGAAAAGTGATGTTGGCTGGACCAGTGGGCGCAGCCTAGCCACACTGTTGATCATCATGCAACCTACAGGCACGCACTCATCTGAAAGACACACACACACACACACACACACACACAGACACACACAGACACACACAGACACACACAGCCTGTTATGCTCATATCACAGACCTGAAAGCCTTACATATATTGGTCTTTATGATAAATTTGCTAGATCTGTGTGCAATTTTAACATCTTAATGTAGTTCAAGGTTCAAGGTTTTTTATTGTCATGTACACAACGTTCACAGAAGCAAAAGTGTGCAATGAAATTCTTGTGTCTCTTCGACACCTAACGCTAATGCTAAGACAAACAGACATAATTTAAAAAAACACAAGAAGTATAATAAGAAAAGTACAATGTTAGAAAAAGTACAATGTTATAGAAAAAGTACAATGTTCATAAAGTACAATACTAGAAGTACAGAGTTACAAAGTACAAAAGTTATAAGTACCAGTTATACTATAAAAATAATAATCAAGTATAACTGGTACTTATAACTTTTGTACTTTGTAACTCTGTAATTCTGATAGTGACATTTCAACGTGGATTCCATTTGTGAGATAAATGAAGAGCTGTCTGAGTGATTCTACGATATTATTACTGACAGATAAAAATGCAACTAATGAGGACACCTACTGTCTAATTTAACGCTCCAAGTGAGTGTAAATCCATCCGTTGTCAGATAGAAATCTCTCAGGTCTTCTGGCAGAATACAGGTGTTTTTCTAAAGAGGGAACACATAGGTAACATATATTACCTATGGCAATACTGGTATGACGCCACACCAAACCATGTCCTCCACTATATAAGCGCAAAATCTTAGCTTCTAGCTGTTGGGGAGGGTGTTTTTCCTCACTTGTTCCCATGACAGCAGACATCTCTTCTCTGCAGGCTCCCGCTCTGCGAAACGCACGTCGACCACACCAGGCATGTTCTCTGGCACAAAATATTCAAGGTTAAACAGTATAGTATAAAGTACAATTAGCAGTGTCATAGTAAATTAACAGTTTGGTTAATTTACACTGCCATGCATTATCATCTGCTAGTGGCAAGAAAACAGCAATCCGTTTGCTAACGTTAGCTGTTAGCTAACCTAACGTAGTTGCTACTAGTGTCATAGCAAGCACAAAGAAGAGCTACGCACCAAGTATTCGAGTAATGCCTAGTGTCAGTCTTTCAGCGACACCTTTAAAGGCTAAGCCTTCTTTGGTCTCTTCCATTTCCAGGATGGAGATCACAAAGCAATAGAAAAACCTTGACTCATACTCTGTTTTGTAACATCCGACAGACAGCTGGGATAACATACAGATGGGAAGCGTAGTTTTACAAGCGACATAGTATAGTTTTGACGCAAAATGGACAGCTATTTGAGCCAATAGAAAACTGCCATTTTCACATACCAACCAATTGTCTCCTCAGCTATGACAGAAAGGCGGGACTAGAATTGCTTCGCAACGCTTGGCTCCCTGGGAGTGGCGGTTGTTTCAATATGGCGGCAGTAGCAATAAGAAGAGAAGATTCAGGGATTTTTTGGATTAATGACGGTATCCTTATATTTAGTTTTACCTTGCCATGGAAAACGTACAAGTTTTAGAGAGAGTACCGATGGTATCACAAGCGTTACTTCTGTGTCAGTGATTTTTGTGAAGAAGATAAAAGTAACGTTACCTTACCCATTGCGGTTTTCCATCTCCCATTTCCTGGGGGGCTAACCTAAACTAGCATTAACACTCGTTGTTACTTGCAAAGATCCCGGTTAGCTAACTTAGTTAACTAATGCTACTCAGCGCAACAGAACAACGTTACAGCTATGAATACGTCTTGCTTCATTGCTGCCTGGTCGTAATAACAACATAACTCTTGTGATTTGATAGCTGGGAATGTTAACACCAATGGCTTTCTTTCCTAAACTTGTTTACACAGTATCAGATGAAGAACAACCTATGGTGTTTGTTCCTGGTGAGTCTCAGTGACATTCTTTAAGCACAACCTGAGATCTTCCTTTTCCCCCACAACTTGTCCACAAATAATCCTTTTCTTGTCTATGTGTCTAATTGTCTCAGGAGTGAACAGAGAGGTGAAGTTCAGGACGGGGCAAGGCAGTACCAGCAGCGCCAGTGAGAGAGGTACCAAGATGAGGGCCAAGGGTGGCTGTGAAAATAAGGCTGAGGCTCCATTGAACAAAGTTGGCAAGAAACAGGGCCCACTTCAAAGCGGTCCTTCTGTGGTTTATACCGAGGCAAAAGGGTTACTCCACCCCAATGTTGCTATAGCCCTGGAACACACCCCATTCCCAGCCAGTAGTAACTTTGTTCCCACGTCACAGGTAAACCAATAGCAATGTTGTGTATTTCCTGTCTGTATTTCCTCTTTCTCTCTCTTCCATGTAGTTAAAAGGAAATGTCTGAATATGTGGGAGAAAGCATGTGGGCAGTCTGAATACGCTGTAGGAAAAAAGCAAGGGTGTATTGTATGAAACTGCATCTCATCATCAGTCTCTGTCAGTGGTCTTATTAGTTCCTAATACCTTCTAAACATTTGTCTATATACAGGCAATGCCTGAGACCAGCAAAGCTAAGAGCCAGGCCTGTCTTAAGGACCTTTGTCCAGAGGATAAGCATCGCATTGCTAACCTCATCCAAGAACTGGCCAGGTAAGGCAGCTTATGACCGTAAGCTCTCAAGGCAGTGAGTGTTAATGTACATGTGTCTAAATGTAAAATTGAGCTGTGCTGCACATCTAGTGGAAAACCTTTTTCCATTGTTTATAAAGGACACATCCTCAGTAATAATATCTGATTTAAAATGTTTAATATTGCATCATATTATTGTGTTTGTTCACCATTTGTACTACTGAATACAGAATGTAGTCCAACTCTCCACTGTTATTTCCTGCTGTTCTCTAGAGTGAGCGAGGAGAAAGAGGAGTCAGTCCAGCGGCTGAGGGATGAACAGGAAACCTTTGAACGCAAGATCCAACAGCTGGAGCAGCAGAACGTGCTCATAGTAGAGGAGAGAGAGAGTATCCATTCTATAATGAGTTAAACAAGAACACACCAGTGTTTTATCCTATATTTCCTTAGTGGTGGTTGGGGGTGGGTGGGGGTGATTTCAATATCTGCCCCTTTCCCTCTGGAGTATGAAATGGGAGAAAGGATTCTATTATGTTTGCGACTTATTGAGTCGCTTATTTCCTCATAGTAAGATGAAAAATCTGTTTAAGTACAGTATATGACTACACTACACTATCATTCTCAGTGCTATTCCCCAGGACAGTCTGCAGGGGGCAGTGTTGACTAAGGTGAGATCAACCAGTTTGCTTCAAAAGGTGGAGAACCTGTTTGTTTCCTGCTGCAGATGTCCTCTCCCAGTGCTTTTAGCTATCCTTTGTTATATGCAGAATCGGTTTAATGGTTGAACCATGCTATCAAAAGGAGAATTTGGATTTTTCCAGTATTTGCTTTTGTGTTGTATATTTGTAGCCTTTCCTGGATGCTTGAGTGTAGAATGACAGTCAGATCAGGTTTATCACCAGCTGGTTGTTGGTTGTCTAGCAAAAGGTTTGCTATTGGAATTCCAGTTATAGTCTGCTGTTTCTCTGCACTCTGCAGTCCACCTACTGCCCTCTTTAACGATTCCACTCAGGTCAAACCAGAGCATGGCCAGCAGTCAATTTAGGTTGAAAAACACTGCAAAATATGAAGAGTAATTGACCCGGCTGGTAAATTGCACGATTGGCAACGGCGGCGGGGAAAATTAGGAAAGCACAACTCAATTAAAGGCACTTTGGCTCGGAGAGTTGGCATTTACACCAAACTTCTAAACTCTATTAAAAAGGCATTTGAGAGGAAAAAGTGTTCAGATCAAAACACCTCAGGGGGGGATAACGTAGTCTTTTAAAGTGCACGCAAGAGTCATGGAGGCGCTTCTCAGGCAGAAGGTTAAGGCACTTCTCTGAAAGGTTAAGGAGACACCAAAGGCAAAAATACTGAAGGAAAGTCTTGTCAAGTCTAATTCCATTACGCCTAGGCTATCAAACCAAGATTCAGGGTTATCGGGGTATAAAGGATGCAGCGTGATATCTTAGCCCTAAGCCACGTAGGATGAGAGGGAAAAGTACCCCTGTTATTTCGCGTGTTTAGCTGACATTTGGAACTGACAGGCATGCAGGCTTAAATGTTAGATTTTAGAAACGAAGGATGCCTTTTGTGCTTCAAGGCATGTTTGCTCGGACAGAAGTCAAGGTTACGTTGCTAACATGGCACACCATGCCACTTTCTGTATCCAGAAGTTCCAAGGCACAGCAAGTGCCACAGCTAATGACATTAATTTGGTTGAAACAATTTGGAGGGAATCCTTAGGCCATGGAGTGAGGGGAATTGCAGCCCTGTTAGGATGTCTCATTGAAAGATGTCTCAAGTTGGACTAGAGGAAGGCCAGTGCCAAGTCCTACATTTTTTACCCTCCCATGTTTTGGATGTGTAACATTCAGAGTCTAGGTTTGATAATGTCTCTGAAAATCATATTTTACTCTTTGGATTCGCTAAAGGCTTACTCGGCAGAGTAGCAATTCTAATCCTGAAATTACAAAAACAAAGTAACTAATTGGATTGTTTTTCAAAAATTGTATTCATGAATTATTAATGTAAAATGAATGAAGTTGCATTTGTAAAAATTCTAACCACAAAGAGCAACCCAACTTAATGGCCCAGGATAGAGCAATGCTTTTAATACATCCTCTTTAGTGTCTGACTTGATTCCTTGGACCAACTTACATTCAGATTTTTGTCATGCTTGCTGATAATATCTTTTAAATGGCAAACACCATTGACAATTTGCGTGCAAAGGCATTTTTTATAGGTTATAATTTACAATATCTTCTGAAATGTTTGGAAATTTAAACATCTTTCGGTCTTCACATGTTCATCTGTTTCATTTAACATTGCATGATCAAACAATAAGTATACAATTGCAAGTCTTCAAATGCAACTTGCCCCAGTTCTTCAATGTTGGAAGGATTCCTTTGACGAACTGCACATTTCAGGTCTCCCCATTGGTTTTCAATGAGATTGAGATCAGGACTCATCGCTGGCCACTGGTAGGATGTTATTTTGTTTAATAGCTTTAAAAGCGCTGATTTGCATTGCCAAAGAGCTCTAATTTGGTTCGTTCAGCAGCAGCCTCCAACTATAAAGCCCTTCTTAGTTCAGTGCCTGGCGTATGGTACGGGCTGAAACCATTACCTCAAGGTCAGCCTTGAGATCTTCGGATGTCATGCAAGGTGTTTTTTCAATGGCCTGCACCAACCTTTGACGACATCTGAGATCAATTTTGCTCTTATCACCACTTCCTGGGAGAATAATTCCATGAGCGGCAAACTTCTTAGTAACACTACAAACTGTGGAAACGGGAATACCAAGGTCTCTAGAGATGCCTTATAGCCTTGTGAACACTGATAATAGTTTTTTCTGATGTCCTCAGACAGCTCTTTCCTCTTCACCGTTTTCACAGACGACCAGGGAAGCAGAACAGACTGTTTTATCACTTTAAAATGGATAATTGTTTCATTTATACCATATTGGCCATACCTGCAACCTGTCACAGGTGAGTTGAATTATGTTGCAAATTAGGATCTATTTCCTCCAACAAAATTGATTTTGAATTGTTCTAAAGTGTGCCAATAATCATGGTCATGGACACTTTTCAATTCTGAAAACGGATTTAAAAAAAAAATTAAAAGAAATTGTATTCCACATGTTTGATCATGTGCTGTTCTAAATCGATAGATGTGTGAAGATGAGAGTTGTTTTGATTTCCAATTATTTCAGTGTCTGGAGGGTGCATGTGAATCTGTAGAACAACACCAAAACACCAAGAAGTTATCCAAAAAGTAATCTGTAAGGGGTTTCAGGTGTTAATAACTGATCATTTTTTGTAGTCCATAGTCAGTCCAGGTTATGGTTTTGGAGTAATTACTCCAACTGTTGTGTACTGTTCATTGCAGGTACACTCTTGATGTATATGACATAGGCCACACAAGAAGTTGTACAGATGTGATGTCTAATGATTCAGCGAATAGGAATCTGTGACTTATGGAAATTATATTACTTTGCAGTTGCGCACATCTCATGGAAAATGTCTGAAAATGTGTTTTTCTATCAGTTGACTTTTGGAGTAGATTGTTTGCTGATCTGTGCAGTTTCTTTTGTTGTGTGCACTGCACATGCATTTTCTTCTCCAAATTCAGTGGTATTGAAGCAGTTATGTAAACTGTCTTCTTCCATCAATTCCCCATCATTGCTTTCTTACACATACACACATATGCACACATCAGTCTCCGCCCCCGTTTCTCTCACATTCCTGCTCAGGCTCAATCTGTTTGGCACAGTGTGCTAAAGCAGGCTTTAAAATATCCCCCCTCCTGCGCAAATTTGTTCCACCTTGAGGTGGATTTCATTATTTCATTTGGGTCTCGGCCTGACAGGGGAGTGAATCATTTTGACAGGCCCCGTCTGAAGCCTCTTCAACACAAGCCCTTGATTCTGTGTATTTTTGGAGCAGGGGGAGGAGTAAGTCATTGCTGGTTCTTTTCAGCTCTGATGTAAACTAGGGGCTCGCCGAGTGCTCGGCCCCGATTGGCTGACGTCCAAGGCTGTGGAGGAAGCGTGTTTAGTGTAGCGACGGGCAGAGAGGTGGAATCTTATCAGTGTTGCTCCACTCGGTCCAGATTACCTAGCACTTGCTGTCCAGGGACTGCGTCAGCCCGGCAACGCATTAACACACGTTACCTTCGTTCACGGCATTGGGATGCTGTAATGCTGCAATCCTGTCTGCAGCACAGATAGACTGGTGTTTGTGTGTGTGTTTTTGTTTGTGTGTGTGGGGTTGGCTCAGTTGGTGACGGCATGAGGCTGTACCAGATTTGTATGGGGGCTTTGATTTTTTTAACTGCATGTGTCCATTGAATGACACATTGGTGTTATGAAGACATCCTCATGAATGAGGATGTTCATGAGGATGTGTGTTTGAAATATGAGCAGAATGCAGTTTTAGACGAAACACCCAGGACTCTCGGTCTTCGATTGTTTTAGACTGAGATGAGGTGTAGCCATATAAGCATAATCAGTATCTCCTCTTCAAAACCCCTATTGAAGCTGCATAAATAGACCTCCCAGCACAGGTTTACATGATGTGATGCCCTTGTGATGTCCTTGTGCTTTCATACAGAACTGCTTTCACGGACATTATCAGTGCAGCGCTAGACAAGCCTTAGTTAGATGGAGAGTTCAATCAAAGTGTTTCCTCACCATTTTCCCCAATGTTTATGGAAGCTGCCGCATTGCAATTGTCTGGCGTCCAGCCCTCAATTCAAAGTCATCCCAGCTCTTTTCTCCTTCCCTCTGTTTCATTTCCACTGCCTGATTGAAGTCTTCTGACACCAAAGTGTTTTCTTGTGGAGCGTTCCGCCGACTGTTCCTTCAATACGACTCTACTTTGAACTTTGATTTGCTCTTAAAATGGGGGGCTTTTTTAAAAAAAAGCGATGTTGAGAAACTCATCAGCTGGGGGAACAGGGCCACCATCATAAAAGGATATGGCCTGGAGGAACACACTTTATGGTCACCTTCGGGTGGGAGTGTGTGTACCGCGTTTGTGTATTGGCTGCTTCAGTGCAGGTGGGAAAATTGTGTTCAGGTGAGTGTGTGTGTGTGTGTGTGCTAGAAAGTGAGAGCTAGGCCTGTGTTCTTTGATTGAATGTGTGTGTGTAATTTCCATTCTCATGCTCATTATCTTTGTATGAGTCGGTGTGGTGTGGTGTGGTGCTGCCACTGTCATTAGTGGGCTCCTGAGGCGCAGCAGTGGTTCCGCTCCAGATTAGTTTTCTCCTGTCTGCCAGCTCTCTGTCTGGCAGATAGCCTGGCACGGCACTGCCCAGCTCAGCTCAACACAGCTTGGCCCGACCCAGATGGTGAAAGCTCTGTGCCACAACAACAACTTTGATTTTGCTGGCCGCTTTTCCCTTCTCTGTTTTCAACTTTGCCGTTCTCTCTACTTTCCCACCCCGATGTGCAATTGATGGCAGATGCAAGGGTTGAATTCTAATTGTCAATCTAAATTCAACATCCATCATTTTTACATTTAACATTAAAAAAAAAAAAAAAGTTGGCGTTGTTTTCCATTTCCTTTTCAAAGTGGCCATTTTACACGGAGGTACATCTCAATTGAGCCATATAGTGAGTTCTATCTTAGAAACCGGAAACATATCTGCTCTGTCAGTAAACATTTTTATTTCCTGGAACTATTTTCTTGACATTTCATCAAGAACTATTTAGGCCTGCATCAGTTTCAGCCACAGAACGCATCAATTATGTACACTGCATTTCATGTAAACCATTGTCTTTTTCTCAGCTGAATCCAGTGAAGGGGTTTAATGTTCTAGACCAGTTTGAGCCGTCTTTGTTCCTTAAGCTTTGGTAATTCAGGCCTGCAGCAGCAGTATAGGGAGTGCCAGGAGCTGCTTGGGCTCTACCAACAGTACCTTTCTCAGCAGCAGGAGAAGCTCAACCAGTCCATCTCCCAGCTCAGTCAACCACAAGCACACAGCAAGGTATGGGAAAGAAGCTGAGTGTTTTTGTTAAATGTATGTGTACACAAACTGACTGACTGTCCCTGACTTCACATTTGTTGGTGCGCATGAGAGAGAGCGAGATTGTATGTGTACCCTAGTGAGCCATCTTCAAACAGCCTCGTGTTATTATCCATCACAATATTCTCCCTGCTGACACACACTCAGACACATGAAAACACTCAGCAACATACGCAACAACACATTGCCTTACCACAAAGTGCTTTAACAAAGCATAACAAATCACATCAAGAGTACACCTCAATGACTGGTCTGCTCTGACCACATATACCACAAACCTCTTTCAGGGTGACGGTTTAGAAGCAAAGACTCCTCCCTGGTCTCAGCCTCTGTAAGGACAGATGACTTGGATCCCATTGTCCTGTTGCTCTGAATAATGTGTGTTTGCCTGCTCTCCGACCCTTGGCAAATTAGTCACAGTCTCCCCCAGTCGACTGTAAGATGGGCTTTCCTCCTTATGTTTATCTCATAATGTTCCTGACCTTGGCTTACCTTCCGGTTATGCTCAATTGAAAATCACCCTCTTAATCCTGTGGCCACTGTCCAGTTTACAGTTGTAAAAGATGATTTGCATTTCTGCTGCAATAATGGCAGTAGAGGCATACATTAGGGAATTATGGAGCAGCATAACTGTCTTGGCTGAAATACTCTATCAATTTATGAAAAGCTTTTTGTATGTGCCAACATGCATTCATTGTCCTTCTTGTTCTTTGTCTAGGTGTCCTGTAGTAAGGGAGTCTCTAGCAGACTTTCTACCGGCAAAGCTAACTGCTCAGCCTTGGACGGCTCATACCTCTGCCTTGCTGCCACTCGTGCAGGACAGCCTGAAGTGTACAGGAGGGCTGGAGGAGTAAGAGGGGCAGCAAAGACCTTCAGCGACCACGGCTCTCTCTCAACCATGACCATTAACAACTGTTCTTCCAGTGAGAGTGAGAGCACTCCAACCGAGGAGCCAATCAAACTTCACAGTAGTCAGAAAGGGGGGCAGAGTGAGCCACACTCAGAGTCCCATCATAGACGTGACCACTACCCAAGCACTGGCTGCACAACCCAACCACTGAGAACTGCTGATCCTCATCTGGAGAATGGCCACCATGGCAGCCCTAATCAACATGAGAGTGACAGGTACAGCAGTACACCAAACTGTAATACTCTGCCATCCCATCTGATCACATCACTTTCCAGGAGTCAGTCAAATTCTATCTTTTATCAATATCAAAGATCAATTTATCAAAGATCTTAAGCTGATGAAACATATATTCCCACACAGGCTCCCCAGTGGGGCAGGCCATGGGCCCAGAGGCTAAGGAAGCCCTGACCAGGCCTCTGCTAGGCCATGAGGACTGGGAGGAGAAGAGGCACCAGCTGTTGTTGCAGAAGATGCAGCTGGAGATGGAGAGGGAAAGGCTGCAGACACGGCTGGCCGAACAGGAGGAGCGTCTCTGCAGACAGAACCAACAGCTACGCCAGTCGCGACTCGACTACAACAGGTAGAATACAGAAGCTAGAGGGAAATGGCTTATATCCGGTGACATTGCTAGTTACCATCTACTACTTAAACTAGACATGGCATAAGTTGATAGTGTCCCCTAGATTCCCTTTTCCCCCATGTCCTTTTGCTTCCTCTGTGTCCATCGTTGCAGACCTGCAGAACCTCAGTCCTCTCTCTTTTTCTACCTCTCTCTATTGCCCTGTCAGGTTTCAACAAGCCACTCAGGCTGATGTCGGCAACTCAGTCACTAGAAATGGAGCAGACAGGCCTTCTGACCACCATTCACCTTTCAGGTAAAGCCAAGTCAGAAGCATGCATGCATGCCCACACACACAAAACACAATCACACATAAAATATATGTTCTAATCTGTGTCTGTGCTTTACAGTAAGTGTGATGGTGCAGAGGTATATCCTGTGGAGCAGGCCTTCCATGAAGAGCTCCCACAAACTTCATCCAACCCTCTGCACAATGACATTCACACTTGTGGTAAGTTGTGAACACATATTTTCAGTTAGTTAGAAATATGTGCTTATTGGTTCCATATAGAGGAACCACTTGGCTCAAAACACAAACCTAAAATTTTGGATTTTTTCCCCCCAGAAAGTTAATTTGACTCTTGTGCATGAAAGTTTGGTTAAGCACTACATTGGGATAATTTTTAAAACGTTCTTATGCTTGCATAGGTTCCTAGCCTTGTTACTCTGATTTGTAATGTAACACTCCTATCTATTGCATCTCCCAACAGAGGCCTTACAAAAGACCAGAAGGGCCACGTCTCCTGTAAAGGCCCCTGCCAGCCTCAGTAAGGCCACTTCTGACCTGATACCTAGGACCCCTGAGGCTAGGTAACTCATCGACACATCTCTACAGAACATAATTAAAGCATCCATATACATTTAGCTTTTATTCTAATACTTTATAGTACAGTGAAGCAGTACAGTGGTATCTATGCAGGACTTAATGAAGCTTTTTCCTGGGCTAGATAAGCAGCATATAGCCTATTGCTATATTCTATAAGCCTAATGCTAGCAAGAGGAGCTTCAGGTTAATTTTTCAGCTGAAATTTATAGGAAGTTCAGTAGACCATAGCTTTACGCAAATTCTGGAGCACATGATCTTGGCAAAAAAAAAAAGCAGTAGGACTAGAGCAAACGTTGCAGTATTAGCTAGCCTACTAGAATTTGCTTCTCAGAAGTACTACCTATGTACTTAAAAACACAAGAACACAAGCTCCTATTGCCCCATGACAAACAATGAAAATCAGCACATGTAAGCCCTTAAAATGTGTGCAGTGTGATTGCAACCCAAGAGTCTTTGTGCTGTGCTAGTTTCAAAATCTTAATGGAGTTTCCTTCAGGGCTAACTAGGGCTTCATTTCTACATCAAGGGCTGACTGAAGGGTTTTCTCTAGGCCTAGCTACTACTTGCCTGTGAGAGACTGGGTGAATTTTATTTGTGGGTTAGCTGGCTGCAGTTGTTGTTTATTGTTTACTCTGATCCCCATTAGTAAGGTAAGTACTATTCATCCTGGGGCCCTCAAGAAACGTTAACAACATTACAACCCAAAGATATAATACAAATAAAGATAAAAACCCTTGAAGCTTTTCCCTTGCAGATGCTGCAGTGTTAGAGGCTAAATGATGTTTTTTTGTGGTCTAGGTAACTTTTCGAACTGTGAGAGGCTAAATGAAGCTTTTTACTTGGCTAGCTAGCGCTGTGGCCAGCCTGTCAGGAGCCACGCTGCGTTCCATTAGTCGGCCTAGCAGGGACCCAGCAGCAGGTGTAATTGAACAGACTTCTGGATGCACATACTGCCCTCCCTTCTCTCTCTGCCACAGTAATGAGACAGAGAATGCAAGAGGGAGAGAGATGGTAGGAGTGTGTTTGAGGGTGAGAGAGGTGAGAGCATTGGAAAAAGTGAGAGATGGAAAAGGAAAAAGTAGAGTAGTTTGAAATGGATAGAGCTGGAAATGGTGAGAAAGATGGAGGATGGGAAAGAGGGGACAAGAATGAATCATCGAGGGCAAGTGTCAGACTCTCTAAGAAAAGGGAAGGAAATTCATTATTGTTTTTCTTCCACCCTTTATGTGGAAAGGTAATTAATGTTGCACCGTGCTGTCTTCACTCGTGTGTGTGCATGCCTGCCCAAAGTTGGTGTGGCATTGTAAATGAAAATATGTCAGTTATTTGTAAAGGGAACAGTGTTGCTCCAGCCCAAACATTTTTCCTTTATTGCTCAAGTCATTATTTCTCCTAAAAATATATTATTCTGTCTTTCTTGCAAATCCAAATTTCCTCTCCTGTTTTTCTTCTGACAGTGGATGTTAGAATGTGATAGTATACTGCTGTCAGACAGCTTGCCCCGCTCTCTTTGTCCTAAAGGATAGTTCTTCAAAGCTGCTGATAGTTTACAACTTCCTATGAGTAACTCTTAAACAAAGCAGTGCGTGGTCCAAGTTGAACTGTGAGCTCCAGCAGACGGCTATTAATTCCAGCAAGGGAAGGGACCCATGGTATCCGATCTTATTACAATCCATTTATACCTCCAAAGCCTATTAAAACCATTGGACTCTTGACTATGCACAGTGGTTGTTTACTGCCAGTAGTGAGTCTGCCTCTCAGATGCCTTTTGTGGCCTTCTTGCACCATGTCTTTTCATGGGCATCTTTTCAGATAGCCGTTGTAATCCTTTGGTAATCCACTGATTTGGATTAGACATATGTTATTCTTATCCACACCAGCTACAACAGACCTTGACTAAACACAAACTCCTCAAATGAATGAATGAAATTAACACTACATGTTTTGGCTCTCAGACCCTTTTTAGTCTTTTTAGGCGGGGGGGGGGTCACTTGTATTTTATTTTCTCATGTTCAAAACAGATGGACAAGTCATCAGCCCCCCATTTCACCTTCACTCTAATCCAGACGAAACAAACCTTTATGATTTGTGTTTTAATCAGTGATCGAGCTGGAATCAATCTCTTCGTATAGGAATGAAACTTTTGTGATTCAAACCAAATGATCCATTGGCTTCACTATGCAGTTGCATCACAAGCTTTTCTTTTGTGGAAAATTTCAGTCAGTGCTTTCGTACAAAAACAGCTGAAGAAATTTATACAGCACACTCAATTTCTTCCTGGAAAAAAGATGATCTTATTGTAAGATTAGGCCTGTTACTTGAGCCTTCTTCTTTCTCTTGGCAACAAGCCCCCAGTGACCGTCAAATCTTAACCAATTCAATCTTAATGTGCAAATTGCAAAACGAAGCCAGGGTTAACATGAAGTGACCTCCTTAATCCTTCCATGAATCCTGTGCTAGTTAGTAATGAGAGAGTTCCAGCACCCCCCCTGCCCCTCTCCTCCATCCTGCTTGCCATTGCCCGCCTGCTATTGATTGGCTGCGAAATTGACATGCGGGATATATGCAGTGGCCATTATAGGTTTTTTATCTTACTGTTTGGACTGCAAATGAAAGGGGGCGCCAGGGCGAGACGGCTGTCTTTAATGAAAGAGAGGAGCAAAATAACTAGTGAAGGATACGAGTGGGAAGACGGTGGTGGGGAGCGTGTGGAGAGGATCTTCGTGGAAATCTTGTCTGGCCTCACAGAGCTACAAAAGTACCACACACAAGTATTGGTGCATTTGGAGAATGTGGGATTGTGCGTATGAAGCCGAAGCCCAACAACATCATTTATTATAGGGTACCATTTATTAAAGGGTACCATTCCATATGGGCTTCCTTGGTAGGGCAGCAGACTTGAGGAGTCCCGGGTTGTAATTCTAAAGTAAAGTACTGTACTTGTAAAGTACCTCCGTGAATTTGGTTGTAGCTTATCACGAAATTCGTGCTCGTTGTTTTTTCACACCCTGGCTCATAGACGTCAAGAGCTCAATTAGTCATGTTGAAAAGTTTATGTCGTTATTAATTGTGCATGCATAATGACATACCATTAACTGTTAAGTCAGTGTTCTGAAAATATATCACTTTCCTTTTAGAGGTGAAAGGCAAAGTAGCTTAAAGCATCTTAAAGATACTGACAATTAATGTTGGTGATGCAAGGCCTACCTCTGGAAGCCCTTAAAAATGACCCAACATCCCCAAGCCAAAGCTTTTTTACAACAATGAAAATGTGTTGTGTTCCTGCTGGTGTTTGTTCATGCATTTTTTTTTTTCTGTATGCATGGAGCAGTAAAACAGATTTGCCAGGACTCTCCCCTTGGGGGAATATTAATATCGAGGAGCAATTCACAACTTTACCTCACACAAACTGGAGCCAAGAAATGAAGTTCTTTGTTGCACTATATACCCCTCCGAAAATCTATTAGCATTCTCTCTAGCCCTTGTGCAATCTCTGTGCTACTTTCCACCCCTCTGCACCCACTACCCCCCCCCCCCCCTGCCCAAACTGTACACCCCCTTGTTATAGATTGTGACCGCCGGTAAGTGATGCATTATTCATTACCACCATGTCGTCTGTTGATGGATGGCTGTTTGAGAGCCCTGTCCGTTAAATAAATCAACAAATAAAAATGCAAATTCTCACATTTCGAGAGAGGGAGCCCAGCCAAAGTCCCTCCCCCACATCCCCTCCCTGGCTTCCTCTCTTTGCAAAGCCGCACTCCCTTTCAATCTCTCTCGTACAAGCACACACACAGACACACACACAGACAGACACACACACACGCGCACACGCGCACACACGCTCACTCTCTCTCTTTCTGCTAACTGCTATTGACAGGCAGAAGGAGACCAAATGAGGAAGACAGATTTACTTACTTGAGCTTCAATCTCTCTCTCTTTTCAGCAGCTATCATCCCTTCAGCTGACTTTCCCTCATTCACTATCTCTCCCTCACACTCAAACAACAAGCATACATTAATTCATATTGCTAGAGCAAAATATGATGGTTAGCCTCTTACAGCTTTCAGGTTTTGATACGGGCTGTTTCAAGTTTGCAGGGTGAAAGCTGGACATATCAAGGTCTATCTATATTTATGTGTGGAGGAATTTGAATACGCCCTGACTGGAAGCCCCACCAGTATGTCTGTCTTCTGACCACCCACATGCATGCCAACAGCGATCACCCTTACCTGGGAGAGCTGTGCGCGGATGCAAATCGATGCTGTTTAAAACGAGCCGAGAATTATGTTAGCAACATCAGTGGAGCGTGCTTTAAAGAATTCATGTTTTGTATCTGGAATGCTCCTCGTTCGACTGTGTATACACTGAATAATTTATCAAGCCAGCCAGACTGAGGGATTGAATCTCTATTAGCTTAATCTCCCCCGTTTTGGTTTATTTATTTCTCGGCACATTCCCTCATTTCTATTCCAGGAGAGAGAGCACCGGGTTCTCTCTCCCTCTTTTCTCTCACACCTGTAAGGAGCTGTGCTTTTCTGCTGGGCCGCCCCAGTGGTTTTGACTTGTTAACGCTGCTTGTTAAGGTTCAGTAGACACTCCAGCAAGAAACATTTTGTTAACACTTTATTCGTAGAGGGATTTGCTTTCATATTGTCTGTGTTAACAAGTGAAAGGTGAACACCAAATATTCTAGTACAAGTGTACTTTAGCCTTCTGCATGTCTGGTGTTGGTCCCTTGGCTCGCACCTTCTCTGCTTAACTTTGAGGGCACGTAACTGGCTGTCTGTGTGCAGTTTTCTTAAGAAAGCTGTCTTTTATTTTGCAACAATGCAAGGTTGTGCATGTACAAAAGTTGCTGTCGGTTTGTACACCGATCCATCGGGTTAGTTCTGTATTGTGATTGTAGCTTATGACCATTCAACCTTTAACATTTTGGCTGAGATCACTTTAAAATAAATGAACAAACAAACACTTCCTAAATGTACATTTTCTCCAGGTTGGAGTCTTCCCTGATTGAGTTGCTGGAGGTCTTCAGTCCCGTCTCTGTGCCTGAGCAATGCAAACCCTCCACCCAAAGGCGCAAAATGACACGGAATGCCCCCCAACCAGTCCATAGAGCCTTACTCTCCCCTGTTGGGCCTTACCCCCAGAGCTCCCAGCAGGACCTGGAAGAAAGTCAAATACTGGAGGAGATCTTCTTCATTTGCTGACTGGGATGCATGTGTTTCCCCTGCAACAAAAAGAAGAAACACTTGGAAGCCAATTACTTGATATTCACCTCTTTGGTCTTAACCTTTTGTTTGTTTAATTTTCCTTTGATCCATCATGATCAATGAAATGATCATGATGTTGTGGATTATACTCTCTTGTAATACAGTAGTTTTTAATATAAATAAATCATTATTTATTCAGAAATCGTGTCCTCACAATTTGTAATTGATTTCATACTTTGCCATTACCTGAAATCTACATTTGTTTGGGTTGTCCAATGAGCTACATGGATCATCCTTGGTGAATTTGACAGTTATGATGCATAAATAGCATGACTGAACTTTATGCAATGCAATCCTACATTTTAAACAGCAAAACATTAAAATATTAAGGGGATATTCCTAGAACTACTCAAATGTCTCAAAACAAGTGATTTGGTTAGTTCAATATTGCTAATTTATCATCAGTAATTATAACACATGACACAGGTCAATTTATTCTAGACTGTGCTTTATTATTGGGCTAAGCTGAGACGCATCATTCATTTAAAATTACAAAAAAAAGAGTCCAGGGGACCAGAGGAATGGTGCAGTCTGTAGAGATGGAGGTGGGAGCCTAAAGCGCACTGCCCAATCAGAAGCTTAGCTCATCAGGAACCTGGCGAAGCTCTATATGCAACATTCAATTCCCCTCCCTTCACATGTGCTGAAATTGGGAATAGATTTCCAGAATACTTTTGAAACCATTTGAAGTAAAATGGAATTCTAGCAACACTATTGACTTGATGAAATGAAACCATTGATAACAGCATTGGAGAAATGGTAGTAACTGAATTTTTGATGACATAGTGCAGTTTTCATTGAATTTATACTCTGGGTAGAGCACGACAGTTGAACAAGATCAGAGCTCTGTCAAACAATACAAAGCAGGACGGGAAAAAGTAGAAGGAGGGGAAGATAGTCTTCAAAACCCAAATTTGTTTTTTTATGCAAGCAGTTAATCATTGATTAACCAATTAATCAGTCATTACCTCATTAATATTAGAAACATTTGGTCACCTCAAGGCATATCTTTTGTGAATACATATCTGATCTGAGCTTGCTAGGGAGAGTAACTGGCTGTTACCCCTCATCTTGATGTTTGTAACAGTTTCTCAACAGAAGCAATGGATACTCAAAACAAATCTTGAAGAGGAAACCTCCAATTGGCATCTCATTTGATTTTTTTTAACAATCTTTTAACAAAGTTCATTCGTTAGAGCAGAACAATATTCATATAATTACAAATATACATAAGGCTTTCAAAATGCAGTAACTGATTGCATTAATTGTTTTGAAACAATTGATCAGCAACAGGATAGTACCATAGTAGCAATCTCTCAAGTTGTTGAATTCAGAATTTGATAGGAGTATTTGCCAATACTTCAGATCAGAAATACAACTGTAAAAACAGATTGGAATGAAGTAGGAGATGTGGTAACAGTTACAAGCAAAGAAAACAATGGCAGCAATAGAGCTCAGATCTTGAATCAAACAGCACAAATAAATAAATGCATAAATAAATAAATAAATAGCAATAATATCTGTCTTTGACATCACTTGGTCATTAGGAGCATTTTTCTCCATCATAAAAGAAATGCTGAAGGCATGGCCCTGCGGACAGGAGCAATGATCATCAATGGACCACAATGCTGGCCCACCCATGTCCTATAAAAACTATTTGGTCACGTACCAACTCATAGAAAAATAATGCCATGAAAGCATGCATATTATTTCAAACATGACTCAAATAAATATTTAAACAAATAAATGACTAGAATCCATCAAAGTATTTTTATAAAAAAGGTCAATGTGTGTCTAAGCTCTAACTGAGGTCAATGCTCTCCCTGACTGTATTCTGGATAAATGCCTTGGTCAGGTCCTACAGTTGTACCGTATCCTAGAGACTTCTTTTTTGTACCTGGTTTCAATGAGTATGATCATGTTTTCATTCATATAATTTTTTTTTTAAAGTATTTAAAGTATCATTTTATCCAGTCGTTGTAGATAGAAGTAAAAGTCCTATAAAATATGCAAACCTATGTACAGAGGAAAACAGAGCAACAAAAAAACATTTACAGTATATTCATCGGTTTATGTATATATTTATATATATTTATATTCAAACTTCTGCTCTGTTTCTCGTTGTTTTTGAACCATTATACTTTGTTTTGCTTTTCTCATGTAAACAGTTGCAGCTTAAAGTTGGAGCGCATGAAGATGAGGTGCATGGCATTCTAGTTTCCTGTGTCATTCTGCTTCCCCTCCCTTCTTCCACTCAACTTGAAAACACTGGGTAGGTGAAAGACGTGAGTGACAGACTCAAACAAACCATTAGAAAAGAATAGACCTTGTTGACACCTTTTCAATCTTCTCAGACCAGTGGGGGGCAGTCAAAGAGGGCAGACAGAGTGTGGCGAGTGGGGATACCAGACATACAACATTTAGCTTGAGCTGTTAATGTTAGCTGCAAGAAAGTTAGGGTGGATGTACACAACTTTTTTTGAGCTAACCCACCGCAGATACTGTCACGGCCAAATGATCATGACGGGACACTGGCTTTGCATTTTATGCCGTGCCCATGGCGTTGTTATGTTGCCCACATAATGGAGGTGTCCTGGGAGGTGTTATGGCATCTTTTGGCCTCATTGTATTGGGAAGGTAAATGTTAAATTATTCAAGCTGCTAAAAGCGGTTAGACAGACACTAGGGAAATGGCATAATGAGCAGTTTTATAGGAAAACTACTAACAGCACCCAACAGGAAGCATCGTCTTCCAAGGTGTCATATAGCCTTATACATATTCATATCTATAAATATTCATTGTGTAATCTCCACCAGTTGAATCTGTGCTGAATGCAAGGTCCAATAAAGCGTTTTGACCTTTTCCAGGTATGTAGTATGTGTTCATGCCATTTTTGTAGAATATTATGGGAAACTGTAGGCTAAAGCAACGTGACACCAGCCACCGTGGTATAGCAGCTATGATAAGTAAATGGTTTTTCATGCTTATTGCTTCATTTTACAGTTTCATTATGGTGTTTTATGTTGGTATTTAATTGTATAAGGATATATGTAAGGCAATATAACATCTTCTAAAGGATATGCTTCAAGTTAAGTATTACCAGCAGAGATCCATACATTAAGTGCTGGGTGAGAAAGTACATAAAACCTTGTCCTTCATTCTGTTCAATGGGAAAGCCAGCTCTCTAATTGTAACATGTTCATCAATATTTCATCACCTTCATAACCATTAAGACCTAATGCCAGGTGCAATAAGCTGACATTTGCAAAGCTCCATCATTTGCCATATCAAGTCAGTTACCCTAATTTTGACCAAAACCCGTGGAACCTAGTCACACAGCTGCACACAGCTTTGATAGTTAGTACCTGTGCTAACAGTTACCTAATGCCCACTTTTATCTGAAGTGTAATCACATGAGTCTACATTACTTCTAAATTCTTTTTTTTCAGAGACATTAACAGTGGTCAGACTGTTTGTTAAATTGGACATGCACTGAAGCTCTCTAAACGGTTGAGAAATGATATGGATCTGGCTGTAGTTTTGACATCATAATAGCGCGTTGGCTGCTCGCAGTAGTGTGTATTTTCTTTTTTTGAGAGCACAGTGCTTGATGGCAGATTCTGCAGGTGACAAGGCACACCTTGACATGGTGACAGCCCATACGCTACATGCACTTTACTGAATGCAAAAGAGAGCAAGGGTCGTGAGACTCATTCATTTTGGTTCAAGTTTCAAAGAGAAGTTTGTGTGTGTGTGTGTGTGTGTGTGTGTGTGTGTGTGTGTGTGTGTGTGGGGGGGGAAAGGGAGAGAGTTTGTGTGCGTGCATGTGTAAGTATGCTCATGTGACGTGTGTGTGTGTGTGTGTGTGTGAGTGTGTGTGTGTGTGTGTGTGTGTGTGTGTGAAGCTCAAAAGATATGTTTGGAATAGAGTCGAAGATAATTGTCCTTTTCCTCTAAAATCATTTAGCCTGATTCTCTTAAAGCCTGCTACTGAGATGTGGCTTTTTGCATTTTCAGATAGTATTTACACCATATGTGTATACTCACACATATATCTTTTAGCAATATATTGTGTGTCAGCATATAGGTAATCAGAGATAGGAATGCCTGCAGTTTTGGGAGCTGCCAGATTTGCGATTCTTCCCAAGCAGAGCAATGTTTCAAACTCCAGCTAAAATCTACAAAAAATTACAGCTCAACATAGTCAGTAGCCGTTCTATATACAGACACACATATATAAAATATGTGCATATAAATACATATATTTGTTTGTGATTAATATCTATTTATCCATATATACTGTATATATGAATACATTTGCTTGAATGCTTGTTATACATATATGTACTGCAAATATAAACAAGTTCATATATTTCAAACGTTTCTGATGTTATTCTAACTATGAGGTTAGGATGTCAAGTTAGAAAAGGTAAGGCTGTGATACGGAGCAGCCCCTCCCATGCACTCGCCATCCCTCCCAAGACAAAATGAGAAGAGAAAAAAATAAACATTTTGAGTAATTGTAAACTAGCGAAGTGAGCGACCCCATTTGGTCATCTGAAATAGTTTTGCCTGTATTCAAAAAGCATATCAGCAATATATATGTATATATACATGTATTGTATATATTTGAAATGTACACATCTTTTAAATGCAACTCCTCAACCAGTTAACACTGACTGAAAGAGATGCAGTGGTCCGAGTATATTAGAGCTACAAGTCCTCAGCAATAAAAATGTTTGGTCTTTTGGTCCCTAAAACAACTAAGGAATGACAGGTAAGACTCCCTGGAGACCGTTGCTATGGCTCTCCTTGGCAACGGTATCCCCTGGAAACGGACAGGCACTCCGAGCTAAAGATGGCCATCCCAAATCGAAGCCAATTTGTGTCCTGAAAATATCACATTCCCTATTTAAGTTCTCTTTGAGAATTTGTCCATTCTCATTTCAAGTCTTGTAAATTGGTCTTCAAAAGTCAATTGCCTCATATTCAAACCACCTTTACAGAAAGATCTCCTACGGCAATCCTCTGTTAAGTTTTTTAAAAGTTTTTGTTCTTGTTGGACTTTTGACATCCATATTTCCATTAACAGTTCAGTGGGGGTTGGTCATTTTAAGTATGTTTGATTTAGTTACTTTTACTTTTTTTCATTGTTCGACTAGAAGTCTTTGTGGTCCAGAAAAGGTAGCTGTCACTCAAGCGGGGTTTTGTGGGGAAAGAGGTGTGTGTGTGTGTGCAGGAGAAAAGGTCCTGGGGCTAACCAGGCTGGTACAAATTCTCTCTGAGTTCCAAAGCTTTAGTACATCCAACAAAGTTGTCCTTGACTTGGTCATCACTCTCTCTCTGTTTCTGAAGCAGCCTCAGTGGTCCAGATGTTGAGTTTGCACTCAATGGTGGGTAGCAAGCAGTCAATATGTGATCCAGCTCAACATAACCTGGAAAGACAAGACTAAATATTATACATTGTTCATACTGTAATTCAGTAATACTCAAATAAGTAGTATACAAAAACAAGGCTCAGTGTCTTGTATTGGTATGGTGGTATAGGTGGCTGAACGATGTAAATAACATGTCACAGTTAGTTTTGACTTTTAGTTCAAATTTAGCTAAATTAGGTAATTACACTTTTACATGATTGATCTTCAGCTCAAAAGAGTTTTAAGTATCAAAATGTTTCCTTTATTGTATGGCTAGTTAATGGACATCATTTCTATTTGACAATCTTGAATTTCTTGACACTTTTGAATGAGCTTGATGACATTTTTCATATTATCGAATGAGTTTTGAAAGGGGTTCATAAGTCCAAGAGGTCTGAGAATTTTCAAGTGAAAACATGAAAATCACCAAAATTGGAGATACAAGGTTTTCACAGTAACAGTGATAACTATGGCACATTCGTAGGACCCTTGCAAAAGCATCTTAGCCAATACTAAGAGATGGCTGGACAAAACTCATTTTGCTAAGACAATCTTGAAAACAACTCAGTGCTGCACTGCGCTGAACCTGCAGCACGTTAATTTAGTGCTCTGACAGTAATGTTGTTTTCATCTTTTTTTCTATTTGATAAGCCAATAAAACGAAGGCTTTTTAAACCAAATTTATAGCGCTGTGGATTCCCTTTTTACCATGATGAGTCTAACCCTCCTGTCTCATTAGAAGTTAAGCAGCATTCCAGCATCCCAACTTGGCAGTCTGATAATGAGTCTGTACCACAATAGTACATTATTATTAATTTGCATGTAAAAATTAGAAATATTGGTGTTATTATTGCACGACAGGATGGCTGGGTTACATCTACAAAATATGTTCATCAATAGACTTGCCAAGCATTGTCATCATCTTCTGTCATCTTTGTTGTCTCACACAAAAAGACAAATATTCTCTATAACTTGATTTGATAAATCAAAAGGAATGGAGCCACAGTACATATTTTGTAACACATTCATATCAGATTGTACTATTCTTCCTGCAGTGATTTGCCTCGGGACACGGTCTGGTATGGTTCAGTTAGTTTGTGAGTGGGTGATAAGTTGCCCTTGAATGAAGTCATCAGTGGTGAATGAACGACAGCCCAAACTCTCCATCACGTAGATGAAGGGAGGAGACAAAGAGGAACGGCACAATTACCCGCCTGAGGGGTAATAAATGTCTCTCCCTTGGAAACAATTCCTTCCCTGTGCAATACACTGAACCGTTTGCCAATTATCTTTTACCTACAGGGTAACATATGGGGTCACTTACTGTAACCCTGTCCTACAAAAAGAGGAAACTACATGTAAATAATAAATATGTTAGCGCCATGTTTGTTTGAACTCAGACATACAAACTGAGGTTTCATACAGGTTTGTCCCAGAATATCAAGATATTTCAGTCATGTGTGTATAGCATGCGGTGAAATAAGGGGTAACAGTGGATAAGCAGGACTCTACAGTAAATCATAAACAATAATAAATCCTATTGACGAGGGTGGAATTAACATTTACAAACACCTACTTGAACTATCAACTAAGGGGTAACACTTTATCACTAATCTTTACAAGCAATCTGCAGATGATCAGCCAGTTATTA